>VRVR01000030.1:255068-305231 GCA_009859145.1 Andalucia godoyi
GACCCGCGCATTTTCCACTCGAAAAGAAACCGAAGTGCGTGTGTTGAATCCGCGATCGACAAGACGAAGAAGAGACACGTCATTGTTTTTCTCATTTCATATTTTTCAGGGAAAAAAATTAAAAACCAATAAATAATATTATTTAAGAGTTCTGATTGACGAAGAAGCAAGGTGTGAAGAGCAATGTACAGTTCGCCGTTGTTGAGTGATTCATTGTTGGAAGTGCCAAAGCTGCAGAGTGCGCGATGGGCGGATTTCCGTGCGCTGCAGACTTTTGCATGGGACTCGTCGACGCCGCTTTCCGAGCTATCTTGCCCGGTGTTTGGAGCGGTGGTGTACCTGTGCACCGTATTTTTCCTATCGAGATTCATGAAGAACCGAGCTGCGTTTTCATTACGGTCAATCACAGCAGTCCATAATCTGTTCCTTTCGGTGCTGTCCTTTGCTATGGCAGTTGGGATTTCTGTTCAGGTGTTGTATGAGTTCCGGTCTGTGCTGTCTCCGCTGTTCGGGCCTGGCAACTCGTTCCTGTTCTTTTCTCCTCGATGGCTCTCATTTCTGGTACGCCCGTCGTCGACGTTGGGGCTGTTGAACAGTACCGAGGATGCTGGCAGTGGAGGCATCTGGGACTCGCTGCTAACGGTGTTTTGCGATCCACAGTCGAAGCTCACGACTGGTCCGTTGATGTACTGGTCGTATCTTTTCTACGTGTCAAAGTACTACGAATTCATCGATACGTTTCTGATGTGTCTTCGCAAGAACGAGCTTGGATTCTTGCATGTGTTCCATCATGCAACAGTGCCGCTCTTGTTCTGGGTATACATGACAGATCGGCAGACTGCACACTGGCCATTGGTGCTCCTCAACGCAGGAATGGCGCATGTGCCCATGTACTACTACTATTACCTCACTTCGCGATACCAAGGCATCAAGGTTCCTTGGAAGCACTGGATCACCAGACTCCAGATTGTACAGTTTGTGCTTGACTTGACAGTGTCGTGGTCGTTTGTCGTCTATGAGCACATCATTGGAATCGACTGCGCTGGAGGCGCGACGGGATTCGTCCTTGGGCAGTGCATCGGAGTCGCATTTTTGTACTTGTTCATTGACTTTTACATGCGGTCTTACACTGCAAAGGGTAAGGCTTCTCGTCCCAGCACCACCAAGAAGAATCCCCCTAGACCACCACCACCACCAGCAGCAGCAGCAGCAGCAGCAGCCAATTCCAAACAAGACTGAAAATGGCTGATTGAACGAACGGATGAATGAACTGAACGAATAAACGTGCGAATGAAACGATCGGCATCATCATCATCTTCTTGACTCGTGTGTTTTACATTGTTGCTGTTGTTTGCTGTTGTTGTTGATGGTGGATTCTTTTTTTGAGGAGAAAGAGAGGGAGAGGGAGGTCAATGCTATGCTTGCAGCCCTCAAGAAGGAGAAGAGGCAGCGGCGGCAGGATGGGACGAGGAGAGTTCTCTGATCTTATCCTTGACGAACGCCTGTGCCGCATCAGCGTTGAACTGCTGTCCTGAAGTATCGATGCGTTGGCTCATCTTCTCGAGTGTTTCCTTGAGCATCTCGCCAAATTCGATTGCCATGTCCTCCATTTTTTGTTTTTGCTCTGCGATTTCACGGTCCTTCATCCCGACCAGATGGTCCTTTTCCTTCTTTTGCTGCTCGAGGGCAATGCGCGAAAGCTCCAGCTCATCCCGCAGATTTGCAATTGTGTTTTCCAGTACATTGATCCGCGTAATCAGCTCTTCCTGCATCGCCTTGTACTGACGCGTCATGTCAGAAGTAATGGCAAAACGATCATCCTGCTCCTTTGAAAAGTCCTCGTGCAGCTCTCGAACCCGCGTAGACAACTCAAGCTGCTCGCTCTTTGACTTGAACGTTTGCTCCGATCGCATCGCCAGAAACCGCTCCAGAGCTTCAATCCGCCGCTCATATCGCTGGATCTTCTCCTCGGGACTCATCTCGTCATCATCACCACCCTTCTTCTTGTCCTTCCCGGCCTTCTTCGGTGGCATTCTTCTCGTCCGTTTTTCTTCTCTTGCTCTTACGCTTCCTTGCTCAAAAGAAAAACGAACCAATATATAATGACTGCGTGTATCCTCCTCCTAAAGCTACCAATGCCACCAACTCTACCACTACCACTACCACTACCACTACCACTACCACTACCACTACTACTAGCCGTCGCTATCATGAAAAGCCAGAAAAAGAAAAAGAAGAGAGAATTCAGAAACCATGAAAGACGCATCCTGGAATTACCACGGAAACTTAACCGTTTTTTGCCTACGGCCGTTGGAGGCCTTTTTCTTCTTTCTTCTGTCAGTTTACTGATGTGATGATTCGTACGGACTACAGGATAGTAGAGAAGAGACGGAAAGGCAAGGGGGTGTGTCAGCTGTCAAGCAAAGAAGGGCTTGTAGACACCTCGCTTGTTCCTTGCGGGGGCCGACATGTCGAGTCTGCGCTGGGCTTCACGAATGTGCTCCGGCTCGATGGCGGTGCGGTTCTTGTCGCCCTGTCCGATCCATTTGCCCACAATCGGCGCCTGCAGAACTCCCATTCCAGTTCCCTTAATCACGGGGTTCGCAAGCAGCCGATCCGATAGCATGAGTACGGACGCGCCAGTCCCAAACAACACGGTGTCGCGAGCTTCAATCCGTGCAAGATTGACGTGATGATGACTGTGGTGTGCATGGTGTCGAGCCGCCGCCGACCCACTCATACTTGTGCTTGTGCTGGTGCTTGAGTTTGTTGCTGATGCGAATCCACCCATTCCAGCACCAGTACCAGCGCCAGCACCAGCACCGGAACTTGTGCTTGGTCCCATGCCCGGGGGCCCAAACGAAGAGCCAGCAGCAGACCCACCGACAGATGATGCAGAGGTGGACGAGGATGCCGCCGCCGCCGACGAAGGCACAGACAATAGTGACCCCGAAGCAGAAGCAGACGCAGAAGAGGAGGAAGCCGAGGAAGCACTGCCACTTAATGATACGTTTGTTGTTGGATTTCCGGTTGACGAGACGAGCGAGAGTGCACCAGGTCCAAAAGAAGGTGCCATGGACGGGGCGAAGGAAAGATTAGGACCGAACATCGGTGCAAGGTTATACATTGCAGAGATGCCGGAAGGTGGTACTGGACTCGCGGATGGTCCCAGGATATCTCGTTTGACGAGTATGGCGAGCTGGACAAGGAGACCGACTCTGCGGAACGCAAGATGACCAAGGACATCCAGCACATCCTCATCAAGAATATTTGCAAGACCGATCCATTCGCGAAATGCTCTTGTCTTTTTGTATGAAAAGGACGTTGCTCGGAGCATGGAGTATTCTTCATACTCGGAAATGCTCATTGACTCGGACATCCAATCCGCAACTGCAAGCGCGCGCTTCTTCGCCGGGGTCGGGAGCGCAAGGAGATTGTGCGGATCAAACGTAAGCGACGACTCGTCAGCGTCAGAATCATCCGAAAAATAGTCCAGCTGCGCTGCAAACGACGACGGGTCTGTCGACAATGGCCGTTTTGCAGGTCGATGACTTCTAGCAGCCGACGCAGCAGCATTGGCATTCCCGCCGGAAGAGCCGTTATTTGTTGAAGATGACGAAGAGGCAGAAGCGGTGGTGGCGGATGCCGCACTTGATGAAGCAGAGGAACTTGGTTGTGGAGGTCCGATTGCAGTTGCAGAGGGAATGGTGGGAGCATTGTCCGCCATGTGACCCCTTCGAATCGCGTCCTTCCATGACAAGTATCTTCTTAGCAGCGCAACAAGCTCTACATCTTTGGAGAACAACGACAGGATAGAATGCACCGTCACTGGCTTTTCGCCTTGATCGGAACCCGCCACCAGTGCATAGTGCGAAGTCAAAATCGATGGGTTTGACGACGTCGCCTGGGCCTCAGCTTGAGCTTGAGCCTGAGCCTGAGCCTGAGCCTGCGCCGGTGGCTTTGTCGATGACGACTTAAATGTAGTCGTGGGCATTGTGGGACTCGGAAGATGGGAAATGATATCCAACAGATGCAAATGAACCAAATGGGTCACAAGACGCACCGATCGCTGATTAGGGTTCGCAACATCGCCGAAAAGCACCATCAGCCGTTGCACATCTGCATGAAACGACGTCCATGCACCTCCTGACTGCCCTCCTCCCGACTTGCTCATCCACCCCGCACAACCCGCAGCTCTAATGTATACCAGCAGCAATAAGCAATAAGAAGCAGCAGTAATGGCGTTAAACGGATCCTCTACCTTCTCGGAAGGCTCCAAAGTCCAAACCCAAGCATGTCGTGATTCTCATAGAGGGGGAAGCATGTTGCACTACGATCGGCAGTCAGCACAAAGCCACGAAACTCCAAAGACGAAGAGTCGAAACTTTCGTTGCTGTTGCGCAGAGCTCACCAATCTCCCAAGGCAAATATGCGCACTGGGTTGGTGCTGTTTCCAAGTCGAAAGAGTGTACGAAAGAAAGGCAACAACAACAACGTCGTTCCGAACAAGGCAGTTTTGTGAAAGCGACAGAAACGCGGCAAGGGTTTGGGGTTTTAACTAGTAGGTGCTGTTCCTGTAATAAGAATGCTTGTGTTGTTAAGAAAACGTCATACATCTGAAGAATAAAGAGCACCCTGTACAGCAAAAAGACATTTCATCGGTGTGTGTCTGTGGGGGATTCACGGAGCAGGACTTGTGTGCGTGTTTCCTGCGATGCGAAACCGCCACCAGTGGTGCTTATCTGCACCGGCGTATTCGATCCCGACTCTCGGAGACTCGATGATTTGGAACGATTGGCAGTCGGACAGTGACATTCTCCCTGGCCCGCGAAGTTGTGCCCCGAAACGCTTACCCACCGCTACTTGCCCATCACTGGCGCCCTGTTGACGTCGCGGTCTCTTTCTGCTCGGTTGTGTTTCCTCTTCCACATCTCCCATCCCCACCACCGTCGCTGCCTCCAGCTTTTCTGCAGGTTCGTGGATTCTCGTGTGTGCCCGCATGGGTGCAATGGACGTGACGAAAGTCGATCCGGCGTCTTCGATCCATATGTTGCTGGATGCCGGGTCCAAAAACGCGAAATTGAACGACCCGTCAATCCCAAGAGCAGTCGTCACGAGACCCGGTCCGCATCCCAGCGGCCTTTTCAGCGCCTTGTACTGCGCTTGCAGCACCATCAACAGCTCGTCACCACCACCACCACCGTCACCGCCATTCGGCATCGTTGGCGACAGCAGACTTTTCTTCTTGGAAGCAAGCATCGATCGTCGCATCATCTCTGTGGTGCCCTCAACAGGCTGAATCGCACGGATAAGCACGCAATATGGAGTGGATTTTGGACCAGCGCTGATGTTCAGCAGCCAGTGAATCCCATAGCACTTGTACACGTACACACACCCGCCAGACTCATATAGCGGAGCCGTCCGCTGTGTCTTTCGATCTCCAAATACATGACTCCCGCGATCATTCACTCCTGCATACGCCTCCGTTTCCACAATCACCCCGCTCGTATACACCCATTCCTCGTCCTCGTCCTTCTTCTCCTTCAATTCTTCTTGCGTCGCGTCGTGTCCCTGTCCTCTGCGGTGCGATCGCGTGACAAGAAGCTTCCCTAACAATCCTTTTGCACACGAGATCGCATCGCTTCTTTCAAAATACTCCAACGGCACCAACGGATACCGCTTGGTCATCTTCCCCGCCATTCGCAATCCCCAAAATCCCGACTTTCCCAATCCAGAAAACCAATCACTTCCCGCAGTCCCCACACGGCGAAACTCCCGACAGCCTCTCAGAAGGCCACACAGCATTGGGGAGTTGGAGGATAAAAACCTCCGACTGCCCTCCGCCAGTCGACGCTTGTCAACTGCACCACTCTTCGATTATGGTTGTGGAAGGATATATATATTGCATGGTAGCGTGTTGGCTTGAGGAGGCAAAACAAGAACGACGCAGTACGCTTGTATACGAAGATAAAGCGGACATCGAAAGACAGACAGACAGACAGAGAGAGAGAGAGAGAGAGAGAGAGAGCAAAGAGGTTTTATATTGCGGGAGTGATGATTCAAGCTGTGTTGATTACGACGTCTTCGGGGATGCTAGTGTATCACAAGGCGTATCCATCGTTTCACACGACGGGGTTCTCGGCGTCACCACCACAAGTGTCCGGGGCAGGTGGGCGGCAAGCAGTGAACCCGAAGGCGCAGACAGTGGCGACACAGCCGCGGCTTG
Source organism: Andalucia godoyi (assembly GCA_009859145.1). Taxonomy (NCBI): domain Eukaryota; class Jakobea; order Jakobida; family Andaluciidae; genus Andalucia; species Andalucia godoyi. Next base: position 261,295 of record VRVR01000030.1, read on the forward strand.
TGGCGTCTCTGTTGACTGCGATTACAGAGTTTTCGATGCGGACGTTGGGAATGCGGCCGCTGCAAGTGCGGCTGAACCATCAGACGGTGTGTCTTGCGTACTCTGTGAATCCGGACTCGCCGGCGGTGCTGTCGTGTGCGGTCTTCCTGGACCCCGAAGACGGAATTGTGTTGGGAAAGTTCCTTGCACAGGAGCTTCTTGGGCGGTTCCTGGCGGCGTTTGTGGCTCCTGCGCGGTCGAGCCAACAGCAATCGTCTGCAATGGACACTCTGTTCTGGAATGCACACATGCCGAGGTTTGCAGCCGAGTTTGGCTCGCATGTTCCCGACTGCTTGCGCGCTTGTGTCCGGTCGCTGCTCATTCAGCTCGTGCACCATGCAAGAGGCGGCGTGCGAGGCGCGGTGCTGGTTGCGGGTCCACGAATCGTGTTTTCTACAATGGCATTGCAGCACACTGGAGTGGCGTTCCAAGCAAGTCCGCCAACCGTACTGGCGAGCCAAGGATCGGACAGTGGGTTTGATGGAACACGTCTTGTCGCGGCACTCGGTGCGATGAGAAACATGGGGACGGACGTCCTTGCGCCGTTCAACGATGCGCCGCGTGACGTTGTGTTTGCGGGAAAGGGAGGCGCAATCCGCATCTTCTCGCTCCATGCAGAAGAGGCGTCGTTGGTCGTGCTGTATCGAGCATCGGCAGTGAATGCGGAAAGCGCCGGGAAATCAACCGCCGTCGAACTGTCTCTTCGTGCCACGCAGTACGCTGTCACGGGTCTCTCGTTGCTGATCCATGCGCTGCGCACTGTTGCAGATTCTAGATCTGGTTCTCTATTGGTGCCGTCTTCCGTCAGTCGCATGTCCTAGTGCACTCACGGTTGTTTTTTCGCATGCGTCATTTTTCCAAATACCATTGTCAAGGAGATTTCCCCTTCTTTGTCCCAAAAGCCACCATGCAACGCCGTCGCCGGCAGGTATCGCCACGCTCGGCCCCGTATGTATGGCGATGTGCCTACGTTCCTTCTAACTCCCTCACTTTTATTCTATTCTATTTTTTGATTTTAAATCACTATTCCGCGTTTGCGGCCTGCGTCACGACGCTCTGCGCCAGTCGGAAGATGTTCACATGAGACGCAGTCCCACGCTTCCAACCGTCTGGATACCATCCTTGGTCTCGCTGACACATTCGATCGTAGTACCACTGCAGTTGCGGGTACTGACCGGCAAGGACTAATCCTCTTCGCACCAGATACTCCAGTACAGGGAAAAACGCGACGTCTGCGATCGTCACGCAGGAAGCAAACGGCTCTTCTTGAATATATGACTCCCATATGCGCAGCTGCGAGGCTGTATGCTCGAGGGCACTGCGGATCGACGCCTGCTCGCCATTTGCCAGTGTCAGCACGCTCTTCGTAAACAAGAGTTCCATGCCTTCATAAGCGCTTATCAAATACTCCGTCTCTTGCATCCGTGTGCGCACTATTCCTTTCAGACGCAAAGGAAGGTTTCTGCAAAACGAGATTGATGATTGAGCCGGATTCGTCGAGGACGAGGCAACTTCAGTGCCATCTGTCTGCAAAGCCGATTCATCAAGATGCGTCAATATTGCCAGAGATTCATGCAGGACCGTCCCGTCTTCTTCAAGCAGCACTGGTGTTTTCCCTTGAGGATTGATATGCAAAAACAAAGGGTTGCGCGTATCTCGCACTTTGCCCATGATTTTCATGCGAACGGGCTTAAAAGGCAGCCTGCATTCGAGGAGCATCATCATTGCACGCATGCTTGGAATCGAGCCGTTCACATAAAACAGTTTCCGTGTGTACAGTGGTGCGCCCTGGATCCTCTTTGGGTTGCAAATGGCGCGCGAGCGAAAGCCTCCGCCATACACAGCCATCCACCGAAACACCGAGCTCGTCAAGCGATTTTCTAAATGAAATGCAGCGAGCATTTCCGTTTCATCCGTGTCACGCATCGGTGTCTCCAAACCTCGCAGGGCTTCCAAGAACGTGCGGAACGGACTTCCTTGGCCCCATATGAGCTGCTGCGAATCCATCGATGTTTCAAATGTGCCAATCTTTCGAAATGTGAACGAAACCCGCTCACCTTCGATGGGCTTCCCATGTGCGTTGTACTTTTTCGGAATGCTGTGGAGGTAATCCGCATTGGCAGCCAGGGACAGTATGAAAACCGATCCGTGCACCATGGGAATTTCAACCGTGCGCGATATTCCTTTTGCTCTGAGCACCATGGTCCGCGTACTGCCGAAGCTGACATTCACAATGTTGGTGCTAGGGATAATATCCAGTGTCTTGTCAGAGTGCTCGCCAATGTTGTCTTCTCCGTGTCTGTATCTCTGCAACAAACCGTGATTCAAATCGTGTCCGACAACCAATTCCACCCGCCGACGGATCTCATCAACGATTGGCGAAAACCCGGATGCGACAGGGTGTTCCGACGCTGGATGGCGATAGAGAGGCATGGTCGGTCCGTTCAACATCTCGCATTGCAGAGCAACCAACCGCGGAACGACGCTAGTACCATGAGAATGCATCACACCCCATTTGATTTCATCGATAATGGAGCGGACATCGTAATCGGCAAGGACGCGGGGATAGAGGGTGAATCCATCACCAGCAAGCGACAGATTCGCAGGGATTGCAGAGTCTTTGAGGATGTCTTCAAAACGAATTGTTTGGATACTGCTGCATCTCTCCTTCATTTCCTTGAGAGCTCTCCGATGGTCTTGCGATGTTGCAGCGGCGCAAAGGTCGCTCACCACTTGCACCGTATAGCCAAGATGCACCGCGTCCAACGCACTGGCCAAAACACAAACATTGGTAGCAACGCCAACGATCCACAATTCCGTGACTCCGCAGCGCTGCAGATCTTCGTGTAATGTTGTGTTTGCAAACGCAGAGTACCACCGTTTGCACACCACCACATCGGAAACAGGGTCGATCGTCAGGGGATGTGCGAGCTCGTGGCCAAACGTTTGCGGAATGCAGCATGTCTTTCTCCCTCGGTGCGTGCCGTTCAAAAAGGCGCTCTTTTGCGCGGAAATGACAATGTCCGGTTCGTCCGTGCAGTTCGAGTAGTCGGAAAGAATCCAGAAAACCCATTTCCCGGTTGCGCGAGCAGTAACGCAGCACCATTGAATGCCTGTTGAGAGTACGTGAGCATCCACATGCCGTTGCGGAAACGCACCGTTCGGATGAAGAAAATCGTTTTGACAATCAATGACGAGAAGAGCCATGGATGAGGAGAAGAAGCAAGGATCATGGAATCTGCGGTGAAGTTCCCAGAAGAAGAAGAAAAAGAAGAAGAAAAAGAAGAAGAAAAAGAAAAAGGAAAAACCAGCGAGTGCAGGATCCATCTAGGGAAGGCACATCTTCATTCTCGCAAACAAGCCCGACATCGATGAAGTTCAACGAACCTGCATGACTCAGCAACACCATCAAAGAAAAACGATTCAAGCCAGTTCGTCCTTCCATAATAATAATGATGATGCACAACGCACATCGTGAAATGGCATCACGAGAAAAATCGACAGGAGCTGCCAAAAGCGATCGTTCGCAGCTTCCTAGATAATGGGGAATGTGGGATCAATTGCGTGTTTCCAGGCCGTTAGTCCTCCCTCAACATTCTTGACGTTGACAAGTCCTCGATCCAGCATCAGTTTGATTGCTCTCCGAGAATCATTTCCACGGCGGCATACCACAAAAAGAGTACAGCTCCCTGATGACTCCAAAGCTTGCAGAACATTCCAAGACGGGTCATTTGCATCTAGCAAATTCGAATACGGCACGTTCAGCGCACCCCGGAGAGTGCAAGCGGCATATTGATGTGGTTCGCGTACATCGATCAAGAATACTCGTTTCAACGGAGGCGATGGGTTCGCCTGCAGCACAGTGTTCAACGTAGCACAATCAATCGTCTGGTGAGATTCCATGTCTGGAACCATTTCCGATGGAAGAAGCGCATCCCCCCCGCACACATCCGACAGCTGTCTGTCAATGTAGGGAGTGGACAGCTTGCCAGCCATCGGTCTTCCGGCACCGCAAGAATGACAAGCCGGATTCCTCTTCCGAATCATGAAGGACCGAAAGGCAAAATCCAGCGCAGAAAAATAAAGCATGGACCCGGAAGCGACCTTCATATCCACGTCTTTCAGCAGAGCACGCAAATTCTGAGCAGCCCTGCATTGCTCACCTTCCACAACAGACTCTCCACAGTAACATCCCTTACCCGCATCCTCATGCCTATCCGTGTTTTCCACATGCGCACTGTCCATCTCAGAGAACGACGACTTGCGAAGATTGACGAGGACGGCCATGGTTTGCAGTGCTTGAAAGCAGCCCATGATTCCGGGGAGGATACCAAGGACTCCCTGGTCGTCACAGGACCTGACTCGGGCCGCTGGCGGCTCTGGATGAACACACCGATAGCAGGGTCCGTCGCGAAAATGGAAAACACTCAGCTGTCCCTCCGTCCCGATTGCCGCTGCCGAAACTAAAGGCTTGTGGAGCATACAGCACGCATCATTTGCAAGATATCTCGTCTCAGGATTATCGCAGCAATCGACCACAACGTCGTACTTCTCCACGATTTCCAAGATGTTTTCTTCTGAGGCTCCGTCCGCGTACGTCTCGACATTGCACAAATGGTTGATTCTGCGGATGGCGATGCTTGCCGAGTCAACCTTCTTCATCCCGCATGTTTCTTCCGAATGGATAATCTGTCTTTGGAGATTTGTTTCATCCACAACATCATGATCGCATATCCCAATTCTACCAATTCCAGCCGCAGCGAGATAGAGAAGCACCGGAGATCCAAGGCCCCCAGCTCCGATCACAAGCACTGACGACGACAGCAAAACCTCTTGGAATGCAACTCCTCCAATCGACCCAACACTACAATGGCGCGCATACCGCAATAACAAAGGGACCGGAATATCGTGTCTTTTCTCCATTATGAGATTTAAACCAAAACGACTCCAAAACAAAACCTGGCACTCACAACAAAAAATAATAATAACATAATAATAATTAAAAATAAAGAATGAAAATCGAAAGAGAAAAAGACAGGTTTCGCGATTCGCACAGCTTCGCGAAGCAAAAGAGTTTCCCCCCGATTGAGGTCTCGTGACAGGTCATTAAATTCCCGCAAGTGGTGTGCTTGTCCGACTTCCCGACAATGACGTTCCTCGAATGAAACAACACGAATCTAATAGACGCGAAGGAGAGAAAGAAAGAAAGACAGACAGAAAGAAAGTGATCTGAGAGAAGAGCTTTTTGCATATCATTCGAGACAAAGATGCCTAAGCGGAGTCGTTCTGAAGAGCTGCATGTGTTGTTTGCGCACGGAGCAGGGGCGCCTTCGACGTCTCCATGGATGGTCCAGTGGTCCAAGCTTCTGGAGACTCATTTGGGCGCGACAGTCCATCGATTTGACTATGGATCCGCTCGATTCCCTCCGCAAACGCTGGCACGGCATACATTTGAGCTCAAAACACTGCTGTCCTCGATTCCTGAGGATGCAAAGGTAATCATGGCAGGAAAGTCCATGGGTGCCCGCATCTCTTGCATCGTGGCTGCGCAGCTTGACGACGCGGATCGCGGGCGGATCGCGGGGGTAGTCTGTCTTGGGTTTCCTCTGCTGGATCAAAAGGGAGATGCCAAAGCAAGAAGAGAGGTCTTGGAAAAATTCCCGACTTCCATTCCGCTGGTCCTTGTGCAAGGCACTCGCGACAAGCTCACTCCTCTGGATCAACTCGAAGCCATCTCAATCAAGGCTCCCTGTGCTCTTCTGAAAGTCGAGACAGGCGACCACTCACTCGAGATGCTCAAAGGCGAGCTCAGACGAATCGGAAAAGACCAGAAAACATTCGATGACGGTTTGGCCGCCCGCATCGCAGACGCACTGCAGTCCTTGCAGAATCCACCGTAAAAAAGAAGAAAGGCCTCTTTTCATTTTTTAAAATTACAGCATGCTTTTTTACAGTCAGCAAAGTCCGAGATTGGAGTCGCATTCAGTCCTTCATTTCCCACGTTCCATTTCTTCCTTCTTCTTTTTCTTTGCATGCGTGTGTGTTTTCTTTTTCATTTATGCTGTAGGGTACGCCTAGGCTGTTTTTGCTGTGTTTGTTTTCTTGAAGATCGGGGTTGCTGGAGGCAGATGCTGCGGTCGCAGAGGCAGAAGCGCGCAGTAGAGAAGCTCGAGCGCAACCTGTTTCCGATTTCTTTTCTGTTCTTCTTCGTGTCGGTCGCCTTGATCATTGTGTTCACACTTCCCCGAGTTGTCACGCTGTTTGGTGTACCGATCGAGAATCCTGCATTGCAGAAGCCGCGGGAAGATGAGGAATCGATGATATCGCAGGGCGGGGTATCTGCGTTCCCTGCTTCGTCGTTCACGTCCATCTACCCCATATTTGCAAAGTCGAAATCCGGCTCTGTTCTATCCACATTTGAGATTTTCCGGAAGCTTCTGCCGTACACTTCGCTCTCCACAGGCACATCATCGTTTCTGTCAGTGTACAAGCCTCCAATGTCGCAGCAAACATCTTCCATCATCATTGCTGTGGATTTTGAAGATGTGCAAATGTTCCCCTTTCTTGCGTCGTTTGCACATTCCTTGCTCAAGAGGGCGCAAGCAAAGTACATATCATCGGACGTTGTTTTCATGGTCGTTGAAGACTACCTGGAATTGGCCCACGAGCTTGTGCATCCTACGCAGCGGTTTGCGGGATTGTTTCCAACCGTGATTCGAGGTGTGATTCATCTCGCGAGCGCACACCGACTGCTGCGCGTGGATTCAGGGAACCGCATCGCGAATTCCACTGTGCTCATCAATACAGACTCTTATTTTGGGTATAGCTCACAGCTGGATCTTGTGCTAATGGCATCGTCCCGCCTTTCTGCCGCTCGTTTATCCTATGTCGTGCAGCACGGAGACATCGTTTCCCATCTGTGGAAGACGCTGTCGAGGATTCCGGTGGTTGTGGATCGCAGAGATCCCATGGTTTTGAGACTGCAAAACATTCAAGTGGTCTCCGAAACATTCCACACCTATGGAAATTCAGTTTCTACGCTGGCAGATATTGGAAAGAGCCTTGAACTGCAAATTCGGTCCCTGTCGAATCTAGACGAGCAGCTGCATCACTCGTACACTCATTATGTTTTTGACTCCCAAACACTGTACTGTTTGTCACTTGCTGCTTTCCCCGTCGTGGGTCTGTTTGCTGCTAGTGCCTGCTGCCTCGCGGCCTTTGTCATGCATACGCGAACGAAGGAGTCCATGATGATGGCGTCCATTCGCCAGGCCGCTCATTCTTCCAACACGAGACCCTCAGTCTCGGATGCGTTTACGCTGGACGCCGAAGTGCAGATTTTGAGATGGAGAATGTACGGACAGGCGATGAAGCGAATGGGATGGATCTGCGCCTTTGCATGTACGTTTGCTTTGGTACCGGATATGGACCTATTGTTTGCAGTTCCGTTTTATCTCTTGTTGCAAGGTGCTTTTTATCGAGGCTCTCGCTCCTTTGGGGTGCATGCCCATTCGTCTGTCAATGCACTGTTGACGGTGTATTACGTGCTGTCGACTTTTTTCGCAATGCTCTTTTTGTTTGAGCATGTGGGACTGAGCTTCTTCTGTGCAATCGGACAGGCTGCAATGTTCCCGTTCCTCGAGTCCACCGCAAAGTTCATCACCAGAAGCCGGCAGTTTAGAATTGTTCAATCGTCTGCAGAAGTGCTCTCCAAGAAGACAGACGGTGATCCCACGCCTTCTTCCACTGGTCTGCAGATTGTTGAAGATGCATCGAGCAGAAGGTCCTCCCTGTTGTCACTGATGGCGTACGCTATGTCTCTCGTCTTCTTCGCTGTTACTCTGTTTTTGGTGATTATCCCATTGAATGTGTGGGTTCCGTTTCTTTTCCCGGGTGCTGCCATTCATCCAGCAGCTCCCGTTGTTCTGCTCGTCCGCAGCTGGTCCGTTCTTCTCCATTTTATCTTCTCCATGTTTATGTTCTGCCTGTCTGCTCCAACATCGTCTCCCACCCTCTCCTTCTGATGCTGCGCATTCTTTGTTCGGCTGCAGTCACCTCTCACGCTACTGCAAGTCTGCGTCTAGGTGGGTTAAAGAAATCCCAAAAAAGGCTCCGGATACCAGCTGTACGAGTATGCGTGTCATTCTGACACCGCCCATTTCCCCCGATTATGTCAGTGCATAGTTGTAATTCCCCCCGCATAGAACAGTCCTGGCTGGTTTCGGGTTTCGTTTTGCGTGTTATTCATTTTATGTATTTATTTTATTCATACATATATACATACGTATATTTATATATATACATATATTTGTTTCTCTTCGTTTCTCTTCGTTTCTTCATTTTTTAATTTATTTTTTAAATTATTTTTTTCTTCTGTCATTTTTTGGTGTTTGATCCTTTAGTAGAACCCTTGGCGACTGTTCAGCTCTTTGGAAAATGTCGTTTGATGGAAAAGGAACCGTGATTATCGATGTTGGAACAGGATACACAAAGATGGGGTATGCAGGGAATGTGACTCCATCCTATGTGATCCCGACGGCAATTGGTCTTCCGGACGCAAAGTCCAATGTGTCTGCGATCAAAGGTGTGGATGACCTCGACTTCCACATTGGGCAGGCTGCGATCGACAATGCCAACTTTTACAAGCTTTCGTACCCCGTTCGCCACGGCCAAGTTGAGAACTGGGATGCGATGGAGCGCTTCTGGGAGCAGTGTTTCTTCAAGTATCTTCGGTGCGACCCCTCCGACCATGCCGTTGTCCTGACCGAGCCGCCACTGAACGCACCGGAAAACAGAGAGTACACAGCCGAGGTGATGTTTGAGACGTTTGGTGTGAAGTCCATGTACATTGCAGTGCAGGCAGTGTTGGCGCTCACAGCCAGTTGGACGTCGAAAAAGGCGGCGTCCGCAAACACTGTGGGGTTGTTGTCTGGCACGGTTGTGGACTCCGGAGACGGCGTGACGCATGTGATCCCTGTCGTGGAAGGCTATGTCATTGGATCTGCGATTCGTCATATTCCGCTTGCCGGACGAGACATCACCGAGTTCATCATGCGCTTCATCAAGGAGCGAGAGCCGTTACTGCCTGCAGAGGACGCCTTGCAAGTTGCGATGCGAATCAAGGAAAAATATGGATACGTGTGCCAGTCGCTTCCCAAGGAGTTTGCCAAGTTCGACAAGGATCCGTCCAAGTACATCAAGATTTATGAGGGTCTTGACCGGCGAACCAAGCAGCCGTGGAAAATCGATGTGGCTTACGAACAATTCTTGGGTCCGGAGGTGTTTTTCAACCCGGAGATTTTCTCTTCCGACTTCACCACTCCACTGCCGCAGGTAGTCGATCAGGTTGTGCAGGCCTGTCCCATCGATACCAGACGTGATTTGTATCGCAACATTGTGCTTTCTGGCGGCTCTACGATGTTCCGCCATTTCGCCAAGAGGCTGCAAGAAGATGTCAAGGGTATTGTTGACAATAGATATGCTTCTGCGGCAACGCAAGTCGATGTCAATGTCATCTCGCACGATTTCCAACGGTACGCTGTGTTTGTCGGTGCATCTGTCATGGCTGCCACCGCTGGCTTTGAACAAGTGCTCATCACCAAGCAAATGTACGATGAATACGGCCCATCGATCGCCCGACATTCAAAGCTGTTTTCCGCTTCCACACTGTAAGCTCAATGTTTCGCAAACGGGTGGTCTGTCGGTTCTGTCTGTTGGTCTGTGGGTTGTCATGTCATGTCTGTCTCTTTTTTTTTCTTTTCTTTTTTTTGGTTCTGTTTGTTTTTGAAATTCAACAATGCTCTTGTCTGTGTCGGTATGTGTTTCCAAGGGCTTTGTCCAATCACGTCATCTTATAAAATGTCAAATATCTGCTTTTATGTCGTCGGTTGTTTGCTTGGCTCGTATCTTCCTGTTTTTGTCATTTTTATTATTATTGAAATTAATTAAAAAATATTTATTCTTCTTCCTTCACATTCATCATCAATCCAACGAACGAAAACTCTTCTGCATGCACATCCCTTGTGAACGTGCAAACTTCACGCTCACAAGTGCGAGCGGAGTCACTGCTTGTTCGCGCATGCAATGATGAGATCGCAAACGCGGCACGAGTATCCATACTCGTTGTCGTACCACGAAACCAACTTGACGAACTTGTCGTTGAGCACAATGGACGCCTTGGAGTCGTAGATCGACGATCGGGAGTCGCCAATGAAGTCAGAAGAAACAACTTCCTCATCCGTGAAGCCGAGGATACCCTTGAGGCTTCCCTCCGAGGCCTTCTTGATTGCGCTGTCAATGGCTTCTTTGGACGCAGCCGTCTTGAGCCTGCAGGTCAGATCCACCACGGAAACGTCTCCGGTCGGGACACGGAACGCCATACCGGTGAGCTTTCCCTTGAGTTCTGGGATTGCCAAGGTAACTGCCTTTGCGGCTCCGGTTGCTGCGGGGATGATGTTGAATCCAGCACCGCGGCCACCTCTCCAGTCCTTGCCAGACGGACCGTCCACAGTCTTCTGGGTTGCAGTCAGAGAATGGACGGTGGTCATGAGACCCTCCTCAATTCCAAAGGTGTCGTTGATAACCTTCACCAAGGGCGCAAGGCAGTTGGTGGTGCATGACGCATTCGAAATAACAGTCATCTCTTTCGTGAACTTCTCGTTGTTCACTCCCATGACAAAAGTCGGACAGTCGTCCTTTGCAGGTGCAGAGATGACGACATGCTTGGCTCCACCCTTCACATGTGCAGCTGCCTTTGCAGTCTCCGTGAACACGCCGGTGGACTCCACAACCCACTCTGCCCCAACCTTTCCCCAAGGAATGCTGGCCGGATCCTTCTCCGTGTACACATAAATCGTCTTTCCGTTGATCACAAGGTGTCCATCCACAACTGCGATCGTACCTTTGAAGCGGCCATGGATCGAGTCGAACTGCAACAGGTAGCGCATGTACTCCGGGTCCAAGAAAGGATCGTTCACTGCCACAATCTCAAAGTCCTTGAGCTCCGCCGCACGGTCAATTGCAGACCGCAAAACAAGCCGGCCGATACGACCAAATCCGTTAATACCAACCTTGACCATTCTTAATTTCCTGTTTCAGTTACTGAGCGACGCACTCCTTGAAAACAATAAAACAAAAACAAAAAAGAAAGAAAGAGAGAAAGAGAGAGAGAGAGAGAGAGAGAAAAGTATGAAAAGAAGAAACAGAAAACGAAAGAGAATTTGGTTCATGCATCGTTTTGATAAGTGCAAAGCTACTTTCAGTGATGGCTTGACCCTCAGGGCTTCAAGTATGAAAAAAGGTCCGACATCGGGTTGTTCGAGTGACAACTTGATTTGTCTGCCGGGGCGTCGAGCTCCCCTGACAGTGACAGTGACAGTGACAGTGACGGATGACAGGTGACAGGGCTGAAAAACTGTACGGCAGGAAAGAGGCCTTTGCGTTTTTATTGTTGTGTATGAGCGCCTGGGGAGGTTCAGAAGAGAGAGAGAGAGAGAGAGAGAGAGAGAGAGAGAGAGAGAGAGAGAGAGAGAGAGAGAGAGAGAAAAAAGATGAAAACAAGAACTAAACGACTCTTTACTCTGTGGCTGGGTTATACGCCTCCAAGAAAGACCTGGCGGCATCTCCGCGGCGTGCAATTTCGCCTTTCCACGAGTCCACCCGCGAAGCGACTTGGTCCAGGAGTTTCTTTGCGTTCTTGCACTTTTCGATGCGCGCTTCTCGGCTGAGATCGACTCCGGGAGACCCGAAACTGTGCGCCAGAGTGGTGTTGATCGTTTCGCGGAACGCAATCCAGATCTGCCGAGCGGTATCCACTGCAGACAATGCATAATCTTCAAACTTTGCAGCGGCCGGGCTGGCCAAGATCGATGTTGCAATTCCAAGCAGTTGAATTCCCAGATCGAGCGTGAGATGCGACGGATCAATGTGCTTGAGAACGTCCACGGCAATAGCAGCAGCCTCATCAGGGGATCCGCGCTGCGCCAGGACAAGTGCGTCCATTGCTCCTTTCACATCACCCCGTTGCCACTGCAGATTCACTGCACGCACGTGTGTCAGTCTTGAGGTCAGAACGCCCACGAGGCGCTCGTGTGGAGATGCAATTTCAGAAAAGAGGCGGTTCGGATCCGCTGGCAATGCTCCACTCATGTCTCCGCCATCAGATGCATGTGTGGAAGAAGAAGAAGAAGAGGATGAAGCAGAACGACTCGGTTGGGAATACTGCGGTTGCGCTGCGTACCCGTCGTTGACATTCAAGTTGGAGATTGCATATGCAGAGGAAAGATTCGACGCAGAAGTGTGAGACTGATACGACTGAGAAGGCTGTGAGTGAGATGGCTGGCGCTGCGACGGGTCGGTCTTTGGGACGTAAATCTCGACATTGGGCTGTGAATTTGATGGCCGGCGTAGCGGCTGGTCCTGTGCTGCTGCGCTTCTTCGATCGCGGTCCACCGCTGCATAGCTCGATGGCTGGGGAAACGATTGCGCGGAGCCCGCCGAAGAGACAGGGGCAGCCGGTGAAACAGAGGCCGCAGAGGCAGACGCGACACTCGCAGCGAAATTCTGTGCATAAGAGCTAGCGGAGAACGGGGCGAGCCTGTTTGTGTTGCATGCCCAAACAGAGACAAAAGATTGCGCCGTGGATACGGCAAGCGTTTGGAACTGACCCGTCGTTGCAGATTGACAGGTGTGCAAATCAACAATGGATCCCCACCGAGCATCTGCCCAGTCTGCGGACTCAACCACGGGCTCCCAGCACCAGGTTCGCAGCGATTCTTGCGTAGCGGCCAAACAGCATGAGCCGTCTGGAGAAAATTCCGCAGCACGAATACGAGAAGGATGCGTCTCTGCGACTCCCAGTTGTGTGAGCGTTTCCAAGTCCCAAAATACCAACCTTCGATCAGCGCCTCCTGTCACCATGAGGAATTCTTGCGGGTGGAAATCGATGCACGTCACTGTGTTGGAATGACCACTTGCAAACTCCGCAAGACACTTTCCGGCAGCCAAATCCCAGACTCGCACTGCTCCGTCCTCTGCCCCAGAGACGATCCATCGTCCATCCGGAGTAAACCGAACTGCAGTAACCGGCGAAGTATGGCCTCGAAGTGTGCACAGGCAACTTGCGCTTGAGCTCGATGCATTGGAAGAGCTCGAGCTCGAGCTCGAGTTCGATGCCGATTTCCGCCGTCCATCCCAAACCTTGACCTGCGTATCTCGCGAGCCGGACGCCAATACCTGAGAAACGAACGGATGCACCTCGCATGCTTCCACAGCCGATCGGTGCCCACTGAAAGAAGTGCCCTTTTGCGATGCGAGATCCCACAGCTTCAGCAGTCCACCTTCTGTCCCAGCAAGGACGTTTTCTTCCGATTGGTCAAAACGCACGGATGTGACGGAAGACGCATGCTGTGCAAGAGAAAGAACCGCATCGGGTTTTCCGATCGTCCAAAGGGATACACGCTTGTCGGCTCCTCCAGTCACCAGAACCTGCGAAGACCGTCGGCCAATGTGTGCACAGTTCACTTGAGACAAGTGCGCGACGAATTCTTGGATTTTGGCAATTGGATTCGGTCCCTGCATGACTGATGAACGTACCCGCGCCTTCTAGATCCTCCCAAGAGTTTTGCTCAGTGTAACAAAAACCAAAAAAACACAACAACAACAATAAATACTATATCCAATATAAAGTAGACAAATGCATGTTTAATTGCAAAAACGACAGCATCGTTAAAAGCCACTCTGGTATCAAGCATCAAGCCATAAAGAGAAAAAGAAGAACAGCCGGCTTTGACGACCAAAGCGTGTTTTTTTAGTGGAGTGTTATTTTTTCTTTATTTACGAATGGTAAGAAACGACGGATGAGACATCGGGAGATGGCTTTGCAGGGTTAGCGGCGGATCCAATGCAGGACCGTGCGCACGGAGATGCTGTCTTTGGGGGCCGTTACGGGGCTTTTCCATCAGCGATTGCTGCACAACGCAGACGAGTTCATGGAATGCCAGGTCGAATACACTTCCAAGACAAGTGGACTGTGTGGTGGCTTGATTCACCGCGTCGCTTCGGTGGAAAACAGGATCTTCACATGTCTGCAGTGCGCTTGCTGGATGACACATCGATCATGATTATGGAACGGTGGTGCGAGCAACATTTATCTTAAACAACACCCGAAGTGCAATGTTGAGGCCTACCCCTCCGGTTTTCCTGGTCCTGCAATACGGTCCGGGTTTGCATCATTGATTCATGATGCATCGTCAGCGATGGCTATGTGGACGATGAAAGGACCTTCCGTAGCAACGGGCTGAATGACTTTTCAGCATCCAGCTTGACCGAGCTCTTGACTTTGGCGGTTGCTGATCCTTCGGGATCCACGATCAACTCAACGAGGAATGTAGATGGGACAATCGCGGTATCTCTGGCGTAGAAGAAGGCCTTGACGAAGTCTCCCATGGCTCCCTTGGCCATACAGGTGATTCCATACTCTGCAAGATCTGCTTCCAACGTATCAATGTCTGTGGTCTGGAGATCCACTTGCAAAGGAGCGCACTGCTCGAACGTGCCCCAGTGTTTTTGGAACGTTGCCGGGTCCAGAGAAAAGTTTGGATCAAGTTGGAATGACCGGGGCTGTGGAGCGCTCGAACCGGGAGCAGAAGATGACGGTGCCTTCTTGGGGCCGCTGTCAAACACAGGCAGTCCTGATGCAATTGGCGACCGGGTGTTCGACGGAGAGCTATTGCTGCCTCCAGAAGACGAAGGATCAACAAGGGATGAGAAATTGACGCCGTGCTTCTCAAACACAGAGACCGATTGCTGGGATCGCGCCTGTGAGGATGCTCCAGGAAAGACATTGCCAGTGCGAGGTCTGTCGTCGGCCTGCTCCTCTTCATCCTGTTCGTCCTGCTCGTCCTCTTCGCTTGCATTCCCGTCATCGACGTCTCCGTTTCCGCCGTCTGCACGAGGGGCCCCTTCCACCACGGTTTCTTCTTCTTCTTCGTCT
This sequence comes from Andalucia godoyi, assembly GCA_009859145.1. NCBI lineage: Eukaryota > Jakobea > Jakobida > Andaluciidae > Andalucia > Andalucia godoyi. The sequence goes on from VRVR01000030.1 coordinate 276,326, forward strand.
TGCCGCAATGCACCGGCCAATCCAGTACCCGTAAACAAAAATCGCTCCGACGGAATATCAAAGACGACCGAGAGGGTGTTGAATTCTTCAAAGAAGAGGCGTTCACGAATTGCGGAACTTTCGTCTTCCGCAAAACGCTCCACAACCTGCTTCTGCGGAACAACGACAGCCTGTGCGGCGGATATGTCTCGTTTCAACAACCGATAGTACAACAAGCCACGATCATGCACATCGGCATGCGAGAAGTCCTCGACAGCGATCTTGAGGACGCGGCCGAGTGTCGGTTGAACTTCGGGAGGTCTGACGAAAAACAGCTTCATACACGTCGACAAAAGCTCGAGCCGAACGGAAGACTCAAGATCAGAAAATCGAAGAGAAAAGGCTTCGCACACGTAGGGCGCGTCATCGAGGGCACGGCCAAACTCACCGAGCAGCCACAGAAGAGCGCATGTCGCTTCCGTAAAAATGGCCTTGGACGAATATGCATTTGCAGTATTGACAGAATTGTTCCCAACATCATTCACAAACTCTTCTCCGGAGCTCTCAATGCTGCTGAGAATGGAGGAGGAACCAAGGAAGAGCTTCGTAAGCTTTTCCAGGAGCGGGATGATGTCGGCTCGCGGCGGAAATCTCCTCAACAAATCTCGCAACTGGCACAACGAAGCTGCGACAACGTGCGGAATGCGATAGTCCACAAAGGACTGCAAGGCCTTCAGGACAGTCTGCAGGGCGTCTGGAACGGACAGGCAGATGGATCCCATGGTTTTCACAGCATGGTTCGAAAAGATGGTCTGTCGTTGCATGATAACGTACTGGGAAATTTCGTTGATGATTTCGTTGCATGTATGTTCCGTTGCAATCTTGGCCAGAATGTCAAGCTTGACCAAGCGAACCTCGAGCGGATCTGCATACTGCACGAAAAACAGACGATAATCCGAGCTGAACACAGACGGCGATCGAGCACAGAGCAGCTTGATATGCGTCAGCACGGAATACGAGAGTTCGGAAGAAGAGCAGATGGCAAACGTCAACAGTGGCTCCCGGATGCGTCCCATGACCTTTTTCTGTACCTTGGACGACATGTCCGCCGTCAGCACAATGAGCGCTCGTGTAGCGCCAAGCACAACAGCAGAATTTGAAGACATGAACAGGTCATCCACGAGATCCATGATGTCCAGGGCCTCTTCTGCAGATTCCGGCATGTACGACGCCAACAGATCGAGTATTCGGCACTGATGCCACTCTGAAAAGTTCTGAAGATCATTGAGCAAGGCATGCATGGCGGCCCGGTCCAGAGTTTCTCCGAGCTCAACCAATACCGCCACCGCATTGGCGACAACCAGCTTGTCTCTGTCTCCAAGGCACGTTCTGAGTTTCGATCTCAGATCGCCACCGACCTCCACAAGCGATGGTGCGGTGTTGAACAGCTTGAGGCATGCCATCACTGCGGCAGCACGAACATACGCAGACGAGTCCAGGAGCGCAGACATGATCATTGGCTTCAAATACTCCACAGTGGACTTGATACGCAACGACGAGAACGTACGCAGAGCAAGCCCTCGAACAACTGGAGAATAGTCCTTGAAGTCCCGCTGCAGTGCGGAAACCGTCAGCAGCGCGATGTCCTGGTTTGAATGAGCATACTGCGTCATATACAAGTACACCATTTTCTTCTGAACCATGTCCTGCGTGGAACACAACATTATCATTTCCGAAAACAGCGAAGACACATCAACACCCATCGTCATCAACGCGACAACCTTCTTGACAACGTCGCGGCGCCGAAAATGATCCTTTTCTGAATGAGCGTTTCGCAGAGACTGCTTCAGCTCATAGATCTCACCTTTCTTCTGGTCGGAAAAGTACGACATTCTTTTCTTTTCTTTTCTAACGTGAGCCACAACCAGCAATGACAAGAAAATCGAAAATATGAATCAGCATAATCAGTAAATGAAAGAAGAAAAAGAACGAAAATATAATAACAACAAAAGAAGAAAAGGCGGGACGTGTTAAAAGGAAAACGGGACTTATTCGATCAGAGAAAGGCACGCAAAGCCCATTCGGAGCAATTACTTTTTCCCCTTCTCTCTGTTCTCTTCTTTGCAGGATTCAAGCATCAAGGAATCAAGCAAAGAAGGAAACCCCGGCATTGTTTGGCGCCAGGCGGGTCTGTGCAAGTTTATTTTCTTAGATTTTAAATTTTTCTTGATGTAGTTTTTGTTTTGTTATTTGTTGTGCACAAAAAAAACCAAAAAAACCAAAAAAAAACACTCTAAAACTAAAACTAAAACTGTCGCCACTTTTCTGTTTCTTTTTCTTTGTGCGCTTGTCAAATGTCACATGCTGATGTGGACAGGCAGGTTACAGTGCTGAAGAAACAATTGGCTGAGCTGGTGGATGAAATATTGTACAATGAGCAACAGATTGCCACGTACGAATCAGAAGTGGAGCGGCTGAAGGCTGTTGTCGCATCCTATGAATCCGAGCATCGGTCTCAGCACACTCTGGAATCCTTTATTGAGGAAAACCAAAAGTTGAAACGAGAGGTTTCTGAATTGCTGAGGAACCAGCAGCAAGCTCAAGACGAGTTGACGAGTGTCATACTGGACCAGAGCGCAAAGTTGTCGCACGTCGATCTTCATCCTGTGACTGTCACGGATCGTGATGCACAGACATCTCCGTTCGAGAGGGAGTCCAGAGCCGTGGAATTGGTTCGCGACTCCAACGAGACTTTTGACTTGGTCTGCAAAATCGCTGCCAACTTTGGAATCCACGTTGAGCGGTCTACGTGGAGTGCGGGCACTGCTTCGCAGATTCTCAGTGCAGTGGACCAGTCCAATGCCAAAGTCTCTGCGTTCGCCGCCGAAAACGATGCGTTGCGAGAAGAGGCTCGCAGATGGAGGGCCTCTATTTCGGAGATGCAGGAAGAAATGAAGGGTTTCAAGCGAGAAGTTGAGGCAGCTGCAGCCGCTCAGCGTGATGACCTTTCTTTCCAGGTCAAGGATCTGGAAATGCAGCTGGCCCTCGAAAGAAAGCGTATGTCTTTTTCATCTTTTGTTCTTGCTTTCCCTCCCCCACTTCTCTCTTCGCATGGGTTTGCTCGCTTTTTCTTCTTCCGTCTCGGCGTTTCTTATTCTCTAAGCCCCATTACATTCTTGATTTCTGTTTTTTAGAGAGGGAGCAAACACAAAGGATGCTTTCTGCCGAGCAATCCGCTAGATTGCAGTTGGATGCAGTTATGAACGCAAGTCTGCAGACAGAGAGCACCATCAAGATTCGAGAGCTGTCTTCGAAGATTCTTGAGCTTGAATCGTCTCTGTCGGATGCGTCGATGAGGAGAGAACAGGAACTTAGCCGAAAGGAAGCGCAGGCTGCTGCGACAGAATCTGAGCTCCAAACAAGAATACAGCATCTCGAAAATCGGTTAGAGGCCGATCGAAGTTCTGCAGAGATGGAGCGGAGCACACTGCATCAGAAGCTCCGGGATGCCATGGCGAATGCGTCAAAGATAGAGACGGTTCTCCAAGAAAAGATTTCTGAGCTGCGGGTTGACAGTGTGAAGAGTTTGGACACTGAGACCGCGAAGAGACTGGCGCAGCATGCGGTTGTGGAGTCGGAATTGAAAGAACGGATTCGCCTGCTGGAAGCCAGAATGCTTTCAGAGAAGGAGGAGTTTGACTCGGAGCGGTCCAGTTTACAAGCAAGATTGCAGGAGAGTCTAAAAATGGAAACGATTCTTCGGGAGAAGATCAGCGAAGTGAAGCTGGACTTTGAGCAGCTGCAGCCAAGACGAGCGCAAGAATCGTCTGAAGCTGATCTGAATGAAAAGATTCGCCATGTGGAGGCTCGTCTGGCACTGGAGAGGGACGCATTCGAGTCTGAAAAGGCGATGTTGAGGAATCGCTTGCAAGTCATGGAAACCGAATCCAGCAAAGTAGAGACTGGACTGAGAGAGAAGATCAGTCAACTGGTCCTTGACGGTACTCGGAACTCCGAAGAAGCGTTGGCAGCCAAGGCTCGCGAATTTCAGACGTTGGAAGCAGGCCTACGGGACACCATTGGCCGTCTGGAGGCGGAGCTTCGACTGCAAACAGAGGACGCCGAAGCCACTCGTTCTGCCTTGGAGCATCACGTGTCTTCTCTGCAAGAAGAAGTGACGCAAATGAATGCCAGCATATGCGAAAAGTCGATGTTGATCGAATCCATGGAAAAGTCAACAGTGTCTCACCAGGATGTTGAGTGCAGTCTGTCAGACAAGATTGAGCACTTGGAACGGCAGCTCGCTGAGCGAGACCAGACGTTTCTTGATCTGGACAATCAGTATCGCGTGGCCATGGACCAGGCGTCAGAGCGCGAGTTTGCTCTCCAGGAAAACATCAGCCAGTTGCAGGCAGAAATCGACCAGAACGTGCAGCTTTTCCGTGACCTTGAGCAGCAACTTGCGCATGAATCCACGGTCGAAACCGAACTTCGCATGAGAATTCAGGATTTGGAACGAAAACTCGCGGGCGCAGAGTCGCGGACGCAAAGTCAAAATTCAAGTGAGGTTACGGGACTGCAGTTGAGAATTGCGGATCTAGAGAGCACCTTACTGTCGGAGCGCCGCAAGCACGAGTACGAGACCGAAACTTGGAAGAACAAGGTTAAAATTGCGCATAATGAGAAGTCGGATCGTGTCAGTGTGCGAGAGCGCGCGCTTGAAGAAAAGGAGCTGTCGTTAATCAACCAGGAGCGTCACATAACGAATTTGTGGAATCAGACGGAATCTGAGTTGGTGCATGTCCATGATGAGCTTCGTTTACAGGAGAAGCGTGTAGCCGGGATGGAAGTAGCGGCTGAAGATTTTCTTCGAGATATGACGGCGCTGCGGCAGTCTGTCGAAGACGCCACCGCGTGTGTCCGTCAGTTTGCGCAGGCGCCGGCGTCGTTCTTCCAGAATCCGTCGAACATGGAGTCGCTTCAGCGTTTCGTCACGCTTCTGATCCAAGCCGCCGAGCAGTCTGATGTGCGCGGGCAGGTCATGGATGCACGCCTTCAGGTTCGACTCCTGCGTGATGCGAACGCCCAACTCGAGCAGCAGCGAGTCTACCTTGACCGGCAGTTGCATGGTGTTCACAGCAAGCTGGCCTCTTTGGAACGCGATCTTCGTAAATCGGAAGATGTTTTGCGAGCCACGATTCGAGAGCGGAACCGAGCGGAACTTCAGGTCACGAAACTGGAAGAGGAGATCGTCCTTTTGCACAACCAGTCCCACAACCAAACGCTGAACCTGTCAGCGAGCTCCATCGGCTCGAATCCTAGCCCGCAGCGCTCATTGATTCTGGAACGCAGTCGCCTGTCATTGTCATCGTCATAAGCCCGCTCTGCGGCATCCTCTCCTTTCCTGCTTTTCCTCTCCTTCTCCCTGCACGCGTACACGCAGATGCGCACGAATGTACATATGCGCCTGTGAGAGTATTAGCGGATGCGGCTCACCCATCGCCTTCCGCGAATTGAGAGCCGATCGTCATTCGAGTAAAAAGCACTTCTCTTTTGCAGCACCGACAAGTCCGATCGTACGATTGTCCGATACTTGCAAATGGCAATCTCCAAAAACAGTCCGCTGTACGTGCACGCTTGCACGGATGACGGATTCTACACCTGTCGCGTGCAGAATCGTCGTCTTCTTCTGGACTTTCCTTTTCTTCTTCTTTTCCTCCAGCAGATATCACACAATACATAATATACCGTATCCACTGCTTCCGCGGTTCCTGCTGTTCCTGCTGTGTGCTGCTGCTTGATTAGTGTTGCTTCTTCCCCCCATTCCTTTGCTGTTACTCAGTGCCGGTGTAGTAGCAGTAGTACACGTATCTTGATAGCAAGGATGGCTGCAGCTGTTGTTCCTCCTCAGAGCTCGCTGTCCACTCCAGTAGAGCTGTTTGTAGAGTGTCGCAATCTGGTGAATCTAGACGTGAGCTCCAAAAGTGATCCGATCTGCCAAGTTCGGCTGTGGGATCCAGCCCGACAGGCGTGGTTTGAGGTTGGCCGCACGGAAGCCATCGCAGACAATCTGAATCCAAAGTTCCTGACTTCGATCAAAATGAACTACCAGTTTGAACGAGTGCAGAAGATCCAGTTCTGCTTGTGGGACATGGACTCTTCGATTGCCAATGGCGCTGCTGCGGTCCTTATTCCAGAGAACCTGCACAAGTCGCGGCCCCACGACTTCATCGGCATTTTCGAAACGCAGTTGGCAAATGTGCTATGCGCACGTAACCAGTCGCTTTCCGGAGAGTTGCGAAAACCTGCATCGACAGAGATTCGAGGGCTGATCACGATCCGAGGCGAGGAGGTGTCGACGGGAGGCATTATGGGCACTGCAACATACAACATGGCCGGACAGGGGCTCGACAACAAGGACGGGATGTTTGGCAAGTCGGACCCGTTTCTCGTTTTCAACCGAATCCGGGAGGACGGTGCAACCGTGCCTGTCTTCAAGACGGAGGTTGTGAAGAACACCTTGAATCCTGCATGGAAGCCGATCTCCGTGACGTCGCAAGCGTTGTGCAACGGAGATCTCGATCGGCCCATTCTTGTGGAATGCTTTGATTGGGACAAGAAAGAGCAGTTTGAACTCATTGGCTCCTTCCGCGCTTCTATGCGCTCGTTCGTCCCGGGCGCCCGATTCGTACTTTGGAACGAAGAAAAGAATGCAAAACAGCAGAAAAAGGGGAAAAAGTACGAAGGATCTGGATCGATCGTCATTCAGAATGTCCAGTTCTGCCGCGAGTATTCTCTTGTCGATTTCCTCAGAGCCGGATATGAAATTTCTGCAGTTGTTGGCATCGATTTTACGGGATCCAATCTTGCGCCTACGTCGTCGCAGTCCTTGCATTACATCCCCCCCGGGACGCCGCTCATCGTCGATCCTGCGTCGTTCAATTCGGAGAATCAGCCGTCCCCGGTCAATGATTATGAGAGTGCCATCTTGTCCGTTGGCTCTGTTCTTGCGCCCTACGACAAGGACGGCATCATTCCCACGTATGGGTTCGGAGCAAAGATTCCGCCCAACTGGAACGTCAGCCATTGCTTCCCGGTGAATTGCCAGGCGGTCGGAATCCCTGGAGTGTTTTCGTCGTACCGTGGAGTGGTGACGCAAGTGGCGTTCCACGGTCCGACGTTGTTTGCTCCGCTGATTCGATCCGCCTGCCAGCTTGCTGTTGCTGAACCCTCAAAGTACTTTGTGCTGCTCATCTTGACCGACGGTGAGATTCAAGACATGCCCGACACAATCGATGCCATCATCGATGCTTCTGCTCTGCCACTTTCCATTATTATTGTTGGAATCGGAAAGGAAGGATTTGAAAACATGCGTGTGTTGGATGCGGACGATGTACCTCTGCAGCGAAATGGGCGCCGAGTGGACAGGGACTGCGTGCAGTTCGTACCATTCCGTGATTTTGTTGGAAAACCTGTTTACTTGCTGGCGGAAGCGGTGTGTGCAGAACTTCCACGGCAGTTCCTGCAATACTGCGCGCGCAAGAACATCACTCCCGACGCCGTTGCAGCCTTCCGTGCGCAGCGTTGTCTGGCAACTGCACCGCCGCCATAGCTCGTTGCATCCGCAGTATGAAAAATTAAGAAACATTTGTGTTTTTTTAATTATTAAAATTAAAAATTGAATTGGTCTTCCTGCTAATGGAACATCCGCTTTTTACGATTACCTTGGTGACTGCGAAAGATCAAAATTGCTGGATGGTTGGTGTCGGCTTCTGTGTGCGACTGGACGGTTCTGTCAAATGCTGGTCAAGGGCTTCCTGATTCGCGGGCCTTGCATGATCTTGCGGCAGACCTGCTCCAGTCGAAGTGCTGAATCTGACGTTCGCTGCTTCCTTTCTTCGGGTTGGCGCTGCAAGAAGGACTCTACGAAGCGCAGCGCACAGTTGATTTGCAGACGTTCCGAGAAGCGCACTGGCACCTGTGAAAGCCTTGCTGATCGTTGCGAGCGGCATACGATTCATCTGACTTGTATAGTTCTGTCAACGTGCTGATTTTCAAATAGAAAGAACAAACGATGGAAGCTCGTCATTCCGTTTTATTCCTCTTCCTTTCTTTCTTATATAAAAAGTTTTAATGTTTTGTTTTTTGCTTTCTTGGTTGGAACTTCGCGTTCAGTCGAGGTGAACGCTCTTTCCTGCCCATTCCTCGGGCGTATCTTGTGTTCTTTGGGTCACGGACCGCCACTTCTATCTGCACGGCAACTGCACAAGAAGACATCGTCAAGTTTCGGAAAGCAGGAAGGTGTTTGAAAATGCCGCCGCAAACGACACCTTGTAAAAAAATGAAAGCCCCTGGTGCATTCGAACATAAAAGCAGTCTTTTAATCAAGGCAATCTCAAGTGGGCGAAGAAGAACACATGCATAAAGCAAAGCAAAACAAAAGAAAACAAAACAATAAAGCAAAGAATTCGAAACAGACTTAGAGCTCCTCTGGGACCTCGACTTGGAACCCAAACTGAGCACAGAGCTCAGCGGCGCGCTTCTCCTTGTTGAGCTTGTTACGGTTCCTCTCTTCAAAGCGGGAGTAGTTGTCGAGGATGCGGCGGATCAGCGTAGTCGTCGTGAGTTCTGGGAAATCTGCATCCACGGTGACGAGAATACCCTTCTGCTCTGCAGCATGATACTTTTTCGATCTTGACTCTGCATTTCCACGATCCGACACAACGCCTCGAACGACGACATCTGCCTTGATCGACTCCAAGAACGCACTGTCGATCACCGTCGGCACGTCAAATACGATATCGTCAACGTGTCGGTTGGACAAGATGGAGAGCACTCTTTCGTGCCATCCAAGAACTGGGAATGCCTTGCTTCCCTTTTGTTCGCCCACCTGCTTGTCTGAAACAAGTCCGACAATGAGGTAGTCGCCCAAGGCGCGAGCCCGTTTGAGGAAGTCGCAATGTCCCGCATGATACAGATCAAACGCGCCCTGCACATACACAATTCTGTCCCCTTTCTTCGCCGATCTGCGTTCGCCGCTAAACTGTGCAATCTTGCGCACCGTTGCGTTGAGCCGCGAGTTGTTTTCCGTCTCGTGGGCCCGGTTCTCAGAAAGGCGCAACATGCGGTTAATCAGATCCGTTGTGCTGATTCCTTCGGTTCGCTTAATAAGCTTGAACTTGCCAGCATCTCGAATGCGCTTGTACGAGTCCTCTCCATGCTCGTTCACTGCAAGGTCTTCGCCATGCGCAACCCAGTCAATGTTGAAGCGCTCCACGACTTCAAAGGTAACTGTGTACGGAACAGCCCACGCAATCTCATCGCACCATCGAACACTCTTCACCATCTCCAAGCGCTCGCGATCCGTGTTCACCGGCTCTCCCTTTACTGGGGTAATCGCTGCGTTCGTATGAATCCCACACACCAGCACATCACCATGCTTTTTCGCTTGTCGAACTAGCGCACACACAGACACACAGAAAGAAAGAAAGAAAGCGAGTAAGAGAATGCAAAATTAAAAAACAACAAAACACAGACATAAGTATCATCCAGAAGAACGAACGAACTGATGAACGAATGAATGAAGAAGGGAAAAACAAACAAACAAACGTGATTTAGGTTTCCCACATACTGGCATTGAAGTGGCCAACGTGCATAACATCGTAGCAGCCATCAAGGTATATACGCGATGGTTTCTTGGTGCCCGGATCCGACTCGCGGTCGACAATCACAATATGCTCCATTTGTTCAGTCATAGGGATGGTGATAATCGACAGCGAACAAGAACTCTGGAATGCGCAGGCAAAAAACAACAATAGCAGCGGCAGCGGCAGCTCAACAGAAGCAAACTATCCTCTCCAAAATAAAACAGCAAAAGACAGTTCGGATTAGCCTTTGGGGCTTTTGGAATGCGTGAAAACAGGAAAACAGGAAAATGACCGAGGGAGCAACTACGGCTGACAGCTTTTTTGCGTCAACGCTGAACATCTGTTTTTGCTTGTCTTTTATAACCGAACCCACAAGCAGCACTTTTCATCAGAGACAAAGACAAAAACATATCATGGCTCCAAAGAGGGGCCTTCCCAACAAACTCACACCGGCCATGCTCGACCCTCTCGTCGGAGACAGAGAGCAGAAAGATGAAGCGACGACCCTTTTTTGATGTAAAGCAATCTGCATTGAAGAGTTGGTGCTCGCCCCCAAATACAAGCAAAACAAAAAAAAAACTTGTGGCTTGGATCTGTCTTCGGTGACAGCGTAGCCGATGATCAATAAACGGTTGGTTCATGTTTTGGCGAGCGGGTCTCCAAAGACGGCATTACGACTCTTTTTTCTTTTTTGAAGTTGGGTCTGTTTACCACAGTCAGATTGATATGCAGGCACATTGGTATATTTGCGGCATGGTCGGATATTGGAGATGAGTGATTCAAATAAATACAGCGCGGGGGAAGGGGAGGGGGAGAGAGAAGACTCTAAATGCAGCATGCACGCTTCAACCCTTTGGATCTCCAAAGATTTGATGGACGTACTTCAGAGCAGCAAGACTCGCATCGTGTTGCATGTCCCGTAATTTTGCGTGCCTCCTTGCACTTGAAAACTCGCGGACGGAAAAGGCGGCATCTTCAGGGAGCTGAACGACGGCCTTTCGACGGCCTGCATCTTGGTACGTTGACTGTCCCTTGTTGAGGGCCAGTAGATAGTCATGCAGTAAAGACTTGGGCAACCGCTTTTCCGACCACGTTTTCTCGTCAAATGTTCTTGGTAGTCCTTCGACAATACGGTCCAGCTTCTCCTTTGCACTCAGATTCCATCCCTGCTCACTGAACGCAGATCGTCGTTTCTTCTTCTTGTTGTTCTCTTTCGGCGGCTCAGCCCGCGCATCTGCATCCATCTCGTCCGTTATCCCAGTCTCATTCAAATGACTCGCTTTGAATCGCTTGGAGTCTCGATCCTTGCTGTCTCCTGTTCGTTTTGATCGTTTCCCGGATGTGCTGTCTTTGGAGACTTTCTGCTCATGCTTATGATGACGTGTTTGACCCTCGTCCTCGTCCTCGTCCTCGTCCTCGTCCGCAGAATCAGTAGCGAACGCATCTTCCTTCACCCTCTGCCTCTTTCGGCTTGACGATTCCAGACCATGTTCACCATCCCAACGATCCTTTCGATTAAAATTGTTGCTACCGTTGCCATTAGAACGACTGCTGTTGCTAATGTCGTTATTGCTGTTATTGATGTGATGGTTTCTACGAGAAGAACGATCTGCAAACGACTCGTTTGCTTCCGCACGGGAAATCATTCTGCAAGTCCACCCAAGATGGCCTCGTCCGCCGCACAGGAAGCAATACTTTGTTTCCTTTGCTTCAAACAGCCTGGAGTTCGCGCACGAGAAGTGCCCGCTTACACCGCAGTTCATGCATACCGCATGCGAAGCAGGATCGCAGTCCATCAGTCCGGACATGAATGTGCGCTGTGGACAATCCCGGATGACATGACCCGTGAGATAGCACGCATGGCACTGCACATGCCGTGATCGTCCAAGCATCGATTCGGGGCAGTCCTGGGACTTGTGCCCCGGTTCCCCACAGCGATAGCAGAACCCGTGGCGGCACGAGTTCTGCTTGTGCTGCATCGACCCGCACAACAGACACACATCTCCTGAAGGAGGCTCTTCAAACCCCAGAGCCCGAAGCACCGGGTCTGAATGAGGAACAATCAGATCCGCTGCGCTCAATCCATAATATCGATTCATGCTACCGTCTCGGCTCTGCCGCTACTACCGTTTTTGTTGCAACCACTGATCTTGTTACTCGACTCCCCCTGCGCACGGCACTAAGCAGGAATAAAAAAGATAAATAAAAAATGTATAAAAAACATGAAGAAGAATTTAAAAAAAAATTAATAATATATAAATGAAAAGAAAAAGACGGGAAACAAATAGAGATAACACAATAGATGAAAAGAAAAAGCGGCGTCGATCCGCGAGTTGCGAATGTCGGAGGTTTGTCGGGTCTTTTTCTAAAAGGTGGTTTTGAAAAGTGCTGAGCAAAGCTTGAAGGAGACTGGTGGTGTGGATGTTGATGGTGGTGCATCTGCGAGATTGAGAGTTGTCTGTTGCTGAAAGACTCCTTATTTTCTTTTCTTTATTTTCTTCGGAATGTCGGACAGTTGCATCTTTTGCAGGATTGTCAGAGGCGAAATTCCTTCGTACAAGGTGTACGAAGACGAACATGTGCTGGGGATCCTCGATGCCTTTCCAGCCGCTGATGGCCACACACTTGTGATTCCCAAGAAGCACGCTGCGCAGTTGTGGGACGCGTCGCATGAGGACTTGTCAAAGTGTATGGGCATTCTGCAGATTGTTGGAGAAAAGATCACGCAACTTCCCGGAGTCACAGGAATCAATCTGGTATGGCTTTCTTTTTGTCCCTCTTCTTCTTCTTCTTCTTTATATCTACATTATATATTTTATTTAAAAACATAATTTAATCGAGTGTTGTTTTCCGACGAGTTTTCGGTCGTTTTTCTTTCTTTCCTGATCTGAGCATCAGCTGCAAAATAATGGAAAGTCCGCAGGTCAGGATGTTCATCACGTCCATTTTCACTTGATTCCGCGCCACGACGACGACGACCTGTGCCGCCTTCCAAAGTCTGGTCCGATGATCGAGTCGACGAAAGCCCAGTCTCTGCTAGCGTCGCTGAAAGTAGTCCTGTAATGAATTAAACGACGACTCGCATTTCTGTGTGTTTTTTTTTTTTGTGTTTTATGTGCTTAGTTTGAATCTGCCACGGGCCCTAACGTGCAATACAGGTAATGAAGGGCCATCAAACTGGCTGCATGCTCACCGGTCTTCACAGACGGATAGTTCTTGATGGTTGTGAACTCTCTGCGTGTGAAGATCGGGTCATCCGGAAGCAAAACGGAAATTTGGAACTCGTGTCCAAACTGCTGTCTCTCAAACTTGGGCCCGCCCTTCTTCAATGACTGCAAATATTCGAGAAGCATGGACTTTGGCATGCGCGTCGTGTCTTTCCACGTATCCTGGTCGAATGTCGCAGGCAAACTTTCGTGGAGACTCATTTCCTCGAGCGCTGCCTCGGTTTCCAACAGCGTGTCATCCAGTTCGAACTCGTCCAAGTTTGCTTCTTCAAGCTGCTGCTCTTCATCCCACTCTGGGTGCGCATCCTTCTCATATACATCCACACCAGCATCATCGTCGACAAACATTGCTGCATTCGTTGCAAACAGCTCGCGACCGGTCAGTCCCTTCTTCTTCGGGCCGCCTTCCTTGTCCTTCGCTCTTTGCTCTGCCGCTCTCTTCAAGTCGTTCTCTGCCTTCCACTTGAAGAACAGCTCCTCTGTCAGCACCGTCTGATTTCCATCGACAAGCTTGGATCTCTCTTCGTCCACGACTTCCTCCAGCGTCTTTACTTCCTCCTCCGAGTCGTCCGAGGCCTCGGAGCCGCTTTCGTCTGCATCGCTGTCTTCTGCTGCAGCTTCCGCTCTTCTCTTCTCAGCTTCCTCGCGTGCAAGCCGATCCTTTTCAGTCTCTGCAGGACGGAAAAGACGCAACAGCTCCTCTTGGCGAGCCTTGTCCTGCTCGCGCTTCAACCGCCGAGCCTCGTTTGGATCCACAGTCTTGCGACCCCCACCTCCATGAATCTGCGTTCTAACAGTACTTACAAATTTCTGAACCTTTTTTGACTTGCTCTTGTTTTTCAATCCAAAACTGATATTCAAAAAGGAAGGACAAATTAAAAACATTAAAAAAATGGGTTAGTACGTGTAATTTGTGCCATCGCAGGGAAGAGTTGCCGATTTGCGAAACCGTGTGTGTACTACTATCCATAATAACGCCAGCAAAAAGACAATGATGCATACGTCAATTCCTCGACCTTCTTTTCTTTTCTCTGCTTTTCCGCTTTCGGTGGCATGTTTCTATGCAGCTGCAGGCTTCTTCTTTGTCTGATGGACAAACCCCCCGAGTGTTTAAAAGAAAAATAAAAAAAACAAAAAAAAACGAATTATAAAAAAAATCCAAAAAACAAAAAGAATCTGAAAAATGGAAAAAGCGCGACGAGAGGAAGCAAAGACCAACCTGAGAAAACCAGAAGCCTGTTATTTTAAGTCTCAAGTCCGAGGCATCAAGTTCTATTGGAAACCGCACGACTTTTGCTCGCGAGTGTTTTTTCTTCTCACTTATTTTTGGAATCATTTATTTTCATGATCTGTTGAGAACGGGCGAGTTCCAGGTCGAATCACAGAGCGAGCGAGCGAGCGAGAGAGAGAGAGCGAGAGCGAGAGAGAGAGAGAGAGAGAGAGAGAGAGAGAGAGAGAGAGAGAGAGAGAGAGAGAGAGAGAGAGAGAGAGAGAGAGAGAGAGAGAGAGAGAGAGAGAGAGAGAGAGAGAGAGAGAGAGAGAGGACGGGGAATAAAGAGGATGTTTTCAACACGGATTTCAAGGATCGTGCGTCCGATGTTTGCTAGTGCTCGGAATTTTTCAGAGGGAGGAGGACACCCAGATTTTGCGAAGCGGTTTAAAGCACCTGCTGCGTCTGAGAAGGAGATCCATGATCGAATTGCACGGGATGTGAAAGCGGCGGACATTGTGCTGTACATGAAGGGCACTCCTGAGGCACCGCAGTGTGGTTTTTCACAAGCGGTTGTCAAGGTTCTGAAAGCAGAAGGCGTTCCTTTCAAGGCACACAACGTTCTTGCAGACGATGCACTTCGCCAGCATCTGAAGACTTTCACCGATTGGCCCACGATTCCTCAAATCTTCATTAAAGGAGAGTTCGTTGGAGGATGTGATATTCTTGTTGGAATGTACCAGGCTGGAGATCTTCACAAGACTTTGCTTGAAAAGGGCATCAAGAAGGACAAGTCTTGAAGAATGTTGGGCATTCAGACCCTTTACAAGAGTAGTAAAATAGAATTTTAAAAAATAAAATAAAAAACCACCACCACCACCACCACAACAACAACAACAACAAAAAAAACAACTAAAAAACTAAAAACAAACTGATACGTCACAACGATCAGTTATTCGTCTTCTTCTTTTGATTACTATTTGAATTACAAATTTAATAGTTTAAATACTACAGGACTTCGGACGCACGACCCCAGTATCGGTTGATAAACGGAGTCTTCCATTGCTCAATCTCCGGATTCTTGTTCTCGGGATACCATTTGGAGACCTTCATGGTCTCATACGCGTCTTTCTGGGCAGATGAAAACGCATCGTAGCGGGCCTTGATCTTTTCCGCATCCTTTGCATTTGCCTCCTTCTTGGATTTCACAGCGGCCTTGATCGCATTCTTGATGCGATCGATCTCAGCAGCATCGGTAATTCCAGAGTCGTCGCAAATCTCCTGTGCACGATCTGCGATTGTGTCCATTTCCCAGTCGTGGTCAAACAACAGCGGCGGATTGTCTTCGCGCTCCACCTGCACTTGTACAGAAGTTTCCTGTCCGCTTGACGCCTCCTCAATGTCCTTCTTTCGGAGAATGTACGGAAGCGCATATGTAAACTCATTGCGACGCTCGATCGGCATCTTTTTGATCATCTCCTTTCGAGCTCCACATCGAAGTGCGTGGATGACGGTCGACTCGACTCGGCGCCACGATAGCTTCAGCCTTGAAAATGGAACCATGATTTCCTCAACCAGCTGCACAGACTTGAGAGAGATGAGTTCGGGCGGTGCTACCTTCGACTCGACGACGACAATCGCAGGAATCAAAACAACCTGGTCCTGACCGTCAACCTTGCAGAACTGTGGTTCTGTGACCCCAAACATGTAGATCTTGTGTCCCTCCGGAGTGCCATTCTCTCGCTCGGAAAGATACTTCCACAGGTGCTCGAATGTCCAGTCGTGATCAAAAATCCTTGCGTAGTTTTCCCATTCTGTTCCGCAAAAGTATACGTCCTTCCATTCCGTCCACGACTCTTCCACGCTTTCATCCGAAACTTCAAAGTACACCTTCTTGGCTTTTGGCGGACGCGGTTTCTTTGTTTTCGGCGCAGCCACCACAGCTTCCGTCTCCACAGGAGGGGGAGCAGCAGCACGTTTCCGCGTCGCTTGCGCCTTGGGCTCCGCTGCCGTCGCCTTTTTTTCCAACTTGTCGGCCTTGGGTTTGCCTGCTGTGGGCTTGTTGGCCTCAGACTTGACACCATTGGATGGAGCAGAAGGTTTCGCAGGCATCGCCGGCTTGGAGGAAGTACGGGTTTTTCGAGGTGCGAACTGCTTCGAGCGAAGAGCTGCAGTCTCTGGAGAGGCCAGCGGGGCATCCACTGTGTCGTGCATCGAATGATCTTTGGAAGACATGTTGTTATGAAGATTCGCTTTGTCGTACAACCGAGTACACACACATGCACACACACACACACAAAATGAGAAACGAAACTCAATGATGTTTTCTCTGAGACTCGCTTCTTTGCGCAGACAGAGAGCTTCTGAAGAGGGTTTAATCCCCTCTTCTTTCTCTCTCTCTCTTGGAATCAGCATCACGTGATGCAATGAAAACAGCTCTCGTCGGGAAAAAACCAAGCGACTTCCATTTCCGATCAGCGGACGTTTGAGCAATGGCAATTCTATTTCAAAATGAACACCAAACAAAACAAAACAAAACAAAACAAAACAAAAAGAGAAAAAAAAAGAAAAGAGGCAATAATCAATTATCCTTTCCTTTATCTCAACCGAGTCGTATGGTGAACGGATTGTACATGGTGTAGTTTACTCGTCTTCTTTGTTATTTGATTGTCGAAAAAGAAAAAAAAAAAAAAGAAAAAACAGGCAAGGAAGAAGAAGAAGGACTAAAAGCGGAGCTCTGTTTCTTGGGAGACTTTCGCAAAGCTTGTTCGTTTGCGAATCACGCAGGTTTTTTTCTACCCCCCAGTTGTTTTGCGGAGATCTAGGCTGCTCTTGGGTTTTTCTCTTTCAATGCAATCGTCGGATTACTCGCCATTGCGGTTTCAACCGAAAGAAGATCGAGCTGGGTATTCGCTGCCAACACTGATTCTCTGTCGTGCCAACAGCCCGTCTGTGGGGTCTCTGAAAGAGCAGTTCCTCCCGCTGTGTGCAGAAGTCACAGTTCCATTTACCCTGCAGGGATTATTGACGTCTTCCTCAGCTGCGTTTGATCTGCTTTCCGATTCATGGATCTCCCATTTTTCTCTCAATTCTGCAGCCGCATCGCAACTTTCCAGTGTCGGTGACGTGTCGGCAGGCTCTGTTGTCTTCTTGCATTTCAAACACGCAATCAATGACGATGCGTGGTCCGAAACTGACTGTTTGCTCTTCAAGGATGCAAATTGACGTCACCACCGTGTGAGTATTGCGAATGCTTATAATTTATAGTGTTTTTTGTTGATTGCGAGTGTGTTTTTTCTCCTCTTTTCTAGGACTGATCTCCGTGCTCCTCGTCTGCGTCGTCATAGAGCCCGTCCTCGTCCTCGGCGTTGCTGTTGTTTTCATCATCATCATCATCATCACCATCATCGTCGTCGTCGTCGTCATCACCGTCGTCCATGCCTTCAAAGTCTTGGTTTTCATCGTCTTCGTCAATGTCGGGATTCATCTCGACGCATTTCGAAAATGTGTCGTACATGGAATCGCACAGTGTCGCCGCATTGCGGTCTTTTGCGTCTGCCGGTACAATCTGGAACTGCAAGCTTTCGGCAGCCTCGTCGATCTTGCCGTCTACAGCCTCATCGTCTGTCCTTGGACCGTCAATCTGGAGGTAGATACAGGATCGTTTGGTGTGGCCGACAGCATGCATCGCGACTGCAGACCATGCAATACGGAACCCAAGCGACTCGGAGCGCTTGGTCAAAAAATATAACGACCGGGACGTGACGTGCAGATCGCCTTCTCCAAGAAGTTCATATTGATCCAGTGGATCACCCTCACCTTCTGCCTCTGCCTCCACCTCTCTTTCACCTTCTGCCTGTGTGTCCTGTTCCGAGTGAAGCAGCTCGCGATAGAGTAAAACATGAGGTATGTATCGAATCGTCTCTTCATCATCGATGGGAAACACAGTGGGGACCATCCGTGATCCGTCCGGAGACGCTCGCCATCCAACTTGATCCATTCCTGAACTATGTGATGCGATATGTGATGCGCCTATGTCTGTAAGCAGGTAGTTATGTGTGTGTGTGTGTGTGTGTGTGTGTGTGTGTGTGTGTGTGTGTGTGTGGGTGGGTGTGCGGATGTTGCTCTCTCCGTTTGCACGATCCCACAGGACCAATGCAGCTCTGGACCGTGGTTCGGGCTCCAGCATCAAGTGCTGCAAGAAAGCAAGGCACAACAAAACACTCAACGATCTCGGCACCGGGCAAACAGCCTGCTCGTCCTTCTCATATTTTTTTCTCTATTGGTCTTGTTGGTCTTGTAGGTCTTCTTCTTTTGTAGGTCTTATTGGTCATCAGATTTCACAAGAAATCGAGAAACACAGAGTCGTGCTGAAAGCAGCCAGAATATTTTGTGTTTCAACGGTTGATTGGGTTTTCTTGGGTGTTTGTTTGTTGAGGGTTTTTCTTCTTCTTCTTTCCATTTTCAAAATTTCCATTTTTAATTGTAATCATTTTGGGCAGCTGTCTCGCATATCACCGCCCAAAGCATTGCAACTCTGCAAAGCCATAATAGTTGTAACAAAATTCTTGTTGTTCTCCTCCTTTCATGACACGA
Source organism: Andalucia godoyi (assembly GCA_009859145.1). NCBI lineage: Eukaryota > Jakobea > Jakobida > Andaluciidae > Andalucia > Andalucia godoyi. The sequence continues at coordinate 294,985 of VRVR01000030.1, forward strand.
CGACCACCGTTATTTGTGGTTTTGAACTCGTCATGCACCGATTCAAAAGGTGTTTGTTTCAGTGTCCCGTCAGCGCAGGAGAGGGTTCTGACGACAGAGTCGGTTGATTCTTCGTTCGAGTCGTCTGATAGTAAGACTCGAAGGAAGAACGGAATTGCTGTGCGTGCATCTGGTCCGTCGATCGGCGTCGTTCCTCAGGAAACGAGGTTTGACCAGGTGCACATCGGACCCGATTGCAGCGTGCTGTATGATGGTCTTCTGGGAGAATGCGCCGTGGTCCCATTCATGGGCAGCAGGTCGTCAGTCCACTTTTTTTCAAGCTCTTATTCCTCTGCCTACGGCAAAGACACGTTTTTTCGACTGGCTAATTTATGTGCTCATGACTTTGCAGAAGCCCGCGAATCTGGCGCAGTGAAAGAGTTTAGAATACGTGCAAGGCTGGGGGTGTACGGAGCCATACAGAATCTGGTGGCTTTGCCGGAGCCGTGCGATGACTTTTTATGTGACGATCAATCGTCTTCTGACACGACTATGGAAATCATCGAGAAGTCGTTTGATGTTGTCAGTGATCCGGCGCGCGCACCACATGCCATCCTGCTCCTTAGTTTTTTATGTTTTGTGGATGCGGAAGAAGAGCCTACTGGCGCGCGATGGCGATCCACGACGTTTGTGTTGCTGAAACCGACGACTGCCGTTACCGAAGAAAGGCATCGGCAGCATAATCTATCTGTCGATCGACTGATTTCAGCTCTGCATAGGCTCTCGGGATCGGACAGCGCTACGAAGATTTCTTGGAGAGAACAGGCAGTTTTGAGAGAATTGCAGCCGGTGCTTGCAGCCCCATCGTCGATTGTCTTGTACATTGCATGTCTGGATCCTGGTGTGGATTCTGATGACTCTCTGAAGAAGAATTTGAGTACAATTAGAGATCTCGTTTCGCACCGCACCGATCGTCTGTCCTCGACTCGGACGCTCTCGAATTCCGAGGATGCCGAAACTCCTTCCACATCCCGCTCTGTTGACTCGATTGCGAGGACCACACCAGCCGCGTCTGCTATAACCCGCCTCCAAGAGAAGCTGCTTGCCGAAAAGGCAAGTTCCAGGAGGCTGCATCGATCTTACGCAAGCCAAAATCGCTTTCCGTCAAATCTGAGCAACGGTGGTGGCTCAAATTCTAGTTTCCCTTCGACTCCGCGAAGTGTTGGTGTGTCGTCCAACGGTTTCACGACGGCTTCCACGACGATTCCTGACATTGTTGTGAAGGGTCACGTATTTGAAACGCTCGCCCAGCGCGTGGTCGTCTGCGCCGAGCATTCTAATGTAGGACCTACGAAGACTCCACGTTTCTTTTCGTTTCGGGAGTCCGCTGGTTTCCTTGTTGACGGGTCTCGAAGATGAGCGCATTTTTATATTTTTTCCTTTCCATTTTTCTTCTTTTGCATCTTTCCTTTTCCAATGATATATTTGGCTATTTCCTCATGTTTTTCCCTCTCACTCCACCGCGAACTTCGATCATTGGCTATTTTCTCTGAATATGAGAATTTACTTTACACAACAACTACTGCGGTAGTTCATATGTCAATCACATTTCCCCGCCTATGTCCTGTACACAACCGAAAGAAAGGAGCCTATCGATTTGATAAGCTCGTTCGCGGTCTTGATAGTTTTTCTGCATTGGAAATTTGCAACTCTGCGACATTAGCCTCCAGTGCCTTGTTGCGAGACCGGAGCTGATCGATCAGCGACGACACGGGGTTTTCATGTCGGGGCCGACTTGATTGTTGAGATACAATCGGGCGACGTGCGGGTGTCAAGGACACTGTCGATGGTTGTAAAGGTTCCTGAAGTCTTGAAGTTTTGATGAACACTCGGTTGCCCGAGGAGCTCTTGCCCCTTCCCATAATGACCGGTTCGTGACCAGAGACGAAGGGATTGGAGTATCCGTACTCTTCCTCGAAAAGCGGCGCGTTCAGATGGTACTGACGGTCGTTGCGCTTCACAGACGACGACGGTGACCCGACGGCTGCTTTTGCAGACTTCTGGCGCCTCTTGTTTCGTGACGATGCAGCCACCATCAACCCGTCTGGAGAGTCGTCTTCCATGTTCGCTGTCAAAGAAGAAGACAACGGAACAGCCAACAACCGTCCAGAAGAAGAGGAAGGTCGAAACTTAGAATGAGCGGACTGGGGGCGACCTGAACTTCGAGGACGAGCTGACGGAGAGGTCTGACGTGCGTCCTCCTCCTGCTCACCCTCCCCTTTCTCGAGGGGCTTCGCCGCGGCTTTCGCTTGTGCAATTTTGTTGAGATTCACGTCGAAGTCCTGCCCCCAGTCTTCTGCAATGATGTCATCGAACTCATCATCCAGAACAAAATTGTCATCGCCTCGAGCGCTGTCATCCGCATGAGAATCCGGAGACCTTGAAACTGCCTCCATGGAGGCAGGAAGGAGAGTAGCAGCATCTGAGGCTTCCGAAACATCCTCTGCAGACCCCACAGAGGACAGCGATGCAGCAGAGTTGGACGACTGCGGACGTCTTGATTCTCCAGCGTTGGCGGAGTCCGCGCTGAATTCATCTTCTTCGGAAACAAACAATCCTCCACGACTCAGCAACCTCTTCCTTCCTTCCGAGACTGACGCAGATTCTCCTCTTGACGGCACCCGTTGATCCTCTTTCAAAAACTCTCGCTGCTCTCCTGATCTGTTCAATCGGGAGACCGAATTCGGTCTCCAAGCTGCACGGACAGACGACCTGTGCTCCAACACCACATTTTCCTGGAAGCTGTCTCCCGGAGATCTATGAGACGACGGGCCATCGCCGGAAAGAATCTTGCGATGTTCCAAGTCCAAAGCCTCCGGAGGAGGGCGCTGGCGAGACGGGGGACGCGAGAACACTTTCCCCGCTTCCGCGGCCAACCCGGTTGTTTTTGCCGCCGAAGCCGTTGCAGTGCCGATGCGCAGCGGGTCTGAAGGTGCGTCATTGCTGGAAGACACTGATCGGGCATGCGCACTGGCCACCCGTCTCTCCTTGTTCTTACCATGCGACGCAGCGGATACGTTTTCTGGCTTTGCGGCATTGCCAAAGGTAACAGTCGTGTCAACCACGCGAAGATGCCGTGGAAATACGGAAAAGACCTGGATGCGGACAGTATGACCATAAAGGTCCTCCGGAGAGTCCACCCATCCAAAATCGTTGACGCAATCCATGATGGACCGATCAGGTTCTGAGAAAATAATCTCGCTCCTTGCGTTCACGCGAACGTTTCGATACACATATGTTGCATGGCGAGAGTCTGTGACGTCTGTGACGTGAACATCGAATTTCCAATCCTCCACAGACGTGGAGTGGCGTATTTTGACATAAAGGAAGTAGAACTCCCTCTTTGTTCGGTGCGCAACGTCAGAGTCTGCATCCGATGATTTTTCAGAGTTTGTTTTTCGAGAGGAGGAGGCAATGGATGCCGAGGACGATTGCGGCCGCGCAGACGACAGGAATCGCGATTCTGCATCTTCAAGACCAGATGGTGGTGATCCATTGTTTTGCTGCGCACCTAATGAGGACGCAACAATAGATCTGCGCTTGCGATCGGCGTCCTCCGCCAACGTCGACCGTCTCTTCGTCGGGTACAGGGACGAATGATCGTCCACAGTGGATTTGTTCTTCTCTTCCACGTACCCGTCCATAGAGGTCCAATCCCGGGTGTCCACAGGTCTGGTATCCATGGCGGGCGTTGGACCAGCGGTATGCAGCGCTGCAAAGGGCGGGACGAAGTGTCCAGAAGGCACAACACCTGATGCAGTAAGGAGATTTCCCGAAGAACTGAAAGGGCTTGCAGTGCCGCCGCCAAGCGTAGACGGGAGTTCTGCGGGGCCGCCGGATGAAGCCAGCGACTTTGTTGCCGACATTGCCGCGCGGAATGCAGCCATTGAGGCGGAAGGCTTCCTTTGCAATCCCCCTAGATGGGATTGTGGCTGATTGAACAACTGCGGCATCAAACTCCCCGAATCCGAGTCCACGGAATGGAAATTCGGCGGAGGAAGCGCCGACGGATTTGAGCTCGACAGCATGGAGTCCCACATCGCAGACTCGACATATCCTGTTCTTGACTGCACATCATGCTCAATCCCTTGCCACGCAGATGTCTCCATGTCCTGCATCAAGTCTCGAATTCGCTTTCCGCCCACAGAAGAAGCCGGTCTCGCCGCCGGGGCATCCATAGTCGCCGATGGCGGTCGTGACGAAATCTTCAATCGCAGTTGCTCTGAACTCGAAGCAGTATCCGGCCGGTTCGCCCTTCGAACGCGGGTTGGAGAAAAATTGCGAACCCCGACCGGCTGCAGCATCTCGTCCATTTCTTCCGTCTCAATGTCGTCTGTGATTTCCACGGGCTTTGCAATGGACGTCTCCGTCACGGTCGCGGTTTCCTCAACTTTTTGGACCCTTTCGGCGTCAAGAATGTTTCGTGCAACCGCAGTATCGCCTTTAACAGAATCCGCATAGCGATGGCGCGGAGTCTTGCCCTTGACAAAAATCGGGAACGGGACCAGTGGATCAAAGAATGCGTCCATTGTCCTTTCCCGCTCCTCCAAGGTCCTCAGGGCTTGCTCTATCTTTGTGAGGCTCATGCTCACGTGTGCGTGGTATGTCGTCAATCACTACGCTGCGGCTGATCTAGTCAACGACACGAAGAACCTGAAAGTCCGTTCGTCTTTTGTATTTACTTTTTCTGCTCCCTTGTCAGAACGGCCCTTTCTGCTCCGGCCCAGTTTTTTTATAATTACGACGTTCTATTCCCATCCGACGAATAGGACCGGACCCCCCCCCCCCCCCCGGAAAAGCCAGTAAGATCATAATTGCCTACAGCAGGCGTTATCCCGGTGGTGCTTGCGAGGAGGGTTTCTACTTTTTTAAAATCACAGTAGCAGATTTTAATTTTTTTTTGTGAGAGTTTGCGAAATCACGAATTGAAAAAATGATGATAAAATAACAAAAGAAATCGACAATCGGAATGGAGAAACTAAATATTTAAATTTAAATTAAAAAAAAAAAAAACAAGGAAAAAAGAATCATTTAATAATAAGAAGCAACAAGAAATGAAAAAATTAGCACAAAGCAGCTGTGTTTACAAGAACACAGGCGAACCCTACTTCTTTTGCAGCACAGATTGCAGAACCAGTTTTTTTGAGACAGGCGTGCGGCAGAAATCGAGCTTCCTCACAAGAAAGCACCACCACGATTACCCCACCCCCCCAAAAAAAAACAAAAAAACTGCACTCCTTACGCAGCCAAAGACAGGGAGGCTTTCGGGAGCTGGAAGGTCATTTCGAACCACGGACGCTGGCCCATATCGACGGCGGCCTGTCCAATGATCCGAAAGCCATGCTTCTCGTACATCTTGATGACTTTATCGTGTGCCAGGAGCGCGACTTCCTGGATTCCCGAAAGTCTCGGGACCTTGTATGCGAGGTATGCTTTGAGCAACCACGCTCCGATTCCTTTTCCACGCAGCTCGGCTCTGACGGCAACCGAGTGGATGCAGAGTCTGCGTCCACCCTCGTCATGAGACTTCATGACATCCGACGTGATGCACGAAGCAGCCGAGCGAGAAGACGAGATGAACGCAACGATACGCTTGGAGCGCACGTCACGAGCCACTAGGAAATGATCTGGACAGCGCAGAATACGGTCCAAAAACACATGCTCCTGAGTGGCCTCGTCCGCGGAAAAGGACTCGCGCTCGATCTGAACAATATCGTCCAGATCTTTCAAGGTCACAGGGTTAAAGTCAAGGAAGAGGCCAATGGGTCCTTCGAAAGGCACTGGGACAGTGACTGGGACCGGGACAGAAGGCGCAAGAAGAAAGTTCTGTCCAACGACATTGGGGAGAGCAACACAGAGATCTGCGGCGACCATGGTGAATTCAGTTCAGCGGAGGTAGTAGGGGAAATAAAGGGGTTGACCATCAAGAAACGGAATGTCAAGTATGGGGACGTCAGCTTTATCTTCAGAGGTTCTTTAAAATCCAAACACTTGTAGTGGTTTTGAAGGAAAATGACGAACACGATGAGAAGCGCTTGGAATCGAGTGCACTAGGAGAACGAACCTTTGTCTTGTTTTGGGATACGAAAAAGGAGGAGAGGAAGAAGAGAGAGAAAACAGGAAAAGGAAAACGAAAAGGAAAAGGAAAAGGAAACAGGAATAAAAATAAGCGAGTGTGAGCCTTAAATACGAGTAAAATTGTCCGCTAAAAAAATAAAAAGGTGAACCTGGTTGCCGAAGTCAGTTGAGCTGGCAACTGGAAGGTAAGATTACCGCATGTGGTAAGATTCGGGTTGCAGTGTGCTGACGTCACATGTCACACATAGTCAATGGTCACCCATCCGAAGGGAATCCTGCATCACGTGATGCTGCGGTGGCGGCCTTTCCTTTTTTGGACAGCAAGACTGCAGGAGATTCCGCTGACACCTGGAAGGGGCGGCGAAATCCCCGACCGTCGTTATCGCTCTGGTCCTGCATCGCTGTTTTCTTTTAAAGGAGGGGATGTCTAGGCGCTGGTCTCCGTTTGACAGTCTGCCCTCCCATTTTGACTTCCAAAGCAACAACAACAACAATGCATTCAATGCCTTTCGCAAGAGAGCCCCGCATTTCCATGTCTGCCGATGATGGCGTGAACGAGACGGACGAACTGCGAGTATACGGCACATTCGGAATCCAGTCCAGCGAAAAGACGCTTGGAGAACAGCAGAACTCTGGATTTCTTCCGCCCTCGCAGACGTCTCAGAACTGGAAATCCGTTAGCGATCGAAAGACTTCCAAGGGACCAAAGAAGTCGGTCAGACAGCGGGCGTTTCTCCGGCTGCAGGATTTTGGCGGAACTGCCTCAAGACTCCAGATGACGAATGCATCTTCCTACTTTGCATTCGTGTTTGTCGACACTGCCTTGCGAGGAATCTCTCAGGTTTTCTTCGTAAGCAACCCGCTGACAGGAATTCTGTTCGTTGCCGGTATTGCTATTGAATCGTGGTATCTGGCGGTGGCGTGCTTGATTGGTGCCGTATCCTCCACGGTTTCTGCATACTTTTTCGAGCTGGACAAAGGATCCACGCAGTCCGGCTTATTCGGATACTCAGGGGTCCTGACTGCAATGGCAGTGGCGTTCTTTTCGTTTGGAGACAAGAGCGACCCTTTTCCGGCTCCGCAGATTTTTGTGCCGCTCGTGTTCCTCCCTGTGTTTGCAACCATCTGCACAGTGGCGTTCGGATCCTTCTTTGCTGGAAAGCTTGGAATTCCTCCTTTCACATTCCCTTTTCAAGTTGTGACCTGGACGTGGCTGCTCTTTGCGCAGGCTTCGCTGTACTTTCAGAACAATGGGAATATTCTGGCTCCTCGTTCTCCGCCGGCGTTCACTTCGATGAGCACAGCCGCCGCGCTGACGTATGATGGTTCGGAAGTCGTTAGGTCATTCTTCACGAGCGTTTCGCAAGTATTTTTCCTCGAGAATCCATATTCGGGAGCTGTTATGCTTCTCGGGATTGCAGTATCTTCTCCCATTATGTCCGCCGCAGCGCTGGGTGGAACCGTCTTGGGGGTGCTGTTTGCAATGGGTTTGGGGATCGCGCCGGCACCTATTTATGCGGGGCTTTGGGGTTATAATCAATGTCTTTCTGCGATTGCCATTGGTGGGCTGTTTTTCGTACCCCAAGGTACGAAGACACTGGTGATGTACGTGCTTTGCATCTTGTTCACGACACTCATTCACGGAGCAGTTGCATCATACCTTGTGCTTTTTGCTCTTCCTGCACTAACATTCCCGTTTACCATGGCGTCTTGGATCTTTTGCCTGCTGGGTGGAGCGGCAAAGGGCATCGTGGCCGTAGAGCTTTCTGCGGTGTCTGTTCCGGAAGATCATCGCCGCCGATTCCTTCTTTCTGCATTCGTTTTCAGAACGTTCAATTCCATCAGACTTGCTCACTCTTTTGTCGGGAACCAGATTCGGAAAGAAGATCTGCGATCCATCGAGAACGACATTGTGCCAGTTCTGACGTGCACGTGGGCAGCACACGGCTGCTTTGCAAAAATTCAAAAACTCAGAGATGTTGGCGTGGACTGCAGCATTCCAGATTATGACCTCCGTACTCCTCTTCATTTGGCTTGTTGCGAAGGGCACAACAAGATCGCCGAAGTTTTGCTGAAGCGATTTTACGTGCCGATTTCAGTCGATAAATTCGGAAATTCTCCACTGATGGATGCCATTTTCCACGGCCAGAGCAATATCGTTCGAATGTTTGTCAGTCACGGAGTTCGCGTCCAGGGAATTCGCGAGGAAACGCTCGGATTTTGGCTCTGCGCAGCGGCATACGAAGGAGAGTGGCAGTTTATTCGGCTTTGTTTGAGTGCTGGAGTCAATGTGAATTCTCTCGACTACGACTCTCGATCAGCGCTGTCGCTGGCGGTATCGGCGAACCGAAGCAGCATCGTCCCATACCTGCTGGCGTGCGGCGCGAATCCTTACCTGCGAGATCGGTTTGGAAAGTGCCCCATTGATGAAGCGGCTTCGCAGGAAATGAAGCAGATGCTGCAAGCTCGTCATTCAAACGTCCAAACCACCACGGACAACCTTGCCCGCTTGTCGGAATCAATAGATGCGCAGAGTTCAGCTGGATTGCCAATGGTGAGCAGTGCTGATGGTTCTGATGACGGTGCAGAGGGACAGATGGATGAGATGTCTGTTATTATCACCACACTGCTTTGCACAAAGGCATCCAGCGATGACGTCCCTGGAATCCAATCCTTGCTTACAAGCCACCAACGGCATGGTAGTCTGGTAAGCAGCACTGACTATGACGGCCGAACACCGCTGCATGTTGCGTGTTCGCGAGGTTCGTCGAATGCTGTGCGATTTCTTCTTGAAAATGGTGCAAACGCACTTGCAGTGGATCGTTGGGGACGTACCCCGCTTTACGAAGCTGCCTATTCTGGGCATGCAGAGGCAGTCCTCAGCATCCTCAGTCATGCGGATAATGCTGCGTATTCAGATGCTTTCGTTTCAAAGGAGAAACTCGGATTCACCAAGTACTACCGGTTGGTACACGAAATTTGCATGCTGGCTTCATCTGGGAATTCTAAACTCTTGGATTTGCTCTTCCGTCACGGAGTAATTCCAAAAGACATTTGCGATTATGACCAACGTACACCACTGCACATTGCAGCTTCTCTTGGGCATCGTGAGGTAGTCAGTGTATTGTTGGACGCAGGAGTCATCCCGAATCCCATGGATCGGTGAGGATCAACGCCACTTCAAAATGCGCTCACTATGGGATTCGAAGACATTGCAAGCATTCTTCAAAAATACGACATCATGACGTAGAATGAGTCCCGCGCGAGGGACGGGGACCTCAAAAAAAAAAAAAAAGAAACAATCTCGATTTGCTGTTCCGAAGGTTCTCTGAAGGGGATACCGCCACTATTATAAAGGCCGTGATCAGCGAAGAAGCAGCAAGCACGTTCGTCGACAAAATTCAAAACCATTGGGATCCGGTTCCACCCTAAAGTATCAATTCTCTAATGTGTGAATTTATGTCTTCTGTGTCGCACTTCTCAGCATCTGCAGTGCGACTGTTCTGTGCTTTGCACGGTCGATACATTGCTCGCCCTGACGCACACGCCTTTTACATGCTTATTTCAAACAACCGATACATCGGGAATCACAAGTGAGTGTACAGTTCAACGCTGTTGTCCTGAATTACGGAAATTCGAACATTGATCAATTGGGCACAAGGGGCGTTACGCAGCCAAACAGTTTCGTAATCGATGAAGCATGACCAATGCGCTTCGGAAAAAACGTCTTCCAGCAAAGATTCTTCTGGATGTTCAGACAAATACAAATACGGAAAATAACCCGTTGTGTTGCATCACACCCAAGATTGCAGTCTATTCATTCTTTTCGCCTCAACCTCGCTTCATAACATCAATCTGCCTCTTATATATTATGTACACATTGATCGAAAGATCTCAATAGCGAAAACATTCCTACTTTCGACCTCAACAATAGTGACAGTCCCTCTGTCGATCGTCGGTAGGGTTTGAACATATACGGAACACGGTCCACAGCACTTTTTCTGAGGTAATGCTGGGGACTGGTAGAGTCGCGGACGGCGAGCAATCTGGCAAAAGAAATTCTCTTGGGGACGACGCCGTTCAGGAGTTATACGTAAAATATTAATTACCTAATTCCCGACTACAGTCGC
>VRVR01000033.1:0-299965 GCA_009859145.1 Andalucia godoyi
AGCAGCCGTCTGTGCAGCCGCTCACCATGGAGGAGTTCGCGACCTCGTGGACCGCATTGCAGAGAACCAGTGTCTGGGTGCACCGCGACCAGCGAGTTCCGTCGCATTCGTCTCTGCAGTTCGCAACGGGGGAGGTGCCCAACGCAAAGACGCGCAAGAAAGTGTCGAACGCCGCTCTGCGTGCAAGCCAGCTGTTTCGTGGCAGTTGCTTCACCGATGGGCACAGGCCGAACATCACTGCGCCTCTCCAGCTCAAGACGGAGCGGGAGCTGTGTGCGCTGTACCTCGCCATGCGCGCCCCCCGATGAACACGCGTGGTACAATAAAGAACCCAATCTGGATGCATTGCTCTGTATACTCTGCATAACTCAACGGAATGCAACAGGTGACGCCCTTCCTGTCTCTTCTCTGCGAGCGTGGTTAGTGTCCCACCGGGCAACGAAGGCTCGCAGCACACGCATGGGATGTCCCCCGTGCCACATTCCATCACTAGATGCAGCGGCGAGGACAGATTCGTTGTTGAAAAGTATACTGATAAAAACCGACTGTAGTCGGGAATTAGGTAATTAATATTTTACATATAACTCCTGAACGGCGTCGTCCCCAAGAGAATTTCTTTTGCCAGATTGCTCGCCGTCCGCGACTCTACCAGTCCCCAGCATTATCTCAGAAAAAGTGCTGTGGACCATTTTCCGTATTTGTTAATAGTGTCTGGGTTGCGACAGTCGTCGACACTTTGTCGTCTTGTGCGGAGAACGTGTGGGACTCACAAAGTCCGGAAATATTGTCCACCTGCTTCCCGACTTTTCCCGGTGCTTCCGTTTTCCCTGTTTTTTCTGGTTTTCGTTTATTCTGCATTTGTGTGTTGGCTTTGTGGGAGCATGTCGAATCGCGCATTGTTGTACTTTGGATCGGGAAACCGAGCGACAGAGTGGAAAGCGCAGATGGAAAAGCTAATTCCATCTTTGACGTTTCGGGTTTGGCCGGATGTTGGAGACATCAACGAGGTGCATTACGTATTGAGTTTTCGGCCTCCATCGGGAGTGTTGAACACGCTGCCGAACCTGAAGGTCATGTTTTGTGCTGGGGCTGGTGTTGACGCCTTTCTTGCGGACCCTGTTTTGCCTGCACATATTCCGTTAGTCAAGCTTGTGGAAGAGGGCCTGACTCGTGGAATGACGGAGTACGTTGTGATGCAAGTCTTATGCTGGCATCGTGATATGTACTCCTATCTTAAGCAGCAGCAGGATGGATTGTGGAATCAGCTTCCGCAGGTTCTCTGGGATGAACGGAATGTTGGAATCATGGGTATGGGCGAACTTGGAAGAGGAGCTGCCCGCGTTCTCACTTCGATGGGGTTCCCGGTTTTTGGGTGGGTATCCACGATGCGCGATTCCGATATCAAAGGTGTAACCTTATATGCAGGAATGGGGGAATTGGAGGCATTTTTGTCGAATGTGTCTATTTTGGTGATCTTGCTTCCGCTAACCAGCGACACAATGGGGCTTTTGAATGCCAAAACCCTACAGCACCTGCCGAAGGGTAGCTTTGTTGTGAATGCTGCTCGCGGACCGATCATTGTTTTGCAGGATCTTATTCAAGCTCTGGACAGCGGCCACCTTGCGGGTGCAACGTTGGATGTGTTCGACGAAGAACCACTTCCCACTTCCAGTCCGCTGTGGACGCATCCGAAGGTTGTCATTACGCCTCACGTCGCTGCTCGTACTGTTGTCGCTGGCTCAGCAGCACAAGTTTCCAAAAACATTCAAAAGTTCGAGCAAACTGGAATGCTGGACCATATTGTTCCGCGCGATCGTGGATACTAAGAAGAGTTGAAAGATATTTGTGACCCACAACTCGAGTGGTAGCCTGCTGAAGGCCTTCTGTGCATGTCAAAGTTATTTGTATATATCCATTATGCAGCTGAATTCGCACTGGAAAGAAAAAAGAAAAGAAAAAAAAGTCGGAAACCTCCCACACTTGATTCTTTTTCCCAGCACTGTTGCGGTTTAAGGAAAATAGACCATTTTGACTTTTTGATTCATCGCGATGCATAACACTGAAGAGCAGTCCCCGAGGATGGGTTGCTGGTTTCCCGCAGCAGCCATGCGAGTTCATTCCTACAAGATCATTTGCCAATGCATGGGCTGCACAAAACAAAGACATTCGAAGAACAGGAAAATAGACGGATCTGACCACAACAGCGGAAGAGTCACCACCAGAACCACGAAGCGTCATTCTCGCGCGGGCGATCTGCAGCACAAAAACAACGAGCTTCTGGTATTCCTGCAGCATGACACGACCGGTCGTCAGGAATGCGATGCAATAAGGAAATTCCAGACGCTGAGGAATGGTGACTCTCAGAAGCGGCGATGGATTTTAGAGTGGCAAATACGTCATAGCCAGATACAAGACGATGCTGATTTTCTAAAAGGTTCCGAGATGCATCTGCCTTCTGCACAGCCAGTGACCTGGGAATCGACATGAACAATGCAGGAAACGCATTTTCAAGACGTGCCTGATGCATCTGCACTGCCCAAGGTAGGGACATGTGCTGCCCATGGTCAGACACAATGACAACTACGGAATCATCAAACGCTTTTCGTTTCAATAGTTCTTCCAAGAAATCGGCAACGTCCTCGTCAATGCTCTTGATCACTTCCCCGGTCCCTTCATGACCTTCTGTCAGAGCAGTCCACAAGAATCGCTGATCGCCGCTATGTGCGTCCCACCAGTTCAGCGAGTAGTCAAGTGCGTATTCGTGGACAAACCTGCTTTTCAGGCAGCGTCTCCGAATGGAAAATGGGCCTTGGAACACACCAAACGGTATGTCTACTGGATAATAGTCGTCATGACAGAAGAGTGGAACGAACTCGTTGTCAAAGAAAGAGCTTTTGTTCTGGTACTTCACAGAAAAGTCTTGACATGAATTGTCCACATGTGCGGTCTTGTATCCGGATTCGGAGAACAATTCCCATATTGGCTTTGCCTCTTTCTCCGTGCTGTATTCTGAAATCCCCAAAAACAGCGCCTTGTCATTTGGAACCGTTGTGATGCCGACGGCATGGTATCGGAAAAACTGAAACACATCGACATCTGATTCTGCAGATAATCGCTCCAATACCGCCGCTGTTTTCTGCAGTTTGCGGAAAAAGTGTCTGCGGGACAGTGTGTCTAGGTACAATAGGATGACATTTGGGCGTAAATTCATACCGAGATTCTGCGCTGGGTTGAATGCCTCTGTGTGCTTCGATGAAGTGCTTTTCACGACCCGTGTCAAGACAAGGTCTTCGGAGGTTTCCTCACGGCCCGAAGCTGAATCGGAGTAGCAAGCCAGCAAAAATGACTCGGAATCTGAATTGGATACGTCCACAACCACCGACTCCGCAGAATTGTGGAGTTTGTAGTGTCGGGAGGATTGCTGCATCCTGTTGAGGATTTCCTGTTGGTATATAGGCAGCGTCAACTTGAGCGAAATGTCCCAGTGCTCCGTTCTGGGAACTTCGATAAGACGGACCTCCATTGGTGGTGCACTTGATGAGATCCCCTCTGAATTCATCCACGCACCATACTTTCCGATTCGGCGGCAACGGGCAATGATCAATGTGCTTGTGTCATCAAACTCTGCTTGGATCTCCAGCGGACTGCTCGCTTTGGATACACAGTGATCAGAAAACGAAAATCGATCCACATCCAGAAGCCCATCAAGGACGTCATACCACGGAATGGCGGGTGTCTGAATGTCACACCGAATTGCGCGGGGATCCCTAACGAGCAAGAACGACTCTCCGAAGAGACCCGTGTTCCACTTCGTATTCCCGTTTCGGATGCGCAGAGAGAACGATGCCAGGAAAAAGAACACGGCGAATGCGATGAAACAAAGGATCAATTTCGTGTTCTTGCGGCCGATTCTCTGGATGATGACCACAAACGCGAACGAAAGCCACAACAGTGCACTGAAAGCAGTGTGCACCAGTGAATTGTACGAACCATGATGCTCCAATGTCGTGCCTCTGTCGCACAAAAACAGAAACACCAAGCTTGCAATGCCGAAGCATAAGCATAGCAACGGAACTCGATGTCCTGCATGAGCCTTGAAAGGGACTACGGAGGTCCCCCAGCTCGTGTGGTACATGGACGTCTGTTGCTTCCTGGTGTTGATCGAATACAAGACACTGAGAAATCCAAAAAAGTAGCATGTCGCACTCAAAAAAAGATCGCGTGCAATTGACGGCAGTTCCGCGTGCACGAACTCGAGATCGCCGGTACGTAGACTGGCGGCGTAGAATTTTGATGCAATTACGAACAGCGCTACCGGTACAAACAAAGAAACGTCCGAACACCGAGAGATTGGTGTTGAGAGTAGCGTTGCAGGTGTGCAAGCTCGTCGCAGTGCGGAGCGAACGGCCATCGAGAAGCGAAGCATTGAGAGAAAGCGAACGACGCTGCGGTGTGCCAGTTCACAACGACATTTTTGCAGCAGCCCCAGGGGGAAAAAAAAAGAGATGACGCTCAAAACTGGATGGAGATGGGACCATTCACAATTTCACATGTCTTGAACTGCCGCAACGGCGATTGGTTCCATCATCTTCCAGTCCGGTGTACGCCTTCAGCAAAACAAAATAAAATAGATAAAATTCCCACTAGCGACCACGGCGGAAATTTTGGGTTTTTGCCGTCGTTTTGCTTGCACGCGGCAAACCGGAGCGCCTCAGTACCCTCGGAAGTGCTACAATGGCCTCCGCGAAATGTCCCGAAAAATCCCTCCAACCCCAGACGTCTCCCAAACATTTGACTCCCATGCTGCGCCTCAGACAGGTTATTTGGCATAAAGTGACTCTTACAATCCGCATCAGCACCCATCCAATGCAGTTCCCCTGTTGAGTGGGGCATCCGTGGGTCTGCGCACCCCAAAACAGACACAATCTATATTTTCGTTAGAGCTCTCGAATTGATCAGCTAGTTCATTCGTTAGAAATCGT
Source organism: Andalucia godoyi (assembly GCA_009859145.1). Lineage (NCBI taxonomy): Eukaryota > Jakobea > Jakobida > Andaluciidae > Andalucia > Andalucia godoyi. The sequence continues at coordinate 4,983 of VRVR01000033.1, forward strand.
TTGGACCTAGCCGGAAACAACCGCGAATCATAGAGGAAACGGTTTTAACATTAGAATCCGACGCGGCATCCACGAGGGCATGTTCGGATTCACCGGATACCACTCTAATTCATCCTTCCAAAAAGACCGGTTGTCTTTCAAAACCAAAAACACATGACTGTTGTGATACATCCAATCGCAGAATTCAGACAGCAGGTAGAAACAACTCCTCAGAAAGTCATCTGCGCCTCTCGTCAAACGCCGACGGTGCGCGCCTCCTGCAATTCAAACAGCATTTGCACACATTCGGGGTACAGCAGAGAGTCTCGCATCACCACTCAATATCGAAAAGCATTTTGAGGAAACGCTGCTTCATGGCAATGTCAAAAAAATCAGCAGTTTTGAACGACACTTTGAGCAAATGACGGACTCCGTTTGTCCATTTATGCCGCGCTTCAGAAAGGTGATCGTGGGCTGTGGCTGGACAAGATTAGCATCCGCATGTCGCAAGACACTTGTGAATAACGTGAGGGACGCGGCTGCGATAGGTAAAGATCATGCGATTCAACCGATTACAAGAATATCGGACACCACGAAGCATTTCCTGTTCTGATACCTGCTAATGTAGACATTGAACAACGAGGGCTTGAAAATCAGGCCTTGCGCTATACCGCTATATTGTCTCGCAAGAGCATTACGTCCCAAAGACAACTAGAGACGGGGATCATTAAAAGGGTCTACAGCCTCGATTTGCTCAATGCTAGTTTTAGGTGCAGGGAGAGGATCAAGGTCATCAGCAGGGGTTAATGACCAGTACTAAGCGGTTAAGAAATATTATTCTCTTGTTCGACACAACGTCTGTGGGAAGTTCAGAAACTGGTGGAGAACCATTTGGTAACGTCTCAGTGTGCTCAGCACGCTCTTTTTCAGAGGACCATCCGCCGTTGGACGGACGATCTTTTGGAGTGCGCGAGCGAATCGGCACTTGGGGTTTTGCGGCTGTTGCGCGTGCGTATCGCCAGTCCAGATCGTTAATGGAAGAGTGCAAGTCCAAAACGTGTGGCCAGTGCGGGGGGCAATCCCTGCGAAGCTAGGAGGAAACAAGGTGTTCCGATGTCCCGGCTGTGGTGCGACGATCGATCGCGATCGGAATGGTGCGCGCATTATTTATTTGACGAACGCTGCAAGGCTTATCGGGGTCTACCCCCGTCCCGTCCATGGCGACATGGACTGGGTAGTAACATTGATTAAGCATGATGAGCAATAATGATGCATACTCAGTGTACAATGTAGGCGCTGGAGCATGCTAAAACACGTAGGGCACGATGTAGTACTGCACACGCGCCTTGTACTTTTCCCAGGCATCCCCATACTTTGAAGCACAGCGCTCTTCATCACGCAACAGGCGGTGAACAAGCAAGCCAGTGAGGAACAAAACGTATAAATAAGGCCACAACCCGTACTGAAATCCAGCTGTGGCGGACCAGCTCAGTGCAGCAAGAATCTCGAACAAGTAGTGCACGTGTCTTGCGACGCCCCACCATCCAGAACAAATCAGCAACGATTCGCGAGATTCTTCCGCTCCATTTGGCAACGTGATGGTGTACGTTGCACGAATGCATTCTGCTGGATTACCCCAAATGGTGCATCGGCCATTGGAACTGCGGACCAGGATTTTCTGGCGATCCACGTCGTAGTTCAAGTAAATGGAAAGCAACCCAACTGCCAACCACGCCATGTGCACCCAGTCAAATACTGGTGCTGTTTTGACAGCGATCAAGGTGACCGGGAGGCAGTAGAATGCTGGAAGCCAAGTAATACATCCCCAAAAAAGATAGTACCCCGCGCGGTCGTGTTGAATGTCCATGCTGGCGACATATCCCAACTCCCAGACGAAGAACTTGTAAATATACACAATCTGCAGGAAGGTGGACACCAAAACCGCCGAGCCAACTGCACCGAAACGATGGTACTGGTATCCCGAGGCAATCACGCAGATGACGGCCCATGCCATCATTCCAAATCTGCAATTCACAAACTGTTTTAAATCAATTCCGAAAAGTCTAGGATGCAGCCAGAGCCCGCAGTAAAAGTCGAAGATGGGGCCATTGCCAGAGGGGCCCTGGTCGTCGTCGGTCACGCACGACGACGTGAAAGACATGTACAATAAGAAGCAGATCACCAGTGCACACGCCTCGAGAGCCAGAACAAGCGGCACAATCCCCTCGAGAAAGGATGTAATGTGCGCGCCTGGAAGAGACCCGCATAGCAAAACAGTCGCAATCATCGTGGCAATGAAGGCAGAAACACCGTTATCACGGTACTCGGGCTTTCGGCCGGCCTTGGTTTCGGGACCATGCACGAGATTGCACGGGATCAAAACGAGCAAAACATACTCGAATGCTGCAAACAATGTGATCACGATCAGATTGGACAGCGACGGATACTGAAATGCCAAATTCATCGACAGAAAGGGAAGAAGCGGCGCACAAACACTGGTGGCCAGCATGATGGACAGTGGTCCAAGCCAGTAGTGTACCACTGGATGCTGCACCAGACTGGAGATCATTGCGCTGCAAACGAAGAATGAGAAGAGTGGGGAGACAAGACAAACGACAAGAAGAGAGAGAACGAGAGAGAAAGGAAGAAAGAAAGCAAGAAAGAAAGCAAGAAAGGAAGAAAGAAAGAAAGAAAGAAAGAAAGAAAGACCTGTATGGAAGAATAAAACCGGGAAAAGAAAAGGAAAGAATAAAGACAACAAACACGACCTGCGATCTGTCCTTTCGTTGGCTACTTTGTGCACAAAAACTTCCCCATCTGCGCAAGACCTTCTGAAGTCTGATGTGCAAGGCATCCAAACGGGGGGGATCGGAGAGGGAGGCAGCGCAAGGAAGCCATGACGGTCAATATCATGGTGTCAGATTTCCGCCCAAAAAGGAAGCAGGACTCTTACGTTCCACTCACCGTTGCAATCTGTTCTTCCTGGATCCAATTTTTCAAAACAAACTGTTCCGCTATCAGATGACATCAATGCGGTAGCACGGGAAACTCGAAAACAGGCAGAAAGCTTCTTTTTGGCGGGGATCGTAAAAGCCGAGGATATCTGTTCGAGCCTTCAAGCGCTTCAAGTCGAGAAAAAAAAAGTCGGGAAAACGCAAGCGGAAAGGCGGGCAAACACCTTCTTGGGTCCGCGCACCCATCAGTCACAATCAACGAAAAAAAAAAAGGACGACGGACTTGCATGAATGACGCATGGCCTTGCCTGAAATGCCTGGGTGCGTCGGGGGGGAGGGCGGTCAGTGGGGGAAAAGCAAGGGAGAGTGTGTGTTTTACGGAATAACAAATGAGACGCGGACTTGCGTATGCACGCAGGACGATGGATGCCAAGCCTCACTTTTGCTTGCCAACGGGTCGACAAACGACAAGCAAATCTGCAGCGCGCAGCGTGAATCGCGGATTTCCAACATAGAATAGCAGGGATTCACGGAGCCACGGTGCCTTAGGTCGATGTGATGCTCCGCTTTCTTTGCGAAAAGCGTCATAATCGGTGAAAACATTTCATGTATATCTTTTGTGCGTGTGTGTGCGTGCATTTTCTTCATTTTCTTTCGACACCGGTTTTGATTTTATTTAATTTTATTACTTCCTTTGCAGCATCACTTATTATTGTTTCAGAATCCAGGAAACATCCACGAGTTCTTCCCGATGAGCAAATGTGAATTCTCAAGATCTGTGGCCCGTTTGGAAATATTGAGTCGTTTCATCACCATGGCAGCTGCATCATCTGTCACGACTTCCCGGAGAGGAACTGCAAGATCGTCGACGTACTGCATCACGATTGCTTCATACGCAATCCACTTGTTCTGCAATGCCCGGGCCTTCTCCAGCTGTCGCTCGTAAACAAGAACCTGGATCATATTCTTCAACGCCATCTGGTGTGTTTCGGTTGGTAGGAGATGACGAATGAGCCGCACCTGATTCTCCTCATCAAACTCCGGCCCTTGCCGTGTTTGCAGGCGCTTCGCGAGTTTCTTGGTCGATGCCGTTGAAGCAGTAGACCGGGACGACGACGATCGCGAATGGCGGGAAGACCTGGAACGAACCGTTGAAGCATCCGAAAATCGATCGTCGTCGTCAACAGCCGCCACTCCATCGGGACCAAAGGAGGATGAATCTTCGGTTCCGAGTTCACGTCGACGGGCCTCCTCTTCTGCCATGCGCGCACGAATTTGGCGAAGCTCCATGACAAGGACCGGGAAGCGGGAGGTCCATTCGTCGGCCATCGAGAGCCATTTCGACACGGTTTCCAGAAATGGGGGAAGAAGGTTGGTAACGATAAGATCCTTCCGATGTTTGTGGCAGGCCAGAACATATCCATCCATCCAGAGGTCGTGTTTCGCAGCGAGATCGATCGCTGTTTCCGCATCATCAAGGTAGAGTGCGGCGAACTCCACGGCCTCCTTGAACCTGCCCAGATCCTCCAGTGTTCGGAGCGCCACGAGACAGTGCTTCTCATTGCTTCCAAGAGAGACCAAGGTCTTCCAATCACCGCACAATCCAAAGCATGAGAACGCCTGTTCGCAATCCTGCGCCGTCAAGTAAAGCGAACCGGCAGCAGCGTACATGTCTTTCGTAGAGGAGAAGCCGGTGTGCACGAGAGCTCCGCTTGCTTTGGAAACAAGGAAATCCGCGTACAATCTGCAGACCTTTGCGTTCGCTGGGAACAGGGCAATTCCCTCCGTGTACAAGTCGTGCTTGGAGATGAGATCACAACAACGGTCCAGCAACAGATCCAGCGCTTGGGGACCGTGCGAAATGGCTTTCGCATATCTTCCCAAAAACACGTCGATTTCAAACTTCCTACAAGCACTCGGTTCAATGCGCTCCATTTTTGCCAAGAACGGCCCGTATTCGCGCGGATCTTGCTGCGTTTTCTCTGCGACACGATGTGCAAGCTCAAAATCGTACGTTCCGAGAGACTCGCGATAGAGAACATCGACATCAACAAACAACCCAAGATGTCGAATGCAGGAATCGAAATCCAAGATCTGCTCTCGAAGACACTTCAACGCAATAAATGACAACGCGCCAACAACATCTGCAGGAGACTGACGCACAAAGGACGTAATGACGGGAAGATGAAATTGCAGACTCAGTTCCGCAGTGGATAAATATGCAGCGCGAAGCGCCGAACAAACTGCATTCTTTCGCGGGACGTTCCGATCGCTCTGCTGCGTCAGAAATAGATCATGAACATCGGATTCGGGAATTTGGAGAACAAAAGCAGCGGCATGTTCTGAGAAATCCCTCCCCGCGCAGTGTGCAGGGATGAAGTCCATTTCAATTTTGTGCTTTCTACACGAAATCACTGCTTCGCGGAAGTGGTTCTGCGACAGCATTTCCTTCACGTACCACTCCATCATCACTCGAGGCTGAATGCCTTCAAGATTTCCGCGGGGCATCTCAAGGACAACAAATGCAGAATGATGGAGTGCAGCGAGGAGGATGGAGCCGCGCTCTACTTGTCGCTTGTTGGCATCTGATAGCAGCTCCGAAACACCGCAGTGGCCTTGCGCAAAGGACTGGATGGACCTGTGCGGAATCATGAACAAATCGTGTCGAGATGTCGTGAACAGCAAAAATTCATCGTGCGTTAAGAAGGACGTGCATTCTTCTGTCAATTTCTTGCTACCGACAAACAACGCGTTTCGTGAAGTGCAAAGAGAAATCGCGGTGTCGCGGAAGTACGATACAGCATCCACCTTCTCTTCGATCTGAAATAGGAGCGTAGGAGGCGTCGCAATGTCCTCATTCAGCAGGTAAACTGACCGATCAGCAGTTAGAATGACCGGAAAAGACGCCCGAATCACCAACGTTTTGAAACGATGATCAACAACGTTGACCAGTTCCTTTTCTGCAGAGAGGCGGAAGAGGCGCAATTCGTTCCCGAATGCGCAACCGATCATAATCTGCGATGGCTTCTCATGGAGAACAAAGACCAAGCGTCCCGAGTTTGCTGGAAGGTCAACCGAGCATTTGAGCTTCTTCGGCAATAGTACCGAAATCGAATCATCTACCAGCTGTGCAACCGCAGCATTCCCCGAAACAAAAAAGTGAGAAACAGGAGACCGGCATGTGAACTGCTCAGCGTACATCGGAGGGGGCACTAGCCCTTCGGCAAAATAAGTGACATTCACGGCATTTCCGTCGACTACTCCAATGGGACATCTGCCGACATTCGAGCAGCACGCGTCCCACCGAAACACAAACCGGTCCACGCAGTTTGCAGACGACACAAACAAGACATACGGGTCTGTGGAATCGAAAACCGCGAACCGCGCTCTTAGACGTAACTCGCGTTTCAGAAACCAATGGTAGTTGTTCCGGTGATACAAGAACACGGTCGTCGAGGTAACCACAGCGAGCAAATCCGATGCAGAATTCCAGACTAGCTGCCGGATATCCATGCGCAAAGAGCCCAGAGTCATGTCGTAATGCTGGAGACCATTTCTCTCGAAAAAAGCAATACGCTGCTCTCCCCGATCCTCCAAAAACTGCGGCACTGCAATAATGCTCCCCTCTGGTCTCCATGCACAAGCGGTCGGCGACAGTCCAGGCACCTGCGCTTCTGACGTCGATCGCAACGTCCCGTCTCTGTCAACTACATACAGCTTTCCATGGATAACGCACGCAACATGCTTTCCGTCGCCACGCCACGTAAGAGACCCTTGTGCTAGAGGACCATCGATCGTACTCAGGAGCGCCACTTCGGTGATAAAGTCAATACTTTTGGAAAAGAATGCAATTGTTCCCAATCCAGTGAGAACCGCAAGAACCTCTTGGTCTGGAGCCCACCTTGCGGCGACAATTCCAGAGTCAAGAGTTCCACAGACTTCGCCGTCAACAAAGACATCTCCGTTTCTCGAGCATGCAGAGAGGATCCTGTCCTCCTTCAAGAATTCAGCAAACACAATGTGGTCGTCTTCCGAAGACAGGTCAATTTGCCACTCCAGAGGGAGTGAAGCGCGGCCCGAAGGCTCAATTCGACTCACAGACCCTTTGCATCCGACGACAGCAACCACAAGCGATCCTGCCGAACACACTGATGCAACTTCTCCGACGCTGAAGTTCTCTGAGCAAACACGCGCAAGCTCCACAAGGTTCTTCATCCCCGCTGTGATGTTCGATTGTCTTTTGTCGCTGCTGCTGACGCTGATGTTGCCGTTGCCGTCGTTGTTGTTGCAGAGATCTTCAGCAATTCGCGTTGAAGGGAAGGAACAACAAAGCCCTTGCCCTTGGCTCAAAAGCAATTGTCGCGGAAAAAAAAAAAGGGAAAGGAAAATCTCTCAGATGTCACGCGAGATCGACATTCCTCGACAGTCTAAACGAAGAAAGAAAAAACGGATTCGAAACGACAAAGCAAACGATCCAATTCAATATTGGATCGTTTTTTGTTTTTTGCTTGTTCGTTTTAATTTAATTTAGTTTTTATTATTATTATTATTATTATTATTATTTGGTTATTTAATTATTTTCCATTGTACTGTCTATTGTGGAATCTGCTTTTTATCAAGCAAAGTACTGCAATACTTGGACGTATGTACATAGAATCACTGTTTATTTCATGACGCTTGAGATTCACCGTGCCGCATGTGTGATTCAGAATGCGTGGAGACGGTACATTAACCGTGCGATATTCCGGTTCTACATGGACCTCATTTCGTTTCGACAAGCTGCGGATGCTCACAAGATTTTGCGTGCAATCAATCCTGCAGAAGCATCGCTGATTGACCGAGCGTCTCAGATGCACATTCGATTTCGGCTGGGTGGCGTTACGTTTCCTCCCACAATCTACTACAAGATTTTCACGCATGCTCCGTTGGTGGACGTGAATGCGTACGCTCCACGAGATTACACAAAGCAGAGAAGAGCGGACTTTAAGCGATCGGGGATGGAGCAGCCGAACCTTGGAGTTACCATGTCTTCGTTGGGGTCGGTCGGTGCTGCGTCGTGGTATGCATATCGAAGAACTGAGAACAATCCGTGGCGTCCGGTAGCAGAAAAGCTTGTGCAGGAAGATATCAGCAATCTGCCCTTTCATGCTGCATATTCTCGCTCCACATCCCCGACGTCTGGCTCCCGTTTTTTGCCAACGAGGACACAAAGAAAAGAAGAGGCGACACGACAAAGAAAGCGAAAGAAGGTTCTATGGATGATGAAGATGTACAGAAAGGGACTCGCCTGTGAGAAGGATGACGTCTCGTCCGATGATGCTGCAGTGCAAATGCTCAAGGCCCTTGACAATGACGACATTGAAGAGCTCCTGGAAACTGGGAAGGACTTGCTTGATTGGTCCCAAAACTTGGACTTCGATTCCTACATGCAGCAGTGGTTCACCACGGCAACGAGTTTCGGAGACATGAACACACCATTGGAGTCCGTCGAGGACGACGATGTCTTGTCCATGGCAGACTCGCAAGCCTCGTCGCACAAGAATATGGACTTTCGAATGCAGATAGGATCCCTGCATGAGTAAAAATGTACATGTAACTTGTTGTTGCTGCTGTTTTTCTTGAAATGCGTTTTACGCCTTCGATACACTGCATCCACACCAGTTGACTTACGATATAAAACACGATAAGAACAGCTCAAATGTTGCCAACAGTTTCAAATGGAGGAAGTAGCCGTTTCGTCCTCAATTGGCACTGCGTGACAATACAGACATTTGCCCAGTCGCAGGACCGGTTCCCCTCCGCTTTCGGAAAAGGAAGCGGAGCAATAACTGCAGCGATACTTGACAGGCTCTGCCCAGCTGATGTTCTTCCAACACAGCGTTTCGAGGAGAACCCTGTTTGACGGCATCGGCTCCTGGTCCGTCAATCCGTGAGCTTCGCATTCTTGAATCTTCTCCTGCAAGAATTGGCGAGGCTTCTCCGGCATTCCGTCAAGCAGGCTGCGAGCCAGCGTCGAGGCTATCGCAAAGTTGCTCAGCTGCATTTGGTGCTGCATTGCGATTTTCGCGCAGAAGAAACGATGCTTCGGGAGAATCTCCAATGACGACAGCGCAAGCGAACGCTGTGCTTTGTTCACCAGCCCGCTGTGATCCGAGGAATCTCCCAGAGTCGCAATCGACCACAAGAGCTTCGCACAAATTTTGTAACGAACCGCCATGAGAATGTTTGTCTTCTTTTCCAGTTGGGACTGATCCAGAACAAGCAAACGAATGCACTCCTCACATAATCTGTAGCATTCGGAGAACGCTTGGTTCTCAAGCTCCACCAATGCCTGCTTGTACAAATCACCAGGCTTCGGGCCAGAACCTGCCCCCGCCGCAGCAGTTGCTGCTGCTGCAGGAGAAGATGATGATGATGATGATGATGATGATGACGAAGATGACGCAGGTACTGCAGGCGTTGCGGAGGAAGATGCAACTGGTACCGGCACTGAGAGATCGGACTGCGATCCGCTACCAGACAGAGCGTCGTCGGACTTCTTCGGAGGTGCCAGCGACATCGTTCGTTTGCGGCCATCGCTCTCGCCGCCAGCAAGATTGTTGTTGCTTCCCGCTCCCCCAGGTCCCGAAAGCTTGAAGAGCGACAGGTTCCGTTGTCTGCCAGGAGCTGGTTGAACAGGCCCATCTTTCAGCTTCAACACAAATTTCTTTGGCTTGTTGCCATCCTCTTCATCCGAAGAATCGCCGTTCTTCGATTTTGCCATTTCGCGGGCAAATGCATCACGAGCTGCTCGTTGTTTCTCGTCCTCGTCGTCCTCCGCTGCCTTTGCCTCGGCCGATGCTCCTACGGACGTCGATGCAGTTCCAGACGAAGGAACCGTGGTTTCTTCTGTGGGCTCCGTTCCGGGACCATCAAACGACATGGTTTGCAGCCCGCCATCGTTGTCGTCTTCCGTCGTGGTCTTTTCGCCGGGCGGCCACTGAAAGACGTATGTTCCTACTGCAAGCGTTTCCTCAAAAATGGCACATCCGTCGTGCAACGCCTTTGCTTGAATTCGGGTATTCTTGCGGAGTTTCAGCTCCTTGATCTGCAGCCGTTCATCAGCAGACGAAGTACTCATCATCCCGCCCTTTCCACCGTTATCTCCGCTATGATAATTGATTTTCGCTTCGCAACGACCAGCAATGGATGCGTCACCCTTTATGCGAGCGGCAATGGCAAGGTTCCGGTAGTGAACGTAGAATGCGGAAGATTTCGGAATCACGCCAGACGCATCCGAGCTTGCTTCATCTGCACTCAAGTACTCCGCCTCGAGCGTCTGCAGCGCCGTGTCAAAAAATCCGCAACGAACAGCCACTTTAAACTTACGCAGCCACGATGCTGTGTACGAATTCAAAATGACATTCCAGGCAAGATTGGATTCCTGGTGATCGATCAATGCAAACAAAAAGCTGTCAGAGACTCGCATCGGATCGTAGTCGTCCAAAAGCTGCGAACATTTCGCGAAGCGATTTGCGCGCACAATCGTCTCAAACAAACCAACTGATTTGTACCAGAACCGGACCTGGTCCTGTCCAAGCAAAGACGCAAAGAGGATACGATCCCCCAAGAGAGAGGCGATTTTTGACGGTACAAACTCCACAGAACAAATGGAAAAGCGCTGACCGGACTCAGGATCCACTCCATATAGATGATTAGAGTCCTGAACAAGCTCAATGCCCAGTCCAAGAGGGAACTTGGAATTTACCGGATGGATGAGAGACGAACTTTCGAGCACATTGAGGGTCTTGACGACATCCGTACCAGGACGCGCCTCTGCCGCCCCCTTTTGATCGCCAAGAGGAAACATTAGATACTGCCCATCATCGAAGTCAACGCAGCCAATTTTCAAATCGAAAGACACTCTAAAATTCACTGGGTGCAGACCTGCAAAGTGCAATTTGCATAAGTACACAGTGACGCCCTTCACGATGTCATATCTGAATACAAGCTCATCCAGAACGTAAAAAACAAATGTCGGTACGTTTGAGAATCGAACATCAATTTCCTTCACCGTTGGATACGCAACAAAGAATCGGTTGGTCGGGACAAACTTCACAAGATCGCCGCGATTGGACACTCCAAACGGAGAGTTCTTGTGCAGGGACACATACCGCGTGCTCACGGCAGACGAAGACTTGTCCTCGATGTTCTCTTCGTGAACAGAAAAACTCGAAATCTTTCCGTTGTGCACGCCATACAAGAATGAAACAAGCGTGCCGCCTTGACCGAGCGCTAGAATGCAGCCATCACGACCCGTAAGCGACAAAAAAGCCTGATTCCCCTTGAACATCCTCTGCTTTTCCCACACGGTCGCTTCCGTCAAAGGACCCCCGGTCGTTAGAACGGACTGGTTTGCTCCGAACAGATGCACCTGTCCGTCGTTGTAAGCAATTGCAACGATATGATGTGTCGACAAGAACATGACAGCGGAAACGTCGCCGACATTCTTATCTTTGAAAGCCGCTCCAACAAAGTCATTCTTGACTACATCAAACACTCGACACGTTTTATCGGACAGCCCGACGCACACCCAGGGTTCGCGAGGATGCGCCGTCACCGAAACAATCGACGACTTGAATGTCACACACTTCTGATTGACAGCAGGAGCCGCCGGTCCCCCGCTATTAAACGAAACTGAAATGAGATCCTTTGACCCTGTCCTCGAACCAAACCATCGTGCATCCCCCCCGGTATCGCCCGCAAACACCGGTTTCTGGTCCGATGCCTTCAATCCCGAAAACGCTGACACGCACTTCTTCGACTCGACATCTAAAATTACAACCGATCCGTCTTCAAAGGCCACGATCAAAAACTGCGTTGTGGACCAAAGTCCGCTGATGGTGGAATCAAACTCGTAAAAGAGGGAGCAACATCCAAGGCAATGGTCATATTCATAGATGCGACGAGGTGACGCAAGATACGCAACTGGCTCCGAAGGATGCAATGCGCTGTGAAATATGCGAGTCGAAAGCGGAATCCGCGATGACGACCACGCAGAGGTAACCATCGTCTGTCGTTGAAACGCAGGTAGAGATAGAGTTTGAGAGAAAAACAAGCGCAGATGGATGTTTCTTTTTTCAGAATTCGCAATAGGAAAGAAAAAGAAAAGAAGAATTGAATTTTAATTTTAAGCTCAAAAAATTAAAAAAAACAGCCAAGCAGAAAAGGCTGGCCTTTGGTCTCGGTCTCTCTCTATTTCTCCAGCTTTCCCCCCACATTTCTACGGCAGTCGAAACCACTGTCGACTGGCGAGCAGACAAACACGGACGCTACATTGCGCACTAACCACGGAGGATCATCGCTGATCATCCATAATCAATGTTGCGACCCAATCATGCATGGCATCATTGGGAAGGGGGTAGGCCCCCAACACGCCCCTCGATCATGCGACCCGAAGGGGCATATCCAGCTGCAAAAGTGCGCACGCCGGGATCCAGCGCAATCACGCGCTTGACGGGTGGCGGAACGTGGTTTTCGTCGCGCTTGACAAGCGGCGGTGGAGATGTCACAGCTCTTGCACAGCATTGCAGGCGTGACGTACATGGTGCGTTGCATGGACAATATAAGAAATGAGCGTCGCTGTGCGAGAATGCAACGCGGCGGCTTGTTTATAGGGATTTCATGATCAACATGGGGCGAAACGAATCGGGCATTGTGTGACGGAGTTGTCAAGATAGCAAACGCATGCCCATGCCGCGTGGCAGTGTTTTTTGTTTAAACGTGCGCTTTAGATTGCTTCATCATATCGCAGTAAGTGGCAACAGTGCAGACGGTCGTTTGACAAAAAAATCTGGCTGTTTGGAACGCGGACCTAAAACGAATCCTTGGGAAGACTCCTGTGGGAGCACGCAAACAGCGATGAAGATTCGCAGGCGAACCAGGAAAAAGGCACTGCACGAATTCTCCAAGCTGCTGATGAGCAGTACCAAAGAAAAATGTTCGAAGCAACGCCTCCCCACTTGCAATCCTCCAGCAAATTAACAACTTACAATGTTCTGCTCAGGCTTACAAAACTGCTCAAACAAGGATCAAACTGCGGAGCACATGAAAAAGACAAACACCACGAACGATGAAAACAGATACGCAACCTGGATAATAACGAATGCCGAGACACTCCTTCGCGAAAACTACTGATTACTGCATTGCCGAAGTATTTCATTCATTCAAAATATTCAATCCTGCATGTAATGTTAATAAATGGAAATTTACACATGGCCGCGTGGAAATGCTGCATTGCAGAGAGACAAATCAAAGAAACCCAAACAGAGGGTCCTGCTCGCGAAGGAAAAAATGATGCTACTGCTGATGATAGCAATTATTACTATTATTTAAGAAAAGGTTTGATCTTCCGCTAGTCGAAAATCGGGAGATATCCACGAGGGCACTGCTGCACTTTGCTTCCCACACGAATCTCGAGCATCTGGCCAGGCGAGAGCGATATGGCAGGAGCGAAAGAAGACCAAGACCGAGTGGGCCCGTTTCCTACCGTGACGCTCTGCAAAGAAATAGTGTGGCACTGGGACTCGTTGATCCAGACCGAAAATGTTCCCGCGTCTGTATCCACGCCGCAACCAATGACAGTAGAGGGTATCAGCTGCGAAAATGTAGTGGACACGCTTCTCTGCCCTGTTTGGTGAATCCGCCGATCCTTCATTAGCCCAACAGACAAGGCTGCTGAGCTTTTGCCCACGTGAGAACCCTCATCAATGAAATCCAGAGGCATCGCGGTCCATCCCACGGAAAATTCAATTGAGTTCACGAGCCGCACTTCAAAATACATTTTTCCACAACCGGCATGGATTGAGTGGCTCAAAACAATGCTTTGCAAGTCAAATGCATCTGATTTGATGACGCCAATTTCGCTTACAAATCGGAGCGCCGCGGAAGAGGAGAAGAAGCATTCTTCAAAAGACCACTCCTTGTAGAATAGCTTCACGCTTCCATTCAAATTGGCCATCGCACTCCGGACTTCAAACTCCACATTCGGGTCCACGTTTGCATACGGCAGTACGAGCTCAAGCAGGTAACCGAAGCGCTCGTTTTCAACAAACGACGCCACAAACGCAGGATCAACGGACACGTCAGAACAACAGACGCTAATAAATCGCACGAGCAATGCAAGAACATTTCCAGAGGTTTGCAGCGCGGAGACGTCTCCATTCCTTGCACGATCCACAACTGACATGCACAATTGACGGAAACGCGTACTGATCTCGGAAACTACGCCAAGGCGGAAATACAGCGATTGCAGGTTTCCTGCAAGCCCAAAATCCGTCATCACCCGCAAAACCTTTCCAAACCTCGAAAGAGCAGCAAACACGGACGACACCAATTGACCCAGCAAGCCTTCATTATGCGAAAATGACGTCATAAAACTGATTCCTTCTGCATACTCCACCGGATTCGCATCACACAAGGCGGGATACAACCAAATCAGCGTGGTAAAATTAGGTGACGGTGGCGTCGTGGAATCGGCCAAGGAATTTGCGTTCACAATAACACGAAATGCTGCCTTCCCCACCATGAAATCCGACGCGGAGTCGTAACTCACGCGGCGATTGTCGGAGCCACTTCGCAAAAAGTCCTGTTCAGTCAGACGAATCAAGCAAGAAATCAAAGACTGCTTCGAAGAAACGTAAGATTCAAGGGAGCGCTCGTTCACAATCCGCAGCAACAGTTGACAGAGTAGAACAATGGTCATGGCGCCGTGCGAAGAATCGGGTTCCTGCAGATACTCTTCAAACACGTATGAAATGTTGTCGAGTCTCTTCACAGCAATGTACGCAAGCCAAAACTGACGAGCTTCAACGGTTGGAAGAGTCAGATTCAACAGAGTGCGAGAAGCTTCAAAAGAAACAGCTTCCTTCTTCCGAGAAAAGACGTGAAACACAGGATCCAGCCCGTGCTCTGCCGACATCGCTGTCAAATCCGCCAGATTGACCTCGTCGTCTCCCGAGAGAGTCGCCATAAATGGTGCAGGATTCACGGTTGCTGCTGAGCTGTCCCGGACGCTCTTCAAGACAGTGTACCACAGAGAGGACTCGGAAAGCTTCAAGTGGCGGCGCCGATTGAATTCCGTCAGCAGCTGCAACGACACCGCAGAGGACACTTCATGAGACGTGAACCACGAATGCTGCAAAATGCCATCAACAGTAATTCTTGCCAGAGGATTCACTACCAGCATTTTGAAGAACAGGTCCTTTAATTCCGGCGAATACCGGCGCATCATCTCCATCATGCGCGGCGTGGTTCTCCTCACATCTTCCTCCGAAATACCGGCAATGAACGACTGCTTACTAAATGGCAGGAAGCTCGCTGTACACACCGCGAACATGGTAGCGGCGAGAGACCACACATCTGCCTCGTATCCACAAGGCCGTCGACGAACCATCTGAGGATCCATGTACTCGAACGTCCCTGCGAAATTCGTGATGCGCGACACGGGAAGGACAACTCGCGACAAGCCAAAGTCCACAAGCTTCACAAGCGGGGAAGCAGACTCTGAGTCCATACGAATCAGAATATTATCAGGTTTCAAGTCCAAGTGCGCGACATGGAACGAATGCAATGCACGAAGCCCGACGACGGCCTGCTTAATGATTGTTCTGAGCTGATCTTCCGAAAACGACTGTGCACCCGTTCTGCACACATAGTCGCACAAATCACGCGAATTCTCCAGTCGTTCCATGACCACATACACTGCACGATCCGATGTTTCGAAGTCGTACGTTTGCACAAGGTTGTCGCAGTGCGGAAGCCTTCGCAGCAAGTCACATTCCACTCGTGCATTTGCGATAATGGAATCCAGGTCTGCCTTTTGCAGCTGCTGCGGCTTTCCAAGGATCTTCTGCCAAGCCGTGCCTCCAGGAATGACTTTTACGCAAACCGGTCGTGCTGGATCATGAAGGTCCTGTGCGACGTACACGTCGCCATAGTTTCCTGACCCAAGCTTGCTCGCCGCAGAAGGCTCAAACTCGTACCGTCCACACACGATTACCATTGGACGGATGCGTTCCTCTTCTTTTTTGTTCTTTTCGATTTTTCCTCCTCCGTCCTTCAGCGCG
This sequence comes from Andalucia godoyi, assembly GCA_009859145.1. Classification (NCBI taxonomy): domain Eukaryota; class Jakobea; order Jakobida; family Andaluciidae; genus Andalucia; species Andalucia godoyi. The sequence goes on from VRVR01000033.1 coordinate 21,022, forward strand.
TAAACAAGATTGGAGAGAGGTTCGGGAAGCGTCGCTGCGTACCAACAGAGGCAGCAGGAAAGGCTGTTTCATTGACTACAGTTCTCCAGTCATGCAATAAGCGCCTTGATGCTGGAGCCTTCCGCGATGTCGGGAATTTCCTCCCAGCCAACACCCGACATTTGTCCCGAAATTCTTGTTTCCACTTGCATAAAGCACTTGTACTCCTTCATTCTCATTTTTTTAAATTTTTTTTTGTGGTTTTTTGTGGGGGGGTTTTTTTTTTTGCTAGACTATTCACTAAGTGGAGTACCCGAGCGACAGGAAAGAATGTCCTTTCAACAAGATCAGCCTGTTATTCCGAATCCGTGGAGCAGCGACACGTACTTGCAGTCGCTGTTGCATCGTTTCGTCCCAGCGGAGATACTGAGCAAGGTTGTTCCGGATTTGTCCAAGTTTGGAGATCGGTGCGTCAACCAGTTGTGGGATTTGAGTGTTGAGGCAGAGGAAAACCCGCCGTCGTTGGTCCAGTTTGATGCGTGGGGGAAACGGATCGACAAGATCGTCACGTCTAGTGCGTGGAAGCAGCTGCACGATGTGAGCGCAGAGGAAGGGATCATTGGCATCGCGTATGAATCGGAGTCATGTCCACACGCGAGAGTGCTGCAAATGGCAAAGCTCTACATGTTTAATCCGTTTTCTGCTGTGTACACGTGCCCACTGGCAATGACAGACGGCGCTGCGTATCTCATTCGCTCGATTTCTCCGCCGCACCACTCGGACTCGGTTGGAGCGATGCGCCGAGACTTTTTGCAGAAGACTGTGCTTCCGCATTTGGTTTCAAGATCTCCTGGAGGATTCTGGACTTCTGGGCAATGGATGACGGAGAAGCCAGGCGGATCCGATGTGTCTCGCACGGAAACAATCTTCACGCAGACTGTTGGACAGCCGGATGGTACTGGTGTTCTGAACGGTTTAAAGTGGTTCACGTCGGCTACCGACGCAGACATGGCAATGGCACTTGGACGAGAAAGTTCGGATCCCAAATTAATCTCCTTATTTTTTATATCTTTGCGAGATGATCGAAACAAGATGGTTGTGCATCGACTGAAAAACAAGTTGGGGACCAAGGCTGTGCCTACGGCAGAGCTCACGCTGCAAAACGTCCCCGCGTTCCGAGTTGGGGCCAAGGGCTCGGGGGTCCGTGAGATTGCACGGATGATCAACGTGACGCGGGTGTACAACGCGATTTCCGCAGTGGCCTTCGCAAGACACATGATTTCGTGGTTGCGTGACTATTCAACGCGTCGTGTTGTTTTCGGAAAACTGTTGACCGACCAGCCTCTGTTTAGCAAGACCATGGCGACATTGGAAGTAGAGTGGAGAGCATGCATGCAGCTGGTCTTCTTCTCTGCGACTCTTCTCGGAAAGGTCCAAGTGTTTCAGTTTGGCTTGGGTCCAAAGGACGAGCACGCGGACATGTTGCTGCGAGTTTTGACACCGGTGATCAAGTTGTACACGGCAAAGAAGGCCATCGCAATTGTCAGCGAGGCGATTGAGGGGTTTGGGGGGCAAGGCTACATCGAGTCTGGATCGATGCCTCGGTTTCTCCGCGATTCGCAGGTGCTGAGCATTTGGGAAGGATGTACAAACGTTCTGGCCTTGGATTTGTTCCGAGCTTTACGTTCCGTGAAGTTTGATGGCGTTGTTGTTGAATTTTGGAAAACCACAGTCGCAACTGCTGAGACGCAGATCTCCAAAAATCGCAATTTAGCGTCCACCAATCAGCAAGCCAGTGTGCAAGCAGCACTGAAGACCGTGCGATCGTCCGTCGACTCGATTGCCGCATGGTACAGGGACGGTGTCTCCGAAATTGACTATCGCGACTTTGCGTTTTCCTTTGCTTATGTGTTTGCGTCTGTGTTGTTTGTGGATCATCTAGCACAGTCGAGTGCCACTGAACTCGACGTAACGACACTTTCTGCCTGGATAGATCTTCGACGATTTGACATGGTTACCCGGCCGACAGGAACCATCTCGGACGCTCAGCACAAGGCACTCGCTCGTTCTCGTCTGTGACGCGCGCGCGCGCGTGTGTGTGTGTGTGAAACTAACGACACCATTCCATTGCTTACCAGTACACCGGGTACTGGCGCGCCTTTTTCAAATTGTTCAAGATGATTCCGAAAACCACGAGGACGATGCTTCCTAGCAAACATGTAAACACGACAAACACGTAGCCATATAGCTCTCGCTCCAACGCACCGCCGAGTTGAATGGCAATGAGTGCAGTCGAGCACGCAGGGGGGTGCATGATACGAAGGATTTGCATGACTGCGGCAGTGAGAGCCACTGCAGAAGCGGCGAATAATGGATACCAGCTGCTGCCGAAACCATAGAGCTGGTCCGGATTGATCCAAATGAGCAAGACTCGAATGGTGTTGCCAATGAAAGCCGCGATCGTGTGCGACAGAATGACTGATCGAGGTTGAGCATTTGCGTTGGCTGGATTCGCGAAAATCAGCGCCGCAGAAGACGCGAAGCTCCCTGTCATTAAGCTTTCGGGAAAGATGTTCCACGAGAAGAACGACAAGGTGAACAATGCGAGGATCATCACGACGAACGTGAACCAAATCTCGCTTTTTGGCGGACTTCCAGGAGGTTTCTGCCCTGGAATGCCCTTCAGCTTCTCCAGATAAATCATTGTCGGAAACACACCGTACTTCCACCACCAAACATTCTCATTCGCGGGCCGGGGAATCTTTGGTATAATGATTCGGACTCGAGGGACATAGGTCGACAGCGAATGTTTCAACTTTGCAAACTTTTCCACGACATAGTGCTTGGGCTTTCTGCGATGTGCCTTGTGATGCCCATGAACCCCAACGGCTTGCATGTCCGAATGGGCGCTCGAGTCGTTGTCGCCCTGAGGCTGTTCCGACTGCTGCTCGATATCGCCAGACTGGTGGTGTGAATGCGCATGACGAGGCGATTCATCATCGAAACTCGACAACTCGGTCATCATTAACGATCCGTTGTGTCGGTGTCCGTGTCCGTGTCCGCGATCATGATCATGATCATGGGAGTATCCTTGTGACGGTGATTGAGCATGTGCATGGCCGTATGTGTGGCCGTATGCGTGTGCATGGTCGGAGCGTACGCTTGGAGGTGACTGAACACTCGAAGCAGAAACCTGAGGAGACTCCATGTCGCCTATTGCATCAGCGGACGAAGAAGTATGCGACGCAGATTCTTCAGCGGGTATGGAAACACGCATTCCTATACGCCCTTTGGGAAAAACCACTTCAGAATGTGCAGCACCAAATAAAAATTAAAAAATTAAAAAAACAACGCTCCAATCAAATGAAAACGAGAAACGAAACGAAAATCAAATAAAAGCGTTGTTCGGCCAAATACAGACCCAGAAGGGCGAACAGAAGTGCCTCGCCGTGCAGGCAGACTCCGTTTGGGGACTGCTCAGGCTACAGCGTGCAGCATGCAGCAAGCAGCACGCGTAGGTGTGATGCTTCTCATTTGATGCTACCGTAATTCATGATCTGTTTGTTCTTGTGTGGTGTCTTCCTTTCACAGGCTTTCATTCCTTCTTCCTTACTCTATTTATGTATGTGCATATGACTACTGGTTTCCGCCACGCTAACTCCGAGGGAAATCACACATGCATGGATGGCTTCCTTGTCGCTGTGGATCCTAGCGCAGCGGTGCGGGTGGTTCGGTGTGTTTACGATTCTGGGGTACCTTCTAGGTAAGAGGCGTTGGTTGGTGCTTTCGAAAGACTATGCGGTTCTTCGAGACGAGTACGATCGAGTGGGTACTGAGCTGAGTGTTGTCGCAGGGCAGTTTCAGACGGAGCGCAAGTTGGTCCATTCGCTTTCGATTGCAAATCAGCAGCTGCAGCAAACAACAAGAGCTCTTGAAGTCAAGGTGGAGTTGAAAGTCCAGGAACTGCAGGCGCGCGATTCACACATTCAGCAACTTGGGGTCGAGCACCAGTCACTTCAGTCCCGCATTGAAAAGCTTGACGACACCGTCAGAGAGCGAGATTCCACAATTGAAGCGAAAGACAAGGAAATCACAGAGTGCAAGGATGCTATTCGATCGTTAGAGAGATCCGTCCAGGACCTGCAACTTGTAGTTTCCGGAAAGGACAGCGAGCTCAAGAAGGCCGCACATACGATCCAAAAGGCCCATCGGATTAACCAAGTGTTCATGTACACTCTGGAGAAGTGTGCTCCGGACGTGGCTCGGCGAGTGGCTGATATCCAGCATGCCGACCTTGCACAAGTCGAGAACTGGGTCGCTTCATCTGCGATGAATCTAGCATTTCCGCCTACCGCTGCGATCTCCGCGACCTCCACCACCGCCTCGTCGTCTGTACCACATCCTGTGACTTCTTCGACAATGACTCTTGCTCCGGCGATCGTGCCAGCGTGAACATCGAAATTCTCCAATTCAAAGAGCACGACAGAAAACGTTTGGTGTTGAACGGACACGTAAAACAGTGTTTACATCATCAGAAGAAGAAGGGGAAAATAAACGCACAGCCACATCCCTCGCATTGACGCAACAACAACCATCAGACCACTGCAAGCGGATCACTTGAATGACAAGAGCTCGACATCGAACACAAGAGTAGCCTTGGGAGGAATGACTCCAGGGAATCCCCGGTCGCCGTACGCGTAGTCGGATGAGCAGGTCAAGGTGGCGCGCTCGCCAAGAGACATCTGCAAAACACCTTCGTCCCATCCCTTGATAACCTGGCCCATCCCAATGCGGAACGTAAACGGTTGGCCACGATCACGAGACGAGTCAAACTTCTTTCCGTCGGTCAGAGTTCCCTGCACATGTCGTAATTACAAATTAAAACAATAAAAGTAAACATTAATAACTGAAAATAAATCAGCAAGGAGTGAGCGAGATTCTCATCACACAGAATCTCGCGAGGGCGGAACGGAAAAATCAACAAGAATTCATACAGTGTAGTGAACCTATACGAGACACGGAAAATTGGAAGGGCAGCCGATTTAATGAGAACCGTTAAATGAATATGAATGTTAAAAAATATATAAACATTAATTACATATATATATTAAAACAATGAGCAATTTCTATGGATACATAGAAAACTCGAATTTTCTTTGAAAGTGACAAACCGTGACATCCTGTCCCTTTGAAGGGAAGTTCTTGCCGTCGCCGGGCTTAGTAACTGCTCTCTCAACTCCCATTAGTACTACTCGTGTTGCACGAAACATTCAACAAAAACAAAGAAGGAAAGAATCCAAGAAGCTAAAAACGCAAATGCAGATGCAAAGCATGTCGCGTAGACACTGGGAAGCGTGTCGAGTGGGAGGGAGCCGCTCGTCGAGAAGCGGCTGTCATTCAAGTGTCAGTCCAGATTCGCTGACACGCTGGTTTATTAGCCACTGACCATATCCAATACCAGTATTTACCCTCCAACCCAAGCGTCTCCCAAACATTCGGCTCGGATGCTGCGCCTCAGACAGATGTTTTTGGCGTAAAGTAGCCTTTGCAATCCGCATCAGCGCCCATAAACCCGAATGCATGTCGCTAATGTTGCAGCTCCCCGTTAAAGGCTGAAGCGGAGGACGCCCGATGTCAGCGTCAGGCGAGCAGTCATATTCCCTCACACAGCCATTTTGCAAGCTTATGATGCATTCCCGTCGTCAGATTGCGGATCTGCTGATGTATTCGCAATCACGCGCCTCTTGTCGAGCGGGGCTTCGTTCTGGTCCCGCATGACACCTGGCTGTGGAATGCGCAGATTAAAAAGCGACTCGGCCTCATTCGTTGGATTCGCATGTCGTAGATTGAATGATTCTTCATTGCTTCAGAATTGCTGTTGAGTATCAGACCGTCGGCCACCAGCTCAAGGTAGACAATTATTGTGCAAAAGGAGACCAGATTGGCGACAGCTGCGGCTGCAATGAAAGGACATGAAAAAGGAAGGGGGAAAATTCCCCCCGACAATGGTATGCGTTTTTTACATAAGTTAAACCACGTATCGTCAAAGCCCTGCAGATCTGATCGCATAGAAACACACACACACACACACACATACACACACGCACACACACACACACACACGGGTTAGCAAGACAGCAGTTCCAGTTCTTTGTACACAAGCTCCATGAGCTCGAGGGATGCTGACAGCACCTCGATAGACACGGACTCTCCATCCTCCGACACCTGAAACGACCGGAAGGCGACATGCATGCATCCAGACTCGTCTCGGAATGCGACAATTGCGTCCGGGAGAGGAACGGCATCTGCAGGTCGTATCCGCAGCAACCGTCGCAACAAATCCACCTTGATCGCAACAGGTTCGTTGCGTTTCACACTCAAAGATGATGCAGGGAGCTGCGCTGCGGAAGTCGGAGTCCACGTGTACAGTGCATACACGCCGAATTCAGCACAGGTTGCAAGCAGATTCCCGGTTCCAGGAGACGGAAACCGTGCGGAAACTATTACATTCGCACGAGTTCCACTCGGGATCGCTACGTTTAGCAGCGTTTTCCATGTCGATCCAGCGCCGAGTTCTGCCGGGACATCCATGGACCAACTGGGAGAGACGAATTCAAGGGAGGCAACGCGTATGGAAACCTCGGGTTCGGTGACACTTGCGCTGACTGTGACACTGGGGATCGAGAATTTGGACCGGTTTTGCACGGATATGGAGAAGACGCAGCCTTGAATGTGCTGAATGCGGATCAAAATGCCTTGAACCAGCAGCTGCTCCATTACGGTGTTGAACTGCTGGACAACTTGCTGCGTGGACGACAGATTTTGGGCCAACTGAGAATAAGCATGTGCAAAATTCGACTGCAAACTACCGAGTACCCCGGCTAGGTTCTCGAGTTGCTGCGCCATTTCCACCCACAGTTCTGCCTCCTTTTCTGTTTCCTTCTCCTGCTTCTGCTTCTGCTTCTGCTTCTGCTTCTGCTTCTGTTCCTTTTTCGTTTCCGTTTTTTAGAAAGATGGCAACGCGTCGTTTCTTGTCACGCAGCTCGTCTGCAAAAAGGCGGCGAAAGAGGAGGAAGCAGTCATCTACGGTGCTCGATGCCTTGTGTCTTCATTTGCCTGCAAGCAGAAAAGGTGAAAAGGGACGAAAAACGAACAGTGGTTCTCAACAACAAAAAAAAAAAAAAATGCTGTCCGCACGTGAACATAAATAAACCAATAAAAATATGTCATTTAAATATGTACGTATGTATGTGTGTATATACAGAGCAAGTAAAATGCAAGCTGCGCGCGCGGGACAGGACGATCACGTGATCCACTTGGAATCTGAAACGAGCTGTTCGGAATCCTGGAAATACGAACTTGAGTGGTGGTCATAGGGAGGTGGCGGCGCATACTCGGCGGTGTACCGGTTTCCGGTGTTGGAAGACGGGTATCGCTGCGAAACGTCTCTTCGAGCAACAGAAGTCCCGCCGTTTGCATACTCTCTAAGAACGGCATCGACGGCTTCTCCACGATCCACACGTTCTCCGACTCTCCGCAATGCAACAATGCGATCCTCGTTCCGTTCACGAATGTGCTGAACAGTAGTCGGCGGATGAGACGCAGATTTGTGGGGCTTGTGCGTTACACTGCGCCGCGGAGCCTGATACTCATAGTCATCAATGTACTCTTCTTCGTCATCTTCATCGTAATACCTTGCAGGACGCCTCGGCTGCGGTGGGGATGTCTTTTGCTTCGCCAAGTATTCCACCATGTGGCTCTGCAGAGAATCACGTTCAATCTCTTTTCTTCTCATTTCTGAGAGCAGCTTTTTGGACTCGTCATCCTTTTGCTCAATCACGGATTCGAGTCTCCGGCGCTCTTCCGCCAACTTCATCTCGAACGTCTTCTGCTGGTTGGCAAGAAGAATCATGTACTCCGAGCGGAACCTGTCCAATTCATCATTGCGCGATGGAGTCGGCAGTACTGCAGGCTGCGGCTGCATGGCATTGAACATCGAAGGAGGAGATGGATTCACTGCAGTCGGCGGATTCGTATACTGCTGCTGGTGCTGTGGTTGGTGCTGTGGTTGGTGTGACTGTGGCTGTGGATATTGTTGATGTGGCTGCGGTAACGGTGGAGGAGGGAATGATTTTGAAGCAGGAGGAGGTGGCTCAGGGTATTGCTGGTTGCCGGAACCCGGATCCGAATCATACGAAGCCTCGAAGCGGTTCGCGACATGCCTTTGATACTTCAGGCCTTTTTGAAGCCTCTCAAGTTCCAAGTCTGTCATGTCGGCCATATCGGACCGCGTTCTCGAGGACTGCATCGGCTGTTGAAACTGATCTATCAAATGATTCTGATTCCGATGGTGATTTGGACCGCTGTTCTGATTATTGTTCAGGTTGCTGGACGGCCGATGCAACACCGACTGCGGAGGCGACCCGCCGAATCCCGGGCTTGTCGAAGGAGCGCTGTACACATACTTGGCCTGGCTTGGATTATGAAACTCACTCTGCCCCTGCCCCTGCCCCTGCCCCTGATGCTCATTGCTGATCTGCTGCTGCACCGATATTCTCCATCTCTCTTCTTCTCTGCGCTCCAGCTCCTCTCTTCTCATTTTCTCTTCTCTCTTTTTCGATTCCTTTTCCTCGACTTGTCTCCGAAGAACCTCCTGAAGCTCCATCTGTTCCTTTTTCTTGCGAACGTGTTCTGCTTGCGAAACCGGGTCCAGTCTCGAAAACTGAAACCGCGCAAAATTCGGACTTCCATTTGCATTTCCGCCTCCGCTCCCGTTCCCCGGAGAAACATTCGGCGGCGATGAACTGTATCCATTCATTACATTTCCGTTGGAATACGGATTCGCATACGACCCACTCGACGGGTGGCTGATTGCAGCACCATAGGATCCAAATGGGGGCGATTGACGCTGCGGCGCATACCCGCCGCCCTCTGGACCGGAAGAATAGCCCCCGCCACCACCACCGCCATACCCATGTTGAGGAGGACTGGCTATTGGCTGCAATGGAGGCTGCATATTGAAATAATCGGATGGCGAAGTGTACGGTTTTGGCGGATAGCTCGAGAAGGAGACATCGCGCTCTTCCTGGCCGATCTTAGGCGAGATGTCTTGTCGCCGCCGAAATCGAGACATGTCTTTCTTATTTTTTTTCTTGCTTCTTCTTACTCTTTTTCCCTCCGACGGCTGTGTGTCGATAATTTTTGCAAGGCCTGGGACAGATATATGGATATGAGCTTCTTTTGCGAGGGCTGTAAACGGCGATTCGCAATGCACACTTGGTCGGAAAATATGTCGGAAAATACAAACACGAAAAGACCGAATCAGCAATTCAGCACATCAATCGGACGGGAACAGACTGGGTGAAACTTTAACGTTGATTGTGGAATGCGATGGCAGATCACAGTAAAAATCTTCACAACAAGTTGACTCGCCGAAAGGGATGAAACGATTCCTTCATTTGACATTTCGTCTTGCTCGGACGAAAGGCTCCAGGGAAAACTGATTCGAAAAAACGGGCGTTAGGAAAAAAATGCATCTACAGCAGATGACGAAGAGAAAAAGAACGGAAACGACCAGAGAGAACCAGCCAACTCGAGCATGGAGCCCCTCCGACGAAAGCACGGCGTAGCGTGCTTCGCAAAGGATGTACTAAGCCTGTCAAGTTGCTTCGTGTCCCGCCTCGCCGAAACTCTCGTTGCGACAGACAGAAAGGATTGGGGGTGTGTGTGTGTGTGCACGGCAGCTGGTCAGGAAAACAAGCAGGGAAGGTAATAACTGTACATAAGAAACTGGGGAAAAACGAAATGACGATTTCACGGTGAGCTAAAATCATCTTCATAATCTTCGGGAATCAGTGCGCTTTCTGATTTAGCAGAGGGGGACATGAACGACGGAACGGAAGAGCCGGGCGATAGCAAGTCCAGAATTGGCGAATCACTTCCTTTCCGATCAGCGCCAGCAAACAAGACAGACGTTGCAGTAAAGTGCGGAATCGGAGGCGGAGGCGTGAGCTCCACATTCATCGCCGGGGGCGGAGGCTCGTGGTGCAAATGCGAAGAATGCAGGGCCTGGAGTTTGGGACTCTGAAGTGGTCGATACGGACTCGGACTCGAACTCTCAAAGTCATCGTCATCGTACTCGGCCGCACTCCGTGCAGACAGTGGTGTAATCGCAACCATCTTTGGAGACTCTGGAACCCGAACTTTTTCCGGCGTTGGCGGAACAGCCTCTTGAATTCCTGCAGTGGAAGATCCAGACGCCGACGCAGAGGCACGGGCTGAGGACAGCGAGAACGAGGGCGTGGTATGGGTGGGCTCTGGTTTAACATCCTTATAAGTGGACTGGGACGGCGATGCAGCTTCCGCATACCGGAAACGCGCAGATTGCGGAGGTGGAGAATCGAGAATCTGAACCGTGTCCGCATTTCCTTTCAGAGCCAGCACCGGAACAGGAACAAGAGCAGAAACAGGTGCCTGCGCTGGAGCAGGCGCTTGTGCCGGATCATCCGTAGATGATGCAGACGTCGCATAGGATGGTTTTGCAGGAGCATGGGGTCTTGCAGGAGCATGGTATTCTAAAACGGGTGGATGGGGAGAATAAGCAGCATCAGAACAATTCGACACAGATGACGCAGCAGTATCATCCGGTTTCGTATCAAATCGAATCTTGTTGATTGCGACCGGATGTGGATTTCCATCCTTGCGGCTGCGGTTGTGGCTGTTCGAGGCAAGTTTCTCTTGGGACGACAATGCAGACACATTGCTTGCACCAGGTCTTTGCACACTAGCGTCCGAAGAACTGTACACGGAGGCGGCAGAGGACGGTCTCTTTTGCCCCAATACTGCGGAGGCTGTCACCGAAGATGATGTCCGCACAGACGGATACTGGGGACGAACAAACCCCTGTCGATAGCCGCGCTTTAGAGACGACGAGAGTGTCACATCGTCTCGCAAGGGGGACACATATCTCCCTTTGTCTACGGAATTCTTCCTTGGTGATTTCCTTGATCTCGCAGGAGAAGAGCACAGCCCATCCGCAGTTTGGCTTGCAGTCATGGTCGTTTCCTGCTGCTGACTGGACGCAGACGCAGACGACTCATTCAGGCGCTGGGAACTCAGCACTAATTGTGCCTTTGCAAGTCTGTCCAGCAGGTCGCCGACCAACGAGTCGAGCAATGATTTTCTTGAAATCTCATGAGGATCCAGCGGGTCCGGTTTTCGATGTCTGCTTTCCTTTTCAAACGAATCCAGGAGCAACGGAATGCTCAGAGATCCCATCGCATCCGCGAATGGTGTAGGATCCAGTGGAGATTCCTTGTGATAGTACAATGCAGGTGGGTTCTGTGGAGCCTTGTTCAGTCCATAGTCATTTCTCGCGAACGAATTTGCAATGTCATCGGCAGTTGCAGCCACCGTCGTTGTCGTAGAGGACGAACCATGCGATCCGGCTGCCGGACCACATAGCACGGGTACTAATTCTTCGGGCTTTTGCTTCTGCGCAGATTCTCGCGTAGCAAAGTGCGTATGCAGCGATTTCCCATGCAACCCGAGTTTCCATCGCAGGGAGATGGACCCAACAGCACGACCCATGCAATCACGAAACACCGCCCCCGCCAAAGCTCCTGCTCGCGCGCCGTCCAGCGGAACAGCACATGTCCCATGAAGCAGCATAGAGTCCGCGCCCCATTTTGGCAAATTTTCCCCGTTTTCCACCGCATTCCGACGACTCTCGTGAAACGGCGGTGGCTTTGAAGCACGCGAAGAGTCCTTCTTTTCCTCAAGAAGCATTATAAATAAAGGCATTGAGTGCAAGTGTGCAACAAAATCATCGCGAGACATTGCAAACAAGCATGATTTCCCATGGCCAACGCGAATCGATACAGTGCCATTTGCATTGGGTACGGGAACGACATTGGAAAGCTTTTCGTCAATGCTTATTCGAACCAGCTGGACAGGAAACGTCCATAGCCGAAACCCAATAAAAAACGAATTTGCATTCGGAGTCTGGTCAATCAGCACTCCTGGAATCGAAAACGTGATTTTCGTAGAGGGAATGTCGACTTGGGATATTAGAAAATCGAGTGAAAAGACATCTTCGTCAAGTGACACGGCCATATTCACCCCGAACACACACTATCCCATCCGAAAACAGAAACAATGTAAAAAAGAGGAAGAAGAGGAGGGGAAAGAGGAAAAACAATAACACTCACTACTAATGCCAATTTAAAGAAGAAATATCAGATGAAATCAGCAACATCAGCAGAATCAGGTTAACGACATTCCGGTGCTTTTCTTTCTTCCAAAATATGAAAAAAAGGGGGAAAGATCCGGCAGAATCAATTGATGCAACTGTAGTTGCTTCCACGTTTTTCCCAAAAGTTTCGCTCTCAAAGAGAAGGAATGGCTTGTGCGTTCGTTTCCGAGTGCTCAATGGGGAATGTTTTTTTGAATATTGTATGTATATTTATATTTATATTTATATTTATATTTATTAATATTTAGAGTGTATTCTGAGCAGGTAGGTCACCGTCGCGATCGCCCTTGCATTGCATTTGGGACAAAGGAGGCGAGATCGAGAGACGGATTGAGTGACTACGTGAGGACATGAGCGCATGGCCAGAGAGCATTTCTCCAGTGGTTCGAGAAGTCCTGGAAAAGGACTTTGGATTCTCAAAGCCAACGCCCGTCCAGACACGGTCAATTGATGCATTTTCGCGATTCAAAGACGTCATTGCCCAAGTATGTGTTTCTGCTTCCCCTTGTTTTTCCCTTTGCTATTCCCCTTGTACTTTATGTTCTTCTCAAGGAGCGTCAGCTGACGTCGACTGACGGCGGTAACAACGACGATGATGATGCTGATCATTTTCTTTCATTGTAAAACCACTATAGGCAACTACAGGAAGTGGAAAGACCCTTGCGTACACAATTCCGAGTATTGAGGCATTCTTGAAACGCAAACGTGAAATTGAGAATGGGGATGCAGTTCCGGGGTCAGAAACGGGTGTTGTCGCACTTATCCTTGCGCCGACCAGAGAGCTTGCGCAGCAGATCTTTGCAGTCGTGTCGAGATTCGTCGGTCGCATCCCGGATCTCAAGTTGTTCTTGGAGACGGGCGGCGGACAAGCAAACGAGTTGCATCCACATGAGGTTTCAGAATACACGAAATGCCTGTCGATCATCATCGGCACACCTGGACGGACAAAACAGCTTGTGGAAACACACGGTCGCCTGATGAACTTCAAATACTTGTCCATTTTGGTCCTGGACGAAGCGGATCGATTGTTTGCGCAGCAGTTCTTTGACGACGTTAAGGCTATCCTTGGTGCGCTTCCAAAGCAGAGGCGCACAGGACTGTTCTCCGCGACGCTCGAGCAGGTTGTGCAGACAATGCCGGTTCTGTCCAAACTCGGCGTCCGCAACCCCGAACACATTGTTCTGAAGCTCAAGAAGCACGCCGCGGAAAACAAGGTCTCGCTCGACAGTCTGACACCCGAAAACCTGGGAAGCTTCTTTTTGGAAATTGAATTGAAGCACAAACTGGGCCAGCTGGTGCATCTTTTGAGGAACTCGTATTTTCGAATGGGCATGAAGAAGACCTTGTTGTACTGCTCGTCGGGAGCCATGGTCGAATACCTGTCTGCGATACTACCGGCTCTATTGTCTGTTCATGAAATAGAACAGGAAAACGCCCAATCTGATGCAGGAACAGAAGGAGAAGCGGAACCAGTGGTTGAGTGTCTTTCGTTCCACGGAAAGCTTGTGCAAAAAAAACGAAATGCGCATTTACAGCGATTTGTCAATGCATCCAAGGACGATCCGCCGTTACTGCTGGTGTGCACGGATGTGGCTGCACGTGGTCTCGACTTTGTGGACATTCCGCTCGTCGTGCAGTTTGACATGCCAAGTGACCCAGATGCCTTCATTCATCGCATTGGCAGAACAGCGAGAGCTGGGAAGCAAGGAGTTGCGATCTGCTTTCTGACAAAAGAAGAGGATGCCTTCATTACGTTTCTTGCAAACCGCTTCGCCCCCGCCTTGCCTCTTCCAAAGACTTCTCCGCTGTTCCCCTCGGTACCGAACATGGACGAATTCGCAGATCGCATTGTTTGGTCCACACGGTCAATCGCGTACCTTGATCGTGCCGTGTACGAAGATAGTGTGGATGCGTATGTGAGCTTTGTGCGCGCCTACAAAGAGCACAAGCTGTCTTACGTATTTCCGTTTTCAAGGCTGGACTTCGGCGCTCTTGCCGTGGGTCTTGGTCTTTTGCGCCTGCCAAAAATGGGCGAAATGCACAAGCTACCCGAGACACATCCGTTTATTTCCAGCTTCACTCCACCTGCTTTTGCATTCGAAGAAAAGGACATCAAATTCAAAGATAGTCGTCGCCAAGCGGCGTTTGAACGAAAGCGTGAGCGCGTAGAGGAAGAGCGAGCAGAGCGACAAAAGGACGCCAAACGGATGAAGCACGAGAACAAGGATAAGGAGACGGATGTACAGCGGAAACTGACCAAGAAGGAGCGAGAAAGGATCCAAAGAAGGCAAGCCGAGAAGGACTTGGATGAGATCAACACGGAAGCGCGACTGCTCAAGAAGCTGCGAGCTGGAAAGATCACGGAAAAGGAGTATGAGAACTTGTCTGAACTCTGAGTCTGCTGCATCGTCAATTGTCTGCGGTAATCACTCTTGTATCCCTCTTTCTTTTCTATTTGTTTATTATTTTTTATTTAAAGTGAATTAAATTATTATTATTGCTGTTGTTGTTGTACAGTTATGATACATAGGTTTCATAGTATTTGGTTTGATGCCGAAATTGTTGCTCCGCAGGCTTACAATGGTTCATTTCTATTTGAACTTCTAGATGCAAACTTGTCGTCGACGCCCACAAATCCACTGGACCACTTTCCATTTGGCCCCGAGGGGAACGTTGCGCCGACAACAAGTGCAGCAGCTGCTGCATTCGGTCTTGCAGCCCGCGCAACCTCGGAAGGAAACGTCGGGTAGGAAGTGAACGTCGTCGTGTTTCGTGGCATGGAATTGTAGATTCCATAGTGGCGCTTCTCCGGATCATATCCAGTGGCATCCATCGCGAGCACCCCCATCACAGTATGAAGCAACTGGGGGTCATCCTCGTCCTCACCTCTCTCTGTTTCATGGAAGCCCGCTGCGCTCTTTCTCGTCCCAGCAGATGACAATCTTCGCCGGGAAGACGGCGAGCCTGCCAGCGGCGTGGATGACGACGACAACACCGACAACGGCGAGGTGCTTTGCAAGAGCGTCCCCGAACGCGCCGCTGCTCTCGACGAGCATCGAGATCCGGCTAAACTGAGCGTCGATCCCAGGGCATCGAGGTCTTCTACCATGTCGTGCAGCGATCGGGCCTTGTCAAATGCTCCCTTTTCTCCGGCAGAAACAATGTTTTGCCATGATCTCATACCGGTTGCCGAGGCGTCACGTCGGCCCTGCGGAGACGTTACATACACCGCCGTTGCCGCTCTGTATGTGTCGCGGGTTTTCACCTCGCGGTCCCACTCTTGCTGACCGGGAACTGCATGCGATGGAGTGAATTCTTCGCGGAATACAGGAGCTGTCGGGATCCACGTTCCGGTCGTGAAATACGGCTTGTGCTTTGTCAGAAATGGATTCGAACTCGCAAGCATCGTCTTGGGATTCGCTCCCATTCCTGCTCTGGACTCCGGACCGGGCTGCGCGAAAAACAATGAGGAAGAAGAAGAAGAAGAAGAAGAAGAAGGGTTGGTAGATTTGACCTCCCTCTTTTTTTCTCCAAACACGGACAATGCAACTGTGTGCAATGCAGGCCCGGTCTTTTGTTTTTCAGCGGCATTTTCAGCATCCAGCGGGAAAGATGGCGACGCGCCGTGTTGGTTCGAGTTCCAGCTCGAGCTTGGAGCGGACCGCCTGACTGGACTAAATGGGGATCGTTCAGGCTGCTGCTGCTGCTGCTGCTGCTGCTGCTGTGACTGTGACTGCTCCTTGTGTTGCAATCTAGCGCCCAATGCAAAGAGCGGAAACGATGAGACTGGAGGCGGTTGTCCTTCGAGTCTCTTTGGAATTGCAGCGATCGCCTTGATCGGCGTGCGCGGCCGTGCAAACTGCCTGAAATGCGTTTCCTTGTATGTCGTTGGCGGTGGTGCGGCAGCCAACGAGACTTCTGTCCGCAGACCTTCCATCACGTCTGTCAAGGCAGTCCTGTGCTTATTGGATGCATGCGTCACGAACCATTCGTGCCACACAGGAACATACTCGTCGCGGATAATCCATCCACACAACTTCTGTGTTGCGACAAACGAGTACTCTGAACCTGCTGGATTGGTCGGTCCCTGAGACGGAAGCGGAATTGGTCCTCGATTGTATCCTCCGACGCTCAGCGTGCCGCCGTTGCCATCAGTACCGGAAGTACCCGTTGGCGATTGCTGCAGCAGGCTGCTGTTCAGCAACTGCAGTCGATCATGCGATGGAAGCACTGCAATTCGTGCTCTGGTCTTTGAAAACTTGTAAACGGACGAAAACACAGTGTGAAATGCACTGCGAAGCTCAGAAGACGCCTCATAAAGCCACGAAACCGTCATGTCATACCGATCCTTCTGCACAAATTTCCGAAGTGCCCGGAACGAAGAGCGGCTAAGACCCTCTGGATACCGTGTCGACGCCGGAAGATACTCTGTGAACGCAGAAGATCGAATCGTCGAACACGTCGATCGAGATGTCACAGACCCCCCACCCCCATTACCACCACCGCTAGCATTGCCTACAAGAAAAGTTGATTGTTGTGAAGATGGTCGAGACGATGATGCGACAGCAGTCGTCGCAGATTCATTCTCATTCTCGCGGTGCATTCTCCTTCTTCCGCCAAGCACCGAAAACCAACAGATCTCTTTCAACTCTTATTTCTCGGTGCAGTCTGAATGTTCGGGTTTATCCTTAGTTCTTCTCTTTCATACTTTCAAAAAAAAATAATAATAATAATAACAATTCAAAAATCAAAAATCAAAAATTCCATGATAAATGCTTTGCGGAAGATGCAAATCTCAAGTGACGACAAACACGCTCACAATCCGAGAGGGGGAAAAGAGCGGTTGAGAAACGTCTGCTCACACAAGAGCTGCTGCTGCTGCTATCCTCCAACATGAGTCTGTGAAAGTCCGTGCTCATATATATATCTCCGGAGCACCTGAGAAACCATGCATGTGATTTTACCGATTCTTTCGTCGTGAACTTTCTTCTTCTCAAAATATATATATATATATATATATAAATTTAAATGAATGTCTTTCCATCCGCAAGGGCCATCCTTCTGTTTTCCTGTCCGCGCACATTTTGTTGTGGATTTATCAATTTCCATTGAGCTTTCAGGTCTTCGGAATCCCTAGCTACTTCCCGAAAAGATGCGTACACAATAAGCGACGGATTCCTCAGATGTCGAAAATCTAACGATCTGTTACGAATAAGAGCATCCAGATGGATGGACGGGTGTTCATGAAGTATCGGACAAGCATGAATGGGATGATGCCAAGACCCCCTCGGGTTTCCCCGACAATTTCTATCTCCACTAATTTTCATCTCCGTTGATTTTCATTTTTGGGAAATCGAACATTTCAAAAGACTGCCCTAGAATATTGAAGGACGCTAAAAAACCATATGCTTTTGATTCATGAGGACTTTCAGAATTTGCAGAGGCTGCTGTTGCTGGAAAATTCGGATACCACTTTTTAAACGTGATCCACTGCGTTTGATATCGCGCATGAATCTCTTCTTGTGTTATTCTCACTTTCACAGTAAGAATGTGGATTTCACGTCCTAGAATTCTGCTGCCAACTCAGTCATACTATCCGATGATATTCACAGCCGTCCACCAGACATTTGGAGCAAACTCATGGCACTACGATCGTTGGGTTCTAAGCATCAAAATCCAAACAAAACAAAAATTTGAAAAACAGAAAAATGAAAGGCAGAAAAACGAAAGGGGAAAAAACAAGAGGAATCAGTTTTTATCGTCGTGATTGCGAACGAAACGAGGCCGGTAGCCCGTGTAGCCTGCAATCGGAGCTCTATAGGCATCTTCATTTTTTTTGACTTCCTGCAACCGCGTTGTCCCGTCGAGCGCCGATGTCTGCGATGTGGAATCTGGGGAGTCTTCCGTGTTTCCGCGGCCGTAGAAGGTCTTGAGGTACGTTTGCTTCTCATTGGGCTTGACTTCGCAGTCTCGCCCTGCAACAAACGCAGTCGTCGTGGACACTCCGATTGGGTCGACGGCACCCTTGGGAACATATCCCGCATACCCCGCAACGTACTTTTCAGCGACTCTGCTCCCGCTGTAGTCCGACTTGTTTGTAAAAGAGCCAGAGAGCGCACCATTCGCTGCGCCGCTTATCTCCGACATGCTCGACGAAGACGCCTCCTTCCACACTCGTGCCTCCTGAGGATTCGGGAACAAATCATGAATCGACTTGTCGCGACGGCCAAATCTCTGAAGCTCGTCCGCAACGATAAAGTAGTCCCGGCCAGAACCAGACGGAAGATACCGCGACATGTTTTTTTGCTTTCCTTTTCTCTTTCTTTTTCTTTTTTTTTTCAAACAAAACGTCAGAAACACAAAACGCAAAAACACACGTATACTTACACAAAATAATAATTATTAAAAATATGTAATTCCAAAATAAAATTTAAAAAACCCAAACAAGCAAACACCAAACAAAGACGCAGAAATGGCTGAATCGACGAAAATGAGAATGTCAGTTTGCGAAAAACGGTTGCAGAAAAGATCCGGCGCAATTGCTCAGACTACAGTCGCTTCCGGATTTCTAGGATTTCAGTTCTCGGGCAATCTCAGAATGTGACGGCGTTTTCGAGTCATTGATTTGGCAACTGGTTTGTGTGATTGATGCTGTCGATTCTCAATGCTTATGCAGTAAAGGACTCCGGGGAGATGAAAGAACGATGGACAGAGATGCCGATTCATGAGGAAGAAGGCCAGGAGGACGAAGGAGGCGAGGAAGAACAAGGAGGACGAGGAGGAGAGGGAGGAGACGTGATAGTTCGGGTTCGAAAGGCGTGTGTTCAGTGTCAGCTCGTGAAGAGACGCTGTGATGGCAAAGAACCGTGTTCAAGATGCTTGGAGACGAATGCGGGTTCAGGATGTCGATACCGGCCGCGGAAGCCCCGGCGGTCGTCCGAGCAAGTTCGAATCGAGCATCAGAAGGCGCTCCGGCATTGGGTCATGGAGCTCGACATGGGCAAGCACCACAGCAACCACGAAGAGAAGCTGAGGATGCCAAGGACGCCGTCAGAAACGAAGAAGAACAACAGTAGTGCTGCTGCGGCTAGTGATGTGGTGGTTGCTGATGGAAAGAGGAGTATTAGTAGTCTTTGCAGCAGCAGTGCTAACAGCAGTACAAATACCAGTAGTATGCATGTTGGAGGGTATGAGAGAAAGGATGACGTGGAGCCATTGGCAGTGACGCAAGGTCCGGATGTGTTTGCACCGCAAGTTGCAGCGACTCGGGAACAAAGCTTTCTGGCGAATTCTCACTTGTTCCCGGAGGATGTTCGGCAAGTGTTGGAAATGCAGATCCAAATCGAAAAGGAACAGGCACAGAGTTGCATTGGTGGCAGCGAAAGTGGGTGTAGTAGTGGTAGTAGTAGCGGTGGTGGTGGTGGTGGTGGTAGTAGTAGCGGGAATAGCGCTGGTGGAGGATGGAGAGATTTGCGAATAGGAGGCATAATGTCGATGATGTCACAGATTATTTCGTCCGTTCGCAAGTTCTCCATCATTGGCTTCGCGGAAAGCGCACTGGCACTGATCCAGGATCTCGTGCATCGAGATCCTGTTCTGCATCAGAATCTGTCCGATGCATGCCACATCGTGCGCTCAATGAACAACCAGCCGTGCTTCATCTCAGCGAACCGCGGTCGACTTGTCTGTTGCAACGAGTACTTTTGCGCTGCGTCGGGCGTTCCTATTCACTATGCGATTCGAGACCAGCAAACGGACGCCGAATCGTCGATACCGACTGCAGATCTTCCTGGCAACCAGGCGCGAAAGATCAACGGGCTAATTCATGAAGACGTTGCCATTCTTTCGTATTTCCACCCAGACTCACTCCCAAGAGGTCTGTCCGCGGCGGTCCGCTGCTTTGCTTATCCACAATCAGGCACAGTGACCGTCGCACCAGGCGGTCTCCGGTTCCGAATTTCCCCGGTGCGATACGAAGCTACCGCGTCGCCCATCTGCGACTCGTACGGGTTGCCGCGCGGCCTGCTCTGGGTATTTATACCGCCATCTGAGTAACAGCATCACGACACCCTTCAGGAAGCATGCTTCGTACTATCTTCATCAGCGTCAGCATCACCAATGTTAGTGTGATTGTTATTGATATGGTAGCTGTAACTGTGACTGTAATTGAAATTGAAATCGTAATCGTAATTGTAATTGTAATTTAAGCACTCTAGCTGATATGATGCATGACGCATGAAAATATACATCCTAATATACAGGGTCTTCGTACTCTTCTTCGTGGTCGTCGGTGCGAAGACGATCATAATGAACAGAGGACTGGAGTGTCGTCATCATCATTTCTCGGTCATACCGATCCCCGCGGCTCATCTTCCAATACCACCAGCCATAGAATCCGATCCCGCAGGCAAACAGCGCAATGAAAAAGACAAACACAAAAACACCGACGGGCGAGCCGAGATGCAGGGAGCTCATCCCAGCATCGGAGTCGGAATTGCTACTAGACGAACTCGAGCTGCTGTCATTGCTCCTCGGGGCTTCTGCAGCTTCGACATGGACGGACACTTGCACGGACGACGGAACATCCAAGACATGGAGATCGATGGCTTGGAAATCAACGTGCCGCAGCACCAACACACCAGGACGAAGTGTCGCTGTAATGGCAATATCGGCTCCTTTGTCCGATACCACCGAGCTGTGGACTGCCAGGTGCTCCAGCTGGATGGACAGATCGCTTCGCAGACGAGCAACACACTCCCCACCCCAAGCATATCCTTCCGGAAGATCCAATACAAACGCGCACGGCCCTTCCGCCACGTCATTATCGAGGAACCGCAATGCAAGATCCTGCACATTCTGCACACTCGTGAAGAACCTCAACAAACGAGTTTCGGAATCAAATGTCATAACCGATGGATCTGACGCCAGCACGGGAACGAGCGTGCTTGCCGGAGACACGACCCAAGACTTCCCTGACACTGGGTCCAGAATCCTCACAACTAGCGGACTCGTCTGCTTGTCCAGGGACTGCAAATCAATAACCGCAAAGGCTTGGTTCCCTTGAAATGCAACCCGCTGCGTTGGAATCGATTCCGCCACTGGACTCTTGTCGGGCCCGAATGCAAATACCGCATGCGAAAACGGAAAACAAGACGATGGATTCACGAACAACGGGAACCTCGCCAAGCGAACGTGAGCTACATTTGGTGTGGAGGATGCAGTGACAAAAGGAAGGGTCAGCGAGGCGTCCAGGGGCTTCCACAACGTCAAGGACAGTAGACCCGCCGCTGCAATCGGAATCCATTCCTTTTCTCCTGAATGCATCAGCTGTATGGAATAGCAAGCGGGGCCGTTCTCCATCAACTTTCCGCTCACGGGCACAACAAACTCGAATGTGACGGAGCCTTTCGACGATTTCTCCTTGCCATCCACCCATATCCATTCTTCTGAAGACTCGGAAGCTGAGGATGTTTTGATGGGCTGGAGGGCAACCATATATGCAGACAGAGGCCGCGGGAATACGGGGGCGTCCAGCTCGTACTGAATAACCACGTCGGCAATCTTGGAGCCATCGCTTGGCAACAATACCAAGGAGTCGGAGATGTAGGTTCTGAGTGTCCGCGCGGCAGTGTGCACCGCCACGAGATGCAGATCAGCGAAGAGCGAGTAGTTAAACGACAGGCAGCTCAACGTAATCAGCCGATGAGAGTCCAAAGCATCCCTTCCTACGGAGCAGGACGAATCGATTAAGCCAATCGGAGTCCACGCAAACCCGTCAGCGTGCGATTGAACGGCGAAAACCTCTAGGTCAGACTGCGTACGAATGAGAGATCGTGAATCAATATTGCAGGAATCGAAAACTCCAAACTGAACAATCAACTGCGGACGACCATGGTTTGGAGAAGAAGAACCCTTCGCGGCATCATGGACAACGACACCCTCCACAATTGCTGCGTTCACGGAAACAGCGTGCGAGATGACGTCTTGCAGCACATGCACCAGCCCTTCTCGATAGTGGTTATTTTGGTAGACCTTTGGGACTGTCGATGCACTGCCAGCACGGTCCTCGCTGGCAAACACAACTTGGACTACTCGTTTTTCACCGGCAGATTCAACAACATCATCGACACGAACCGTCACTTGGTCTCCGCTTTTGGTAGCCAACTGCAGTCGCCTGCCATCTGTTGCTCCTCCAGGTGGAATTTCAATGATTCCGCAGACACGACTATCCGTTTCCACAAATCCATGGCACTTCGTACGATCTTCACGAACCACAGTGGCCACTGGAATAAACTCCGTCTTGAAATTGAACAACTCTACAGACGCCTCTAAAATACCACCATGTGCCGACTCGTCCAAAACCCCGTCGACGAGGCACTCCACGTGATCTGCCGACGAACGGAGGAGATCGCACTCCACCGCTGCAAGATCCTCGGTGAGAGACTGCGACAGCGTCGCTCCACGAATCCAAATGATAGGATTTTCTGCCACTGATGCGTCTTTGAAATGCTCACCGTGTATGGTGAGAACATCCGCCGTCACGTCAATAGTGGTGGGGACCGCATCCAGGCCGTTGATCACCGGCGATGGGACGACTTTAGCAATTGCAGAAAATTTCGAGCTTTCGTGGCCAAATGTGCGGACTTTCGCCAACAAAGTGCCCACGTGCAGTGCCATGGACTGTGGATTCAGTTCGCATACGATGGAATCAACAGAAGACGACATAACGAAGCACCCATCGGATACTTCCTTGTCATCGAGAGCGGAGCCTGAGAAGACGACGGCGTCCACATCCTGTACATCCGGAGAAAAATGATTTCCAAAGATGGTAACCCGGGTTGCGCCAACTGCAATCACTTGCAGATTCTCCGCTTCAGCACTTGGCCCCGTGTTGTGAACGACGCTGACGTCCGCGGTGTGGACCCTCAGCGGCGCGGAGGCCTCGCCTTCGTAGTCTCCGTTGTTGAATGCAGATATCGATACAAAATATGCGTGGTTCTCTTCCAAGCCAGAAAATCGATACAGAAACCTAGACGACGTTGAATGAGGCTTTGCGAAATCCTCTTTGATGACGATCGAGCCCGCGGGGTCTTTCAGTAATCGGATGCGATACTTTGTGACCACCGATGGCCGTCCCCAATACAACGGTGCCTTCCAAGCAATGTCCACTGAGGAAGGAGATGCCTTTGCAAGAGTGACGTCGACAGGGACTGATGGCGGGGCATGAGCATCCAAGAACGACACGACGTACTCAATGTCGAGAAAATCGGCATAGAAATAATTGTGATTCTCAATAAAGATGCGGTATTCGCCAGCTTGCGATATCTCCAATGCATTGCCGAGCGTAACCGACCGTTCCTTTGGTTTGGAATCTATTGGAAACGGATTGCGGTCTTCATGCGAGGACACGTTTCCGCACGGGATAGTGCGGTGATACGCGTACTGCGATGCCTCATTGCGGTCAAAAATGCAGACCGTGAACTGGTCACGTAATCGAGGTGCAACCAGCTTGACCGAATACTCCACAAGCGACCCTTGCATGGCCAAGCAAGAGGTCTGCGGAATAGCCTGGATGTAATGAACCGATCGAATGCCAGACTCTCCGCACAGATTGCCGCACTGCAGCGAAACATCATGCTCTGCAAGATCGCCGAGGAGCATCATGTACGTTGCCACATGATGCAAGTCCAGTTCATACATGGACACGTTCGTTCGCAAGATGTACTCTGGAGACACGTGCATGTATCCGAGCCACGGGGGCGGAACTGTAGAAACTGGGTCTCTTGTAATACCAGAAGGATCTGCATTGACATAACGCATCACGGGGAGCTTATCCGTCGCATCGCTCTTGAATTTCGAGTCGAAAAACGAGGCAAACGTTGCGTCGCCAACACGAGGGGAACCGAAAGTGGTCAGAGAAAAGTCCTTGATCAGAGGCCGGATCAGAGGATCCGAGCCCAAATCCACCATCGCAAGAGTTGCAAGCCCGGCACCGAGCGAATGGCCCGTGAAATACATGTGAAAGGACGCATTATACGCCCCACCGCTCAGTTCGGAGGAAAAATTCATGATTTGGTCCTTGATCGCCTTTTGAACATAGGAATATGCCAGTGCGAATCCGGCGTGCACTCTGCCGCATGACACGTCATTGTACACGCACGACGAAAGCCACGCCCTGCCGTCTGTTATTCCATCTGTAAACGAAGCGGTGCCACGGAACACGACGATGATCGTCTCCAGCGTTGGATTGGCAAACAGTGCGCCCTCAGTGTCCAGGATGGAGAATGCCTGCAAGAGCCTCCAAGAGGTGCATAGTCCATCATAAGAGAAGTGAAACACCTTGTCCTCGTACCTGTCAATATCTCGAATTTCATCATAAATGAGGGACGACAGCCGAAGAAGCAAGTAGTCGCGGGCGACGACATTCGTACTGAGACCCGTTGCCTTGAACGACGAGACGGTTGGGCGAAACTGCACAGAAACACTCGACTTTTCATTCTTCACCGACTGGGACGGCTCCATGGGAGATCGCAGTGCCGCGGATGGTGCAAACCTACGAAACCCCCGCTCGACCTCCGCAATGACAAAGTACGTGTCCGTCTCGAATGCTTGGAAACTCGCGGACAACCGACCTTCCGAGTCAAAGGCCGGAGAGCTGTGCGTAAATCCATTGCACTTGCGCTGCGGGTCATACGAGTATGCTTGAAACTCCTCGCGAGACAAGAAACAGACCGTGAGCGAACCCGCGTTGCGCGCAAACGCAGGCGCTTGCAACACAAAGTCTACCGTTGATTCTTTCGGAATTGTGCAGCCCTGATTCAGCACAATGTACTCGCTAATGTCTGCGATGCTCAGAGCAGTCGAGGACACCGAACAGGAACTCCCGCCATGAAGACCAAGTCCGAGAGGAAGCTCAAGACCGCTGCCAACCGATGCTACGAACAACAGCAGACCCCACACAAGACACGCACTCGCAACCGAGACACCAGTCCGCTTGTGCATTCTGTTCCTCTGTAGTTCTTCTTTTTGATTTTTTGTTATTACTATTATTATTATTATTATTATTTCTTTTCTCGAGATCGCAACGACAAGTTTGTTCCAATGATCAAACAGTGGGCACACAAAGAATCCCGATCGTTCTTTAAATGCAAGTATGATATGTGTTACGGGTACAGTATGGTAGGTACTAAAGGAGTAATGGGAGAAAAGGGGGAGAGAAAGGGGAGGAAAAAGTAAACCATCAATGACGGACGTACGAAGGCCTTATTGGAAACGGAATGTAAAAACGTTAAGAGCACGCAAAGCCGCAACGTGTGTTCCGGGAGAAGTTCAATAACCATCAAAGTGGAAACACCCGAATCATATCGGGCAATTTCCCTCGTGAATTCGTGATTAGGGGCACATTTTACGACCGGTTCTGCGGAAGCAGGAAGGAAGGTGGTCGTTGACGACGCCGACGGCTTGCAGGTGGGCGTAGCAGATGGTGGATCCAAAGAACTTGAATCCACGGTTCTTCAAGTCCGCTGCGATTGTATCGGAGAGTTCTGTGCGAGGAGGGATCGCACCGCTTCCGCTGAACACGACTGGCTTTCCGCCCGGCACAAATCCATACAAGTACTTGTCAAACGACCCGAACTCCTGCTGAATCGCCAGAAATATCTTTGCGTTGGAAATGGCCGCTTTGATTTTTGCGCGGTTGCGAATGATCCCTGGATTCTTGAGGAGCTCCTCCACGTGGGCATCTGTGAACTCGGATACTCGCGCCGCATCAAAATCAGCAAATGCCTTGCGATAGTTTTCTCGCTTCCGAAGCACGGTGATCCAGCTGAGCCCAGCCTGCGCTGATTCAAGAACCAGAAACTCAAAGTGCACTCGATCGTCATGGGTCGCAGTTCCCCACTCTTCATCATGGTACTTTATGTACAGCGGATCACTTGACCCCCACTCGCATCGGGACACATCGTCAGCAGCACCGCCACTGCACACTTGATCAGCAGCTATCTTCGGACTGCGAGACATTGCGCGAACTGCAAATCGAATCGAGCTTGCAAGCATGCACTGAGCGAGGCAGAACAAGAGAGAATGGAGATTGGAGAAGAAAGAAAGGAAAGGAAAAAGAGGAAAGGAAGGAAGAAACCAGAAGAGCGGTACAGGGGAAATGCACGCTGCATGCCCAATGATGACCTTCATTCAATTCACCATCATTTTCTCTCCAATCCCACCCATGTGTGTGTCGGTCGACTTGCTCATACAACCTCAAACTCTGCGGGGAAATGTGTTGTGCGAGCAAATAGTTTTCCCCGAACGAGCGAAGAGATAATAGTAAAAAAGTAAAAAAGTAAAAAAGTAAAAAAGGTAAAAAAGTAATAGTTTACTTGCATATCAACAACATTCGCACCCATTCGCATACAAATCTAGCGTCGTCTCGTTTTTAGTCAACAGACTCCATTTCGGAATCAACAGCGGAGACCTCCGGTGCAGCAGCGGAAGACGAGGAAGAGTCGTCGGACGAGGAAGAACCATCAAGGGAGAGTCCGAGCTTGATCATTCTGTGGATGCGGTTTGCATAGTCGGCGGGGTTGTCAAGGGAGAAACCAGAAACCAAAAGGGCGGTCTCGAAGAGCAGGAAGATCAGATCCTTTGCAGTCTTGTCAACGGACTCGGCACAGCGCTTGCGGAGTTCGTCAACGATCGGGTGGTTGGGGTTGAGCTCCATGGTCTTGCGAGAGGCCATGTACGTGGACATGGACGAGTCACGGAGGGCCTGGGCCTTCATGATGCGCTCCATGTTGGCCGACCAACCGAACTCACCGGTGACCAGGATGCATGGGGATTCAACCATGCGGTCTCCGAGGATAACCTTCTCAACCTTGTCGCCAAGAACTTCCTTGACGGACTTGCAGAGGCCCTCGAACTGCGCCTTGCGCTCCTCCTTGGACTTCTTCTCGTCCTCAGTCTCGTCGGGGAACACGAGTCCCTCCTTGGTGACACAGACAAGCTTCTTGCCCTCGAATTCACGAAGCTGCTGGACGCAGTACTCGTCGATCGGCTCAACCATGAAGAGGACTTCGAGGTCACGCTTCTTGCAGGCCTCGAGGAACGGCGACTTCTCGACGGCAGCCTTGGACTCGCCGGTGATGTAGTAGATGTCCTTCTGGGACTCCTTCATGCGCGAGATGTAGTCCTTCAGCGTGGTCATCTCCTCGCCGGACTTGGTGGAGTGGTAGCGGAGCAGCTCGGCGAGCTTCGTGCGGTTGGCGGTATCCTCGTGGATTCCGAGCTTGAGGTTCTTGGAGAACGACTCGTAGAACTTCTTGTAGTCCTCTGCATTCTCGGAGATCTCAAAGAAGAGATCGATGCACTTCTTGACGAGGTTCTTGCGGATGACCTTGAGGATCTTGTTCTGCTGGAGCATTTCACGAGAAATGTTCAACGGCAAATCTTCCGAGTCCACAACTCCCTTGACGAACGACAGCCATTCGGGGATGATCTCTGCGCAGTCGTCCATGATGAACACACGGCGGACATACAACTTGATGTTGTTCTGGTTCTTCTTAGTGTCGAACATGTCGAAAGGTGCGCGCTTGGGGACGTAGATGACGGCCTTGAACTCAAGCTGTCCCTCCACAGAGAAGTGCTTGACGGCAAGGTGCTCCTCCCAGTCGTTGGAGATTGCCTTGTAGAAGCTGGCATACTCCTCCTTGGTAACATCCTTGGGGTCGCGCGTCCAGATGGGCTTGGCGGTGTTGAGGTGCTCGAACTTCTCCTCGGTTTCCGAAACCTTCTTCTTGCTCTTCTTCTCCTTCTTCTCCTCGGCGTCTGTGACGTCCTCGATCTTTGCCTCGTCGCCCTCAGGCTTCTTCTCCTCTGCGGCCTCCTCTTCCTCAACTTCCTTCTCAACAGTCTTCTTGACGAAGAGGTAGATTGGGTATCCAATGAACTCGGAGTGTTTCTTGACAAGGTCGCGAACCTTCTTCTCGTCATTGTAGTCTGCCTGGTCCTCCTTCATGTGCAAGATGAGCATGGATCCACGAGTCAGCTTCTTTCCAGAAACGGAACCCTCGGGGTCATGAGTAACCTCGAATGTACCACCGGCAGAAGACTCCCAGATGTGCTGGTCATCGTCGTTGTGCTTCGAGATGACGGTCACGCGCTCGGCAACAAGGTACGCAGAGTAGAATCCGACTCCGAACTGTCCAATGAGCGAAATGTCTGCACCAGCCTGGAGAGCCTCCATGAACTGCTTAGTACCAGAACGAGCGATCGTTCCCAGGTTGTTGATCAAGTCTGCCTTGGTCATACCGATACCAGTATCGCGGATCGTCAGCGTGTTCGACTCCTTGTCCGGAATGATATCAATGCGCAGATCGGGCTCGGTGTCAAGAGCAGCCTTGTTCGTAAGACCAATGTGGCGGATCTTGTCAAGGGCATCTGACGCGTTCGAAATCAACTCGCGAAGGAAGATCTCCTTGTTCGAGTAGAACGTGTTGATGATCAAAGACATCAACTGCGTGATGTCTGATTGGAACTTGTAAGTCTCGGCGTTCGACATTTCTGCTGGGTGGCTTTCAGAAAAAATATGCAAGGACAAGATTTCTTGAAATGTGTCAACAAAGAACGGAAAAAAGAGAGAGAGAGAGAGAGAGGAAAAGAAAAAGTGAAGAAGAAACAAAGAAAGAAAGAGGAGAAAGCGAGAACTAAAAAGCACGAAACCGAAGGCTCATTTAAAAGTGTCGCAAGTGCGAAGAGGCGATGACGTCGCAAGCACGCAATCACGTCAAGTGGTTACGTCATAGCTCCACGGTGGGCAAACCACGTCACGCCGGACCTTTTCTGGTTTTCATTTGAATGACTCGAGAGGGCGAAAAATATATATACATAATGCTGTGCTTTTATTTTACAACAGGCAGCGCCTTGGCGGGGGGGGGGGGGGGGGGGTCAGATAATAATACTTAAAACAGCAGAGAAGAGGCGCGTTCGAGCTCTTCATCGCAGTCTTGTCCGGATGCGAATCCTTCATCCATGGACTCGCCGCCAGACTCGATCCAAATGACTCCGGGGAGCCAGATCTCAGTACCGGACTCACACCCATCTTCAGAACTGCTGGTGGTGCCAAGCCGAACCGTATCCATCCCTTCATTGCCACTCTTGTTGTTCTCTCCGTACTCGCCAAGCAGCAGCTCCTGGTCCATCTTTCGAACCCTTGCTGCACGCTCACGAACTGCATGCTTGAACTCTTGAAACGACGCATACCGCTTCACAACCATCCGTGCAGACGCATCTTCGGCTCCATGCTCCGGACGAATGGCGACCTTCACATTCGTTCGGCGCCGTTTCTTTCCTCGACGGCTCCTCTTCGCAGCGCCCTCTTCGAGTTCAAAATTGTCATTTTCGCTGGCTTCGTCGTCTGAACTGGAGTCGATCTTGAAAGAGGCTCGCTTTCTTCGGACTGCTCTTCGCCTTGTGGGCTGCTGCCGTTGCTGCTGCAGCTCTTCGGAAGGACGGCACGAGTCACCGCACATCTGGCTGAGCAACAGGCCATCAAACTGCCGCTTCCGAACAAGCCTCACAAAGGCATGAAATGCCTCCGACTCCAGTTTCAAACGAATGGAGGAAAACGACCGGTTTGGAACAAACATTTGCAAAAAGGGGAGCGTTTCTGGCCCGATTTTCTTATCTCCAGTAATTTCAATGGCCTTCTTCAATGCCAAAAGCTCGTCTTCCGTCCACCTGCCTGTGTCATACGCTTGGGGATGGCTGTGTTGAGCAGGCTCATCCATCTGGACAGAGAACACTGGTGGAAGCGGAGTGCGATCGTCCGCCTCAACGGGTCTCGAATTCGAAATCGACAATACCGAAGCAGCCGAAAGTGAGGCAGCTGCCTCCGGGATGCCTACTCCATGAGAAGGGATCGACGAACTTGGAACACACGGAATGGACACAGACGACAGAATGACACGTGCTTGCTTGAGAGATTCAAAACGAGACAGAAAGGCATCATCTGTCATTTGGATGACATTGAAATAACTCTTCAAAATTAAAATTAAAAAACCAGAATGCCTGGTACTCCCAATCGCGCGTCTTTTCAAGTATTAATCTTATTTTTTTCATTATTATTTTTTGCGCATGGTTTTTCGGCTTGCTGTCGTTGTTGTTGTTGCTGTTGGTTTTGCTTTTGGTTTTTGAAAAGGAAATCCGCAAAACCGTGGAAGAAATTGTGAGTTGTCATTTTCAATGCTGGAAAATGCAGGACTTGTTGTAAGACACGATGGCCGAGCGGTTAAGGCGTTTGACTCGAACGACTGAAATGTCCGAGTATATCAATTGGGATCTCCCGCGCAGGTTCGAATCCTGTTCGTGTCGCTTGTTTTTTTTTGTTTGTATACCTGTTTCTTCCCTTTTCATTTTTCCTTTTTGATCTTTCTTGAGTCATTGGAGGTTCTTGGACTGACATGACATGTCACACGACACCCCATGAATCCTTCCGTTTCGTGTGTCTCGTGCCCGCCAAAGCATTGCAGAAAATAATATCATAAACGACTTTGCAAAAAACCCCATTTTATTCTTTGGAAACGAAGTGCACAATTTCTGATCTCGATCTGACGTTGACTCCTCACGCTAGGAACTTTCATTCTTTTTTTGTTTCCTTCTTCTCTCGGTCTGCGTCACTCTCACACTCGCTCCCGCTCCTGCTCTCACTCTGCGTCTCAGTCTTGACTTGACTTGACTAGGATTGCTGGCTCGATGTTTGCGTACTTGTCGAAAAAGATTGCGATTCCCAACAAGACACGTTTGAAATGCGTTGCGTGGAACACAAATCCCGATGGCGGATACATTGCTTGTGGGGGAGAAGAGTCTCTTCTTAAAGTTCTGAAGCTGGAAGCTGGCGCTCTTCGCGAAGGAGATGCGATTTGCACGCTCG
This sequence comes from Andalucia godoyi, assembly GCA_009859145.1. Classification (NCBI taxonomy): domain Eukaryota; class Jakobea; order Jakobida; family Andaluciidae; genus Andalucia; species Andalucia godoyi. The sequence goes on from VRVR01000033.1 coordinate 52,176, forward strand.
CAGCACCGACAACATTGACTATGAATCAGTCGCTACCCAACCATTCCAACACGGTCTTCTCTGCGGTGTGGAATCCTGTGCATTCTAAACTAACCACAGTGGACTTGTCGGGCATGATCATCGTCTGGATGCTGCACAAAGGGCAGTTTGCGGAAGAAATGGTGAACCACCGCGATAATGCAACAGTCGCATCCATTGCTTGGTCGCATCAAGGCGATAAAATTTGCATTGTGTATGATGACGGACTTGTCATTGTGGGTTCTGTGGACGGAAATCGCATTTGGGGAAAACCGGCGCTCTCGTCGCAGCCGACTCCGCTGTCTCCCTGCAAGAATGCTCTCCAGTGGTCTCCGGATGGCTCAAGAATATTGGTTGGCACATACTCGGCAGGTTCTCGTACAGAGCTCGTCTCTATTGACTCCACATCCGCGCAGGTTACTTCGGTATCCACTCTTGCTGCCTTGGCAGATGTTGCCGCGGACTCGTTCGTCTCTCTTCAGTGGTCTCCAGCGACCAATTTCATGGTCGCTGCGTTTTCTCGAGGAAGAGTCCAAATCATGAGGGCCGACGCGCCGCCTGACGAGGTTCCCATCATCATTGATACTAAAATGACCAATACCTGCGCGTGCGCGTCGCCTGACGGCACCCTCCTGGCGGTCGGAGGTTATATGAAAGGCGGCAGCTCGGGCAAGAGCGAGGGACACAACATGGTGCAGTTTTATGCTGTGCACAGCGGAAGGCATGTGTGCTCCCTCAAGGTGCCCGGGACCCCGGCCCTGGACTCCGTCTCGTTTGATGCCTCCGGCCTGCGCATTTGCATGGCAGTCGACGGTTATCTGTACTTTGCTCATCTGCGGCCGGCATACAAATGGGGGTTCTGTGCTCCTCACACTGTTGTGTACTCCTTTTTGAAGCAAAAGCGAATCGAAACCGCGCTGATGTTCTGGAATGCCAAGTCTGGCGAGAAGCATTTGAAGTACGTCAAGCATTTCAAGCTGATGGCAACGCACAATGACCAGGCGCTGCTGTGTGCCAGGACAGATGATGACCAGCCCGCTGCATCGAATCCTCCAGGAAACAACACCAACACCGCGAATTCCAGTCCAAATGCCGGACCTGGTGCAAAAGAAGACCATGTGCTTGTCCTTTGCAATTCTATAGGGGCTCCACTGGACTCGAAACGACTCGTTGCCAGCGGGGAGCCTAGAGCAATCGGGCTTGCGTTGGGTGCTATTGCCTGCGCATTTGAAAACCATGTGTTGCTCTGGGCGAGGAATCAAGCGGGTTCGGCCACTGTGACTGCCGCAAATGTAGGCTCAGGTCAAGAGAGCTCGTCTTCTCTCTTCGGGAAAGAGCGAGTAGTGAAACTGGATGGTTCGGGAGATCCGATTTGCGCAATGTGCGTTTCCGATTCTTGTATCTGGATTGGTCGGGAATCTGGTGTTTTGCTGCGGTATTCTCTCCCTTTGCTGCAACTTGACCAGAAGCTGATTCACAAGTCCAGACCACATTCGCTGCACCTGAACTGCGTGGGCACAAAAGTCCTGGTTCTTGACGTCAATGGCAGTTTGCAGCTGTACGAGGCATACTCTTCAGGGTCTGCACTTTCTGCAAATTCTGGATCGAGTTCCGCTCCGGCTGGACAATCTACGCCGACGCTCCTGACTCGGCTGGAATCGTTTGAGCGAAAAGATGTTTGGTCTGTGGTGTGGGCGACGGACCATGCCGACCGGTTTGCCTGTGTGGAAAAGTCAAGACTGCTCATATTTAATGGTACTGAACCGGAGGATCCTCTGGAGTCTTCCGCACACGTTTGCGCCTTTGGAAATCTCAAGGTGAAAACGGTTTCGATTGACGATCTGGTTCGGTTTTCCAATCCCGAAACACCAATCCGGGAAACGTACTGCGTTCTGGAATCGAAGGCTTTGCGAGACACCCGAACGATGCTTGCTGCTGCATCGACGCAGTTTGCTGGATCCGGAAACAAAACCGAAAGCGTTTCTGCTTCCGCATCCAAGCCACAGGACAACAGCAGTACGTCCCTGGCTCTCTCGGATGCATTCGCGTTCGTGAATCAGCATTCTCACCCTCGTCTTTGGAAGTTACTGGCGGAAGCTGCGCTAACTCAGTTGGATTTCTCTCTTGCGGAGCGTGCTTTTGTGGCGTACCGTGACTATGCCGGGCTCGTTTTTGTGCGACGTGTGCGAAGACTTCGCGACCCGCGGCTGCAGAAAGCAGACGTGTTCACGTATTTCAAGCGCTTCGATGACGCCGATCGAGAGTATCGCAAGATGGATCGATCCGATCTGGCACTGGACCTGCGCAGACGGCTAGGCGACTGGACTGCGGTGATTCAGGCCCTGAATTCGCCCGGCTCAGCCTCCTCATTTGTCGGTGGCGATGGCATGGATGCACACGGCTCTGTATCGTCGTCTGTGAGCGATGCCGATGTCATTCTGAAGGAAGCGTACCAACGATATGGTGAGTACTTTTTGGAGCGCCACCAGTACGCCAAGGCTGCACCGTACTTTCAGCAATCGGGGGATCTCGGAAAACTTGCGCTTTGCTATGATCGGCTCGACGACTTTTCTGCAATGGAGAAAATGGTGGAGACTCTCCCGTCCTGCTCACCACTTGCATTCGGTACGAAGACGGCCACTGCAGCCGTGGGCTCGTCCACCGAGCATGCTCCTGTCCTGGTTTTCCTCGGGAAGAGACTTGGTGCTGCAGGACTGTCCCGACGAGCCATGGATGCTTTTGTGAAAGCTGGTGATGTCAAGGCTGCAATTGACAGCTGCATTGCTCTTAACGAGTGGGAACGCGCGCTGCAGCTCGCTGCGACGACTGGCTATGATGGCTCCTCGGGCACGGGCAAGCAACAGGTGAATGTTGAAAAACTGCTCTCACAGTACGCAGCACATCTCAAGACGCAAGGTCAGATTGGCCAAGCGATTGAATTGTTCCGCAAGGCAAATCGACATGTGGAATCTGCAAAGATGCTTCAGCGCCTAGGTCTGGACGAATTAAAGGTTGTTGGGGCGAAAGCCAACCTTGCTCGTGTCAAGAAGATCTTTGTCCTTGCGGCGCTGGATATGGACCACTGGAAACGAGTTTCCCTGGCCTCTACCGCCGTAGGAAACACAGCAAGCGGCTCGACGTCCGGCGCGGTTTCCGTATCGCAGAGAACTACCGCTGCTGCAACAGCATTTTTGGAATCCTTGATTCAGGAAGATCTGGATTCTGCATCGGCGGGATCTGCTTCTTCTGGTGGACGCTCCAAAAACAGCTCAGAAGGGTCCGTTGCTCGCGCCACCGTCGACTCGAATGCCTGGCATGCTGCAGAAGGAGTGCACTTCTATCTCTTGGCGGAGCGCCACTTGTACGAAAAGCGATTTGTGGATGCTGTTCGGACCGCACTGTTGTTGATGGCCTATGAGGATGTCCTGCCCGTGTTTGACGTGTACGCCTTGATTGCAGTGACTGCGTATCATGCTCGATGGTACGCGACGTGTGCGCGTGCATTTCTGCGCCTGGAGTCCATTGCACTCTTGTCTTCGTCTGCTGCTTCGGCTTCTGCGGTTCCCATTGCAGCCGGTTCATCTGGGAATGCAGGGTCTGGAGCGCAGGAAGAGTGGTCGCATCTGTTCCTTGATTCCACAGGCGTTTCTTTGTTCTCTGCAGGTGCCTCGAGTCCAATTGGTGGTTCAGGCTTGTTGCAATCGCGGTCCGTCGGCCAAACAGCTGTTGCAATCTTTTCTCGACATCCGCCCACCGATCCACCGACTGCGGATTCCGACAAGAAGCAAATTTCCATGTTCACTGGTGTGAATCTGCTCTCTGCTACGGGAGCAAGCTCGGATGATAGTACATTCTTGACGTCTGTCACGGACAGACCGGTTCCTTGCGTCGGTACTGGTCGTCTCTTGCCCGGATCCGCTGCCGTGGGTGGCTCTGCCGTGTGGAAATGCAAGGCCTGCCGCCATGTCATGATTGAGCAAGAAGTCGCTGCCAGAGTCGCCTGTCCACTGTGCCACTCCGCAATCAAAACAGGATCGGGGCGATAAATGTGTAAACCTCATTCCTGTACTGTTCTGCTTCTTCTTAGTTTTCCTTTATCGTCATCGGCGGCGGTGGCGGCGTCATCACTGCTGCAAATATCGGTCTCGAAGCACCAAAAAGAAAATGATGGTCCTGTTGTACAACAAAAGTACACCAAGTGTCCGCTCGTATTGGTCATCGGCTTACGCTGTCACCGAAGTCAGATCCAAGCCACGTGTTGTCGGTTTCTTTTTATTTGGGACGAGCACCAACTGTTCAATGCAGATTGCTTTACATCAAAAAAGGGTCGTCGCTTCTTCCTTCTGCTCTCTGCCTCCGACGAGAGGGTCGGGCATGGCCGGTTTTCGTTTGTTGGGAAGCTCTCTCTTTCGAGCCATGCGATGTTTTGTCTCTGATGAAAGGTGCTGCTTGAGGGTTCCATTATATTAAAAAACCAAACAAACAAAAGGAATCATAGAAGCAGTAAGAAAAGTGAAGAATGAAAGAAATTTCTCGACTTGACCACCGTAAGAAAATCGTATTCGTTTGATCCTCGTTCAATGTTTGATACGCCAAACCGGTCAACTGTTTTGTTGCAGGCACGAACGTTGGGAAGTGCTCGGACATTTTCCCCAACTGGGAATGGATGGTTAGGATGAATGAAACCCCGAAGCTTGCGGAACGTTGAGGATCCTTCCGAGTTGCTAGGCTTTCCCAAGCTGTTTGCGGATTGTGCAGCGTTCTTTAGGTCCTGCATGTTTTTCTAACTTTTCTCTTTTTCTTTGCATTTTCACTTTGCATTTTTTCTTTTTCTGATATTTTATTATTATTATTTTTTTTAATATTAAAAAAAATCTTTTTATCTTTCATCTACGTGAGATCGATGTTTCTTCTCTGTCGACCAATTTTTAATTAAAAAAAAAAGAAAAGAAAAGAAAGGAAAAGGAAAAGGAAAAGGAAAAGAAGAAGGGAAAAAAAGACGGACGAGGAAAAAAGAAAACAAGAAATGGTTCGCAGCGGTCGCATTTTCAGCATTGATATTGCAGTTTTGTTGCTGTTGCTGTGTTTCCCTGCTTGTCGTGCACAGTCATGGACACCCGCTGCATTTTCGCTGCAGTGCCCATCGTATTTTTCTCAAGCAGTATGCGCCATTATCTCGAATGTGCAGACGATCCAAACAACGTATCCAAACATCTCGCTCAATCAACCACCATTGATACGCGGGAAAGTCACACTCTCTGCTCCGTGGTTCGTCTTACATTCTTCAATGTTTAGCTATTTTCAGTCTGCGTACACGAACTGGGACATCGACTTCTTTGCCTACTATTTCCTCATTTCTGGGTCGGACAATGCAGTCCTATCGCTACCGGGTTCCTCCGTCAGAATCATTGCTCATGAAGTATCCATCAACGCTTCTGTAGTTTTTGATTTGCACGGTCAAAATGCAGATTCGATTTATGGTGTTCCGAGTGCTCCGCTACCGGCACCAGTTGGTGCGCAAGCTGCCGCACTGGATATCCTCAATCTTTCCGACAACGGGATGAACCAGGGGTCGGTCGGCGCGGTGGGATCCAACGGTCAGAACGGACTCACTGGTCAGAACGGAGGAAATTTCATGATCCATGCATACAATCTGTTTTCGTTCCCTGGAAAACAGATTTCAGTGAATCTGACGGGCGGTGTCGGTGGGACTGGACAGCCTGCTCAGAACGGTCAGCAAGGTGCGCAAGGTGGGGCGGGCTACACTGTCGGAAATCTCGTCCAGAATCCTCCGTACCCTTTCAATGATGCTGGAGAAGCGCAGCTGCTGAACAACGGGCCAGAAACTTGCTGTCATTGGTCTGTTGAGGCGTACTACAGCGCCATCTATAGCGACTGGCCTGGAACCGCTCCTGATTCTTGCTATCAGCAGCTCGCAGTGTATGGTAATGGGGATGACCCACCAGACACCTACAATGGTCTTTGCGCGGGACCCGGATTGGGAGGAAGCGGAGGAAGCGCAGGAGTCTCGGGCAATGGCGGGGTGGGTGGAAATGCAGGTCTTCTGACTGTTGAGGCCGTGACTGCGCAGTCCGGAAGCCTGGAAGGCGTTGTGAATATGGCAGGATCCTCGTTTGCTGGAGGTGCAGCAGGAGTTGGAGGAGCTGCTGCGTCAGGAGGGCTTCCAGGAGTCAGCGGCGACGGTATGTGCACATACACGTGGGCGGTGCAAGCCAACATCGGATTCCATTTCACAATCTATCCGATGACACCAGATCCAAGTGCAGGATGCCCGCTGGGGGAGTACGCGTCTTCCAGTGGCACAAATCCAAGCCCAGGCGTGACGCCCGTATCTGGCACGGATGGTGTTCCTGGAAATCCGGGATCGCCAGGAGCATCTTCCTCCCCGGCTTTCCAAACGCTTTCCGGTTACTACAATTTCTCGTTCAACGCCGATGCGACATCCAGTTTTGTTATTGCAGGCCAGAATCTTGCGGGAGCTCTGTCGTTCTTGATTCCGGTATTCAGTCAAGATTCTGGAAACCTTGTGAACCCCGTGCAAGGGCAGCTTGCCAAACAGGCTCTTTATGGATTCATGTACGACGTCGTTAGCATCGGAAATGCTCTCGGTCGCACTGATATCTCGACCTCTGCTACTTCGATCTTGAAGAATCTTCAAAACTCTCTTGATTCGAATTTCAATTCTCCAACTCAGATTCCCGTTCTCAATTATGATTCTCTGAATACAAATTTGCAGGCGTCTCTCTCGCTGGGACAGCAAATTGAAGCATTCTTCTTCAGCTATTTCAGCCAGCAGAATGCCCGTTCTCAGCAAATCACGTCCATCCAGACTGCGCTGCAGACGCTGCAGACGCAACAGCAGTCCTACCTTTCGACGATCACCCAGTTCTACAATACGCAATTGATGCCAACGTACAACATGTCTAGCAATCTATACAACGCAATGTTGGTGCAGCAGAATCTGGCATTTCAGGATCTTTCTGCAATTACGCAATGCTTGCAGAATGCACAGCAGCAGGCAAATGTGCAGTATGACCTGCAAGTCATGGCAAATGTTATCATGATGGGCATCGCAATTGGTCCTGGGGTTGGGGATGCCGCTGGAGATGTATCGGATGTCGCAAACATGAATGTGGAAGACCCGGAAGACAATCACAGTCCCTTTTACAATCCGGATGTTTACGACAATCCCCAGATCGGCATTGAACTGACAAACTGGAAACCCGATTGGGATACACGACTGAGCATTGCAAACGATGCAGGATCCATTGTGCAACCGTCGGTCTCTTCTGGTATTCCTGTCCAGACAATGCGCTCCAAGCGCCAGATCTCTGTGCGTGACGAGGGCGGTACTGATTTGTCTGCTGCGGGCGATGCTCTCATGGGAATCATGTTTGGTCAAGCACCGGACATCATGGGAACATACAATGACGGTATTGGCGTCGCCAGCATGTCTGCAATCATATCCGTGGTCTCGCAGGCGATCCCGTCGTTCACGTCTTTCAAGAACCAAGTCCGCTTGCTGGGGTCGTCGTCCTCTGTCTCGGATGCCATCAACTATGTGCAGCAGGCGACCACGCAGGGATACTCAAATCAGCAGATCATGGTCCAGCTGAACTCTGCGACGCTCCAGTCTTGGATCAGTCAGATCAGTTCTGCTTGCTTTTCTCAATCTTATCAGCTGGAGACGGATTTCAATCAATACGTTTCCATGCAGCTGAATTACAACCAGCTGCAGTTGGTCATTGCTGCGTACGAGTCCTACATTATGGCGCTCGCATCGTCATACGTCCGTGCTACGCAGCAGTACAATGCTCTGCAGGAGGCCGCTCAGCAGCTCTATCCGAACCCGTCCGCTTCGTTCATTGCGACCACGATTAATAACTCTTACGTGTCTGCGATTCGTTCGTACGTATCGAATCTAGGTGCGTTTGTCAAAGGGTATCAATATGTAATGCTGTCCACAACCATGCTCAGCACCATTTCTTCTCAGTATACGGCGTGCATACTCAACACGCAGATTGGAACAGGGCAGTTCTTTTCGTGTGCTCCCATCATTTCCAGCACGGCAGCCCAGGCATACACGACATGGGAAGCCTCCCAGTTCTCTGCTTCGCTGCAGCCATATCAACAGTTCATTACGTTTGTCGTGAATCCATCAACAGTGGGAGCCAGCTCGTGGAGTTCGTTTTTGAAAAACGGATCCGTTTCTTTCTGCATTGATCCATCCAACCCTGTGTTTTATCCAAGTGGTGTATACCTGAATCGCATCTTCTTGAGCACAGCGGTGATTCTCTTGAGAGGGACGTCCAATACCGGTGCAAAGAACTTCCTCTTGACGATGAACAGCCCCCAAGGCGTTGGAGTCCTTTCCCAAGATCCCGAGTCATCGCAAATTAACTTTTTCAAATTTGCGTACGCAGGGAATTCTCAGCTTGTTTCATACACTGGTCCTACCCCATCCCTAAGCTCCATCGGTGCAAACCTTCAGTCGTGGATTTCCACATCGGGCGTTGTTCTGACGGCGGCTTCGTACAACACGCAGACGATGACAAGCTCTGGTGCGTACATTGGGGTCTCTCCGTTCACATCTTGGACCATTTCATACCAAGGAAGTTTGCAGGATCTAGTCGGTGTTTCGCAAGTCGAATTTTTGATGTCGATCCAGTATCTCGATGTCGGTTCTCCCATTTTGCCGGCACCGATTGCGTCAGGATTTTATCTGTGTCCTCCGGTGCCGCAGCCGCCGAGTCCTTGGGCTCAGCCGCCGCCTGCCCCAAATGTCACTGCAAGCGTCCTCGTCGGACAGCTCTCCTATGATCTGGGAATCTTCGTGAAGTCGGTTAATGCGTCTTGGAACGTCTCTGCCACTGCCTTTAACATAACGAATGTGGCTACGGGTGCATCTGTGATGTCCTCTATCATTACAGCTTCCGCATCAGGGCGGTCGGTGCGAGTTTCCGGGGTCTCTGTAGGGGTCACCTACAGTGTTTCGGTTGCTCTGATAAATTCGTTCGGATCGTCCCCGGTATCAGTGATGAATTACACTGTGCCAACTTCCAGGCCTCTTTCTCCAACTTTGGTGACCGCTGCTGTTGTGAATGCCACAACGCTGAATGTTTCCTGGGTCCCCCCGACGTCGACAGGTGGTGTAGCTGTGCTGCGATACGTTCTTGGTCTCTCGCGGGCTGCCAAGCTGTTCAACGGCACCGCCCCATCTCCAATTCGAAAATGGAACATCTCCACGTGCTGCTCGACTGTGGTGTCCTATCCATTTCGATTTGCGCAAACAGGTGCGTCGTACCTGATCAGTTTGTTCGCTGTTAACAGTGTTGGGAGCTCCGCGGTTGCAGTGTCCTCAAACTTTTCAGTTCCCGACCTGCTGCCCGGCCCGCCAGCGAACCTGAATGTGGCTGTCTCCTGGCTTTCCGATGCCCGAAGCACCGTTACAGTGTCGTGGACCCCTCCGTCTTTCATCGGGTACAATTCAACGGCCGTTTCCTATGACGTTCTGTTAACAGGCAGTGCGATACCACCAAAACCGATGATTGCAATCGCGTCCTCGAATGCAACCTTTACAGACCTGCCGTTTGGCTCCGTTTACTTCGTGACGGTGTGGTCCGTGAATTCACGTGGAAGATCGCTGTTGTCACGGAATACGACGTTTTCACTGCCAGTGGTGCCGCCGACGGCTCCGAAACTGACGTCTGTCGCCCAAGTCTCTCTTACAAGCCTCCTGAACGTGACCTGGAATGCAACAGCTGTGAAGAACGGAGGCTCCTTGCTATCTCAGTTCTGGATCACTGTCAGGCTCAGCAATGCCACCGCGAATGCCACCCAATATGTGACGACGGTGGTGGCAGGGCAAGCGGTATCCTTTGTTGTCGTTTCGATCCCTTCCGCCTGGCCCTCTCGGTTCAATGCGTCGGTGAACGTGAAGAGTGTGAACGGGGCGGGTCTTTCGTCTCCCCAGTCCAATAGTCTGCTGTTCGAATTCCGCCGCCCGTCTGCTCTTCCGGACGCACCGACAGACGTACAAGCTGCTCGAAATGGAAATCGGCTAGGTATCTATTGGACGGCGCCATCCTTCACGGGTTCCACACCGATCCTGAAATTCTGTGTCGAAGTTTACTCGCGCTCGTGGTCCGATCAGTACTCCCTGCGCAATGGCTGCATTCCTGCTGCTTCGTCCGCTACATCCGTGAATACGACACTGAGCAAACCAGGAACCCAAATGATTGTCCGTGTTTCTGCTGTGAACAGCAACGGTACGAGCTCCTGGAGTCTGCCTGCGTACTTTAGTGTCCCGGCGAACGTTCCGAGCGAGCCTCCTTTTGTTGGTGCCTTTATTTTTTCTGCGGGGAATGTGACGATAACTTGGAGTAAGCCCGTTTCGGATGGAGGGGCACCACTTGTGAATTACACTGTACTGTGGAGACTTCTTTCTCCAAATGTCTCCGTTTCGTATTCTTCAGTTGTGGTTCCTGCGACCTTGACGTCCACGGATGTATCGTTCTCCAGCAATTCGTCTTATACCTACGAAGTTAAGGTGGCATGCAGCAGTTCTGCAGGAACGAGCAACTACTCTTCCCCGATTCAAGTGTCCAGCAAGGATCTTGGACTCGGCGTGGATCTGTCTCCATCCACGATCTTTGCCCTTCCGCCACTGTCGATTTTTCGGGCTGAGGAGGGTGTACCAAAAACATTAGACGGAGCATCGATTGCACTGACCGTGAAGCCAAACACGTTCGCGTCTCCGATTCGTTTTTCCGTGCTTGTGCCAACAGTTTTGAATGGAGCAATCTCGCAAGGCGTCAACCCCAACACCACGCTCCCGACCTTCGCGAACAGCAGCACATCGTTCACCGGCCTCACATTGTTCGTCTCTGCGACTTCTCAGTCATCTGGCCAGAAGGTGCAGCCGTCCGTCCCGATTCCCTTTTCCATTGGTATCTCGAAGAACTTTAGCAAGTCCGTTGCTAACGCAAACGGTACTTTTGTGATGATGTTTTTCGAGAATGGAACTTGGATCCAAACCTCCAAGGCTTGCCCATCTAATTTCTCGAAAGTCGTCACGTCCGCAGTCGACATTTCGCTGAATCTCTGCCATTTCACACAGTTTGCTCTGTTTGTGACGTATCCAGCAGCAGCCAATGCAACGTCCTCGCCACAAATCCCAGATGTCAAAACCGACACGACTGGCGATTCCTCCTCATCCAATCTGTCTGCAGACGAAATCATCATAATCGCCGTCGTGTGCTCCGTCGTGTTTGTCGCCGGTGTCATTGCGGGTATCTGCTTGCTGTCACGCCGTCGCAGATCCGCATCCCTGAAGCTGCTTCCGCAGTCCATGCAGCAATGCGCGGTTCCGGAAGTTTCAAACCCGTTGCAAACGGCTCCCCTTAATCCAGTCGCACGCACTCGCCGGGATTAAAGGGCGCATCTCAAGGGGGAAAGATTTGGTAGGATGTACGGCAATTTTTCTCGTAAAGCTCAACATTCAATATGATACTGCGGATGTTTTGGTCGCCTTCCAAAATGTGCATCATCATCATCATCATCATCATCATCATCACCCACGATATGCATAAGAAGCGGAGGGACCGGGGTTTGGAAATGCATTTGTTGACTGGCTGTTGTAGTGTTTGGTCCTGGGGATGTGCAGAGAAGCAAACACAGCAGGCGGCCTGAAATTCAAACAAGACGCAATTCTGACGGGAGAAGATGTAATGAAGGAAAAGACAAGAAGATAAAAAAAGAAAGCAGATGAGACGAGTGATGCATCACGCTTTGATTGTGCTGCTGCTGTTGGTCCATACAGCATTTGCACAGGACTTTCTGACTCTCGTTCCCCAGCGATTCTTCTTCGACCCTTTGCTAACGGCGCAACCTCCGATTATTCCCCGATTGCACGTCGCGAGCAACACAGTGCGCCAAGTTGGCACATCTTCTCACTTCGTGATCATCACGAACACGTCGATTCTCCTCGTTGATGAGTCCTCCTCCCCTGGAATCAAGGACATTTCGTCTGTCTTGCTCGGCCCTGACAGGGTTTGCGTTGGGGGTGCTGTTTCGGTGGAGCAATACTACCTCACCGGGCAAAAGGATGCGTTTGTGTATGCAGATTCATGCCGAGTCTGTCTTTGCCGCTCCGTCTCCTTTCTCTGCAAATGCACTGCATTTACACAGACGATCATTGGGGCCGTGAAATCGGTTTCCTATGCATATGCAGTCGACTACGGCATGCTGATCGCTGATCGTGGTCTGTTTTCGTTCACCTTTGCGAATCCAGAGCCGGTGTCCATACCGCTGTTCACTCCGACGAATGATGTTGCGCATGCTGTGACGTTTGCTCCTGCTGTGAATTCTTCGTCTTCTCGGACTCTGTTTTTTGTGGGCACGTCTGCGAATCTGTATACTTTTGAGGCATTCAATCCAGCTTGGTTGCGCAGAGACTACGTTAACGGAATCATCGACGCTTCCATTAATTCTTTATCCATCGATCCACTGCGGCGTCTGTGGATCGGAACAGGCGAAGCTGTGAATGTTTTACACATTGATTTGTACTTTTTGGAGAGAGTTGATTGGAACCAAGGTCTTTCGGTTGGGCAAGTCACCACTGTTGTTGCCACCAACGATTTTGTCATGGTTGGGGGACCGCAAGGCGTTTCTTTTCATCCATATTCCAACGATTATTGCGCAGGAACAATCTCTCCGTTCGGTAAACTTGTCTTCGAAGCAGAAGACATGGACTCGATTCGGTGGGTCAACTATGACGAGACTTGTTGGGTGTACATTGCAAGTCTCCGCTGGCTGCCGGATAACAGTGTCGTGCGATCTGCAGCAATGGCGGACGGGTCTGTCCTCGTCACCACGCAGACTGGTGTTTCTCATTTTTCACTGGTGCCGGACACCTGGAAAGCAAAGTCGTCCGATTACCTGTCACAGGTGTCCGCTCGACACAACCGCTTCGGCCTTGTTGCGATGTGTCAAATGTCTGGATTTGGAGTCGTTGATTCGTGCAGACCACAGCCAAATGACAATGACGGCCTCTGGACGTCTCTGATGGTGGCCTCCGAAGTCTTGATCACCGTCTCCACACGGTCGACCACTGCGCCCCCTGCTCTCGTGTCTGCATTCGAAGCAATGAAAAAGCTGGTAACCGTTACCGGAATCAAGGGACTCATGGCGCGTTCGTTTGACCTGGTATCCAATCCTGGCCACGATCCGAACAATCACTGGTACAACTCGACTTCACAGCCAGGCTGGGCTTTCAAGGCGGATGCCTCTTCCGATGAGGTCACAGGCCATATGTTTGCACACACTCTTGTTGCTGACTACCTGTCGACGATCAATGCTACGCTCGCGCAAGAAGCAGCCGATATTCTTGTCCAGATCGCCGGGTACATTGTTTCGAACAAGTTCTACCTTGTGGATGTCACTGGCAAGCCGACTAAATGGGGTGTGTGGGATCCGGCCCTGATTAACAATGTTCCCTTTTGGTATGACGGGAGGGGCTTGAACTCACTCCAAATGCTGGCGTGGTGTCTGGTCGGTCTAAAACATTCTGGAGATGACATGTTTGTGGATGCCATACAGTTCCTCGTTGATTCGGGGCAGTACGATGTCAATATTTTGAACACGATGGTCACCGTCCCAGAAGATTACAATCACTCCGATGACGAACTGACGTTTTGGAATTACGTGACGTTCGCACATGGGTTGCATGAAAACCCGTACCTCTCAAGGGTTCCGTCACATCTACGTTCCTATTTCTTCCAGTCGCTTATTCGATCCTACCGCTTCATCAATCGCGAAAAGCCATCCTTGTACACTGCAATGTTTTACTACATGTTTGATTTGCTGCAGGAACCGGTGCCTCGCTACATGGATCGAAATGAGCATCTTGCTGCTGCGCGCTCCAAGCTTGCGCGATATCCGCGAGATCTGGTCGATTGGCCGTTGGACGAAACACTGCGCATCGATGTGCGAATTGACTATCGAAGGGATCGCGACAACAGACTGCAAAGCGCCTATGCTTTCGATTCGGAGACCCGTTCGTGTCTATGGTGGAATTGTAGTCCATTTGAGCTGACCGGCGGCTCGGGCACTGGTGAGGATGCAGGGACGGTCTGGTTGCTGCCTTTCTCGTTTGGCCTCGTTTACGGATACTGGTAAGGGGTCGTTCGACCGCTGCGTCTGTTTGGGCACTTGCGTGCAATTTGCAAAGCAAAAATAAAATAAAATAAAATAAAATAAATAGAATTGGAGTGACCGGCGCTGGATGCTATGAACTCCTTTCCGTGCGACAGGCGATTTAATGACGATGCAGTAAAGCACTTGATCTCGTGCTTTCGCTGCTTTCTCAGCTTGCCACGCGGCAGCTCATACGCTGAAATAGTGTTGCACACTTTTTTCTTGCGGTGATGCCTTTTCGGTCAAAACCTGGCACTTGCCTTCAATGACGAATCCGTAGGCTCGCTCGAGAAAGCAACAATATGCAAAGAACCGCACGTTTCTGTGACACTGGGGCGGAAGAATGCATTTTGAAACACTGGGCGATATTCTGTTCACTCTTTCTCCCAAGCGTAAACATATCAAGTAAGGTCAGGTTTCCCATAACCCGGTTCTGCCTCTCCCCCATTGGTGATGTTCCCAAATGCTGTGATGCTTGGTAATCTTCATCTGTCTTCGGCTCAGCTCCCTACTGTGGACCAGCCCGCTCCGACTGCCACACAAGCAAGAAGGACTGAAGACAAATATTCTGTGCCGCCGAACATCGCCGTCCCTTCTAGATACTGTTTGTTCAAGCATGCGCGTATGCGTGCTTGAACGGTCTCAAAAATCTTTATTTAGAGCACTTCGCGAGAATAGCCGCTCTCTCTCTCTCTCTCTCTCTCTTTCTCTTTCTCCTTTTTTTGAGCCTTTTCCATACGTTTTGAGCGCCTGCATCATACACTGAACATGCATATGTATACGAATAGACATGCATATTCAATCTTGCATCCCGTTGCCGCGAAGGGGATAGGCCCCCCAACACGACTCTCGGCGTTCTTCAGATAAATGCTTCGCGCTCCGTCCCCAATCTCGATCAATCGGTGAGCCACTTTCTCAGCGTGACACGTTGTTCCTGAGAAGGGTGCATTTTTGATTCTGACGGCCCTAGCAGCAGGCGCTTTCGTGTCCTCAGTTGCAGCGATTGATGCAACTGGAGATACGAGAGGAAGAGGCGGTAGGAAGACGGTGGGGTTTTGCGACTGCGACTGCGCCTGGTGCATTCGTAGCAGAAAACCACGAGTTCTGCAAGAGACGGTCCCTGAGGTTTCTGCATGGGGTTGGCTGCCCTGCGTGCTGGGGATTGGTGATCGTGTCTTGGGAGGTTCGCCTCTTGGCAGTGCGCTGAGCGAATGATGGGTGGCTACGGATGTTGCGTCAGTATTGACCGTTTCTGTTTATGTATGCTTTCCTTCCGTATGCATGGCAATGACGCGTTATTATTCAACGGTGCGTTTGCTTGGTCTTTTCTTTCTTTTGATGTCGACGTTCGCGTCGTGGGAAAAGAAAGAACGTCTTTGGGGATTTCTTTTTTCTTTTTTCTTTCTTTTTCTTGTTTTAAAGTTGATTATTGGCATTGTTGCTGACGAGATATGTAAAGAATCTTCCCGAGTATTGCAATGCTCATGTCCAATGCCTTATCTGTTGCAATTCAAGAAAAGAAACGGGAGGCTGTGATAGTGAAAGCAGGAACGTCGCGGGGCCCAAAAAAGTGTCGATGGCCGATTTTCACAGGAGAGTTGGATACGGGCGAGTTGATGCTCGTTTGTGGTGGAGAATGGTCTACAAAACTGCTTTTTGAAGGCAGCATATAAGAGTCATCGGCGTCGTGCAGGGTTTGCACAGAGATCAAATCAGGCTCTGCAGACTCGTCCACAATTGTCACAGACGTTTCGTACGAACTGCAGACCGACCCGCTGGAGAATCCCCGTTCGGAGCGGACACGATGCGAGCTCCTGGTGCAGGGAGACATCGAATGGATGTTGCCCCAGCCCTGGAGAGGGCTCGACATCTCCTCGTAGTCTTCGGTGACACTCTCAATGACTTGAAGGCTGTCCTCGTCCTTTGCAAAGGACGCAAGAGACGAGTTTTTGAGCCTTCTCCATACGTTTTGAGAATGAATCTGGCATCCTGCGCGGTGCTCCTCCGGCAACGTGGACATCAGTTCCGTCCTGTATGTGTCAAACGACCGTCGGCGAGATGCCAAGACATCTCTCCGTAAAGCATTGACGCTTGAAGAACTGCGTCGACGACGAACCAGGGGCGAACCGGGTCCATTCTGTGCACGGGCCTGCTGACTGCCGTGCAGTGGAGACGGCGGACTGTCCGTGCTGGGCTTCGCAAGCAAATCCTTCCTTTTGTTTTCCATCCGTTCCATCTTTTCTTGGTGGATAGAGAATGAACGGGGAGCTCGGAGCTCAGGGGGCGAGTCCTTTGGCAGATCGGACAACGATCGCAATCTAGTCGGAGACGCAGGGATCGGAGAACCCGGCGCAGGCATGAAACCCGAGGTACGCTTTGAGGCATCCGAGTTTAGCTTCTCAGACTCCGACAACGACTCGAGAATCGGAAGCGGTTTGACGACACTCGCAGGCGGAGTTCCGGGAATTGCTCCGCTTCCTCCCAGGAACGATGGACGCACCACGAGTGTTGCTGTGTCGACTTTGACTGGAACATCGATGTGCAACGGCGAACTCACCCTTGATCGCAGCGACAGACCTCTGTTGGCAGAGAATATAATTGAATTCGACACAAAGGTCGCCGGACTGGAATCCATGCCGGCCGAGCTAACATTGTCCGTGGACTTTAGATTCTCGCCTCTCTTCTCTATGAGTGCCGTGTGAGAAAGAACGACATTCCGAGTCGTTCTCGGCTGCGGCTGCTCTGCCACTGGACCTCCCACGAGCTTGCGGGTGATCGTTGCACATCGCGCATCATCATTCGTGTTGCAGCTGTTGCTACTGCTATTGTTGTTATTATTGTTGGTGGAGTTGTTCTTATAATTAGTACCAATCCGGCTGGGATTTGCATAGATCTGGCTGGTAGAGTCAGCACTGCGATTATGCATTGCGGAAGGAGTGTCGAAGACTCCGCGATGGCTTCCTATCTTCGGAAGCGCGGTTGGGATGGGCGAAGATGTTCCGGCAGACGCTGCGACAACAACCGACGGAGTCTGGGAATTAGATCGCGGTCTGCAAAGCGCTGAGATCGATCTGCCAGAGCTGCACTGATTTGGAAGGCTTTTGCGCGATGCTGTTGTCCCCGAATACACGGTGGTCGGCGAACTGCTTCTTCCTACTTCCTGGTCAGCCACAGATTTTCGAGAAACAGGGCTCTGTGACCTGCCCTTTGAAGGATTGCATCCCATGTAGGGCTCGACCGATTTTGAGTCCAGAATGGTTGATACAGATCAGTGCTCGACGAAGAGCAGCAAGCAAGCAAGCGTCAAAATAATTTCACTTTCACAAAAAAAAAAGGTGGGGGGAAGGGGAAAGAATCAGACGGCGTTATTCTCGAACGGCCAAGAGGAAAAGAGGATCGTCGAATTGCGTGTGAATAAAGAATTTGAATGGGAGGACGAAAACCAGTTTCCTAGAGGAGGAGGACGGAAACCTTGAAAAACGAAACTGCATCGGACAACGCGGATCGGGAAGCTTGGAAAAGGGTTTTCACATCCGGAGCGTGAGCACCCAGTGATTCGCGATGGATCGAGGAGCGCAGCAGATGCATTGAAAAGGATGTACCAGTATCGACAGCGTGCAAGAGTCTGCTCGCAGAAGTCGTTATCATGCAAGCAGGAACATCGACACGCTGAATTTGGGTTCAGTAACCGCGCCCTCCAATCAACAGCGCAGCCCGAACGGCCGAGCAGATTGGATGGCAAAACATCAGATGATTTACTTGTCCTTGTGAAGGGCCGCACAAGCAGATCTGTACAAATGACTTGCGTGTTTGTAAGCGGGCCGCCGTCGATCATACCATATAAGGCAGTATTACACGCAAGCTGCCTACTCGGCTCATGCAGACTGTACCGAACCGTATGCAAGCAATAAATTGCATGCAGGAGTTCGGCCCCTGCGAGCAGAATGAAGAACAAGTGACGGGTCCGTCGCCGAAAAGAGGTATGTCGCCGTCTCCAACAAAACATGCACGAGACAGGACTGACGTTCGCCAGAGCAACCCGGGCAAACTGGGGCCTTTTGGTGCACATGCCATCATCCAAAATCCAAAAGGGCTGCGTGACAATGATCCATCGCAGGCGGAAAAGAAAAGGAAGAAAAAGGAAAGAACACATGGACGGCGAACTGGGCGCGAAAAAGTGGAACCGCCAGCGTCTCTTGGTGCACGCATTACGCGCAATTTCTGTTTGACCACTTTGTGTAGCCCGGGGGGCGTCAAGCGGAGTGCGAGACGCGAAGCAAGACCCGGGTGCTTGTTGAACTCCGGCGATCCTCCGTCATCACCGCGTCACTGCTGCTTGAGCAAGTGGGTGCTCCCACGCAGTCCTGCACATCCATCATTGTACTGCGCGTGCGGAGAGGACGTGGACTCGCGCGCCCACTTTGGCATGCGGTGTTTTTGAAAGGAAAAAGGACTACAACAACACAACAAACAACAGCAACAAACAACAGGCAACAAGTAAGTGCGAGTGTGCGGGTGGTTGGTAAACCCGTTTGTCATTGGCTGCCAAAAGGCGTGATGCTTGTTTTTTCCTCAAAGATCGGCATGGAAACACAGTCTATGGTGAACAAGGACCGAAAGCACTCAAAGGCAAGTTGATACGACCCCAGTTTTGCTTTCAGGGGTTCAGAAATGCGGTGTTCATCTGAGATCGTTGTACATTCAAGGCGCAGCAGATTTGCCACGTCTTGAAGAGCCTGCGAATAAGCAATAATGCACTTCGAAGCCAGGCGATTGTCGCCCGATTTTGCAGAGGCAAGCACCATTTCTGCACACAATCGTTCCACTTGGCCACCTCCGTCCACTACCTTGTCACCTTGGTGTATGAGCATTGCAGCAGAGAGTGCGTCGTCCAAACACCGCACTGCTTCTTGCAGCAAGATTTCATTACCAGCGAATAAAACGATGGTGCTGAATCTTGCCTCGGTAGCACTGCATTGCAGATCCGTGGAATCTTTGAAAAACAAATAGTCTTGCTCTCCGACGTTCTGTTCGGAAAACGCGGATACCCCAGAGCAGTATGAAACCTCCTTGAACTGCACCATCAACCGCAGCTGCTCCCACTCAACAATGACCGTTGTCTTGAACACGCTGGAAAGCTGGACCATATCGTTTCCCGGCAATCTCCCGACTGCGTAGATTCCACTGGCCGCCAGCGCCTGACATGCGTAATCTCCAATGGACCGCGAAGAGAGAACGACCGTTGCCCCACACTGCCTCAGCATGGATACTCGATCCATGAACATTTCCCATTCGTGGGTCGCGAGGTGTTGCACAGACGTCGCATCTCCTCGCAACGTGACTTGCGAGAGACCCCTGTATTCGAGTTCGAGTTCGAGCAGGAGTATTCGCGGATTTCCAACATATTTCGGCATCTGCGAGTTTCCAGCAAAAGCAATTGGCCGTCTTGTTACGAATCCACCAAATAAATAACTCTCATTTAGAGATTGGCCTCGACAGGGAATCACACGGAGCAACCTTTTCACGCCGCCTGATCGCTGAACTGCTTGCTGCACAATGCCTGTGAACAGGTCGGCATATGATCCCAGCACCTTTGAGCTCAAAGAAGTCTGAATAATTCTCTGCGATTCATCTGAATGGACGGTTTGTGCAATACTTGGCATGAATTCAATGCACTTTCGGCTTTGCTTTTCGAATTCGATGAGTATCGGGAACACGGGATACCCTTCACTTTCCAGCACCCGAGCATGGTGCATCATTCTGGCAGCCAGCAAAACGACTCCAGTCGTCCCGTCACCAAACTACAACATCCAGACACATGGAGAATAGTCCACGTAACAGCAATCAGTACGTCTACCAATACATTTCAACAAACAAAAAAGAAGGAAGAAGAAGAAGAAGAAGAAGAAGAAGCACGGAGGAAATGGACGGAATTCATACGGATGATTCTTGTGATAATGACGTTCGAGCCAGCAATGCGGCAGCTGGATGTTTGAAATCATATTCTCGAAGAATAGATGCACCGTCTGAAGGAAAATCAACGCAAGATTAGCCATGCAGCACTCGCGAAGCGTCACTGAGCAAAGTGCGAGGTGATGGATGAGAAGAAGAAGAAGAGGGGGGAAAAAGAGTTTCGGAGAGGAGGACATACCATTAGTAATGAGAAAGGATCCGTCATGCTTGACAACGAGTTTATCTCTTCCACGCGGACCAAACGACGTTTTCAGCATTTCGTAAACATTCTGAACTACTTTTTCTACATTTCTTCTCGCTTCTTCGCCATTCAACGTGCGGATCACGAGCTTTTGCTTGGATGGTTTATGCATGATTTCGTGTCAAACAAGCACATGAATGACCTATGTGTGTGTGTGTGTGTGTGTGTGTGTGTGTGTGTGTATTCCTTGAAACACACCACCAAGGGCTTGCGCATCATGCATCTTTGCTTCACCGAATGGGTAGAGTCGTCCACGAAAACGCAATCACGCAAATTCGCCAAGCGGGGAAAAAAGCGGGCTATTTCCGCATGTCTCACATGCTTCTGGAAATATGGACGAATCAACGCGTGCAGAACCAGCTAGTCGAACATTATTCTCTTGTTGTGCAAAAAACGCCTGAATAGGTGGAGCCATTTGAAATTGAAGAAAGAAATAAATAAAAGGAAGGAAATAAGGGAGGATTTATAATTATAATTTTAATTTTAATTCAATTTAAAATATCAAAAAAACAGAAACACAAACAGAAACAGAAACAGAAACATTTTCAATGTTTGTTGGCTTTCGGATGCATCGGTATTCGTCTCCAGCTCAATATGCGCCGGAGTCGGGTCCGAGCCCGCTTCATACACCGATGGTGATGAGGGAGATGGACGGCTCGATCAATGGTGTTTTGGAAGTCGTGTTACTGGAATGGGCCGCGGAGCTGTTTCCTTATATTCCTCGGCAGCTGCTTTGTCCATTGTTGAGAGCGTCGCAAATAATACCTGTGCACACAGTCTGGCTCCCTAATGCTCCAATAGTCAACCTGGATCAGTTAAGGTTGCTGAACATCCCGAATTGTAATGGCCGTGCCACGCTTTTTGACAGTCTCGCTGCGGTGCTGAGATCCATCAAGCAAGCCTACTATGCCGGAAATCCACTTCCGGTGTTTTCTTTGGAGCAAATGGCATGCGAGCATTCTTCGAACCGCATTATGATGGATGCTGTTCTTCAGACCATTCTTGATTTTGAAATGTTTACGGAAAACGGATATCTACATTCGTCGCAAGTTGACAAGTTCCCAAGGCCCGCAGAGATTTTGACTTTGTGGGAGAAAACGGTTATTTCCAATTTGAATGCAAGCACGGTTGCTTCGGCCCAGTTCCTAACTGCTGACCTGCCGAACGGGCTTCGACGCGGTAATCAAGCTGATCCATCGTCTCGAGGATGCGCTACGGTGTCGCCGTCGGTTTCGTTTGTCTGCGATGGCCATGAAACGGCGAGTCGTCGAGACTTTATTGTCGAGAATTTCTTTTTTGACAATGTGTATTTGATTGCTCCGATCGTCATCTCACGACCGTATGAAAAGGAGAGCTATCAATGGATGAGAATAGAGGATGCATGTGGCCTCGGTTGTGAATTTGTCGCAGGTCTCGAACACACAGAAACGGAACGTCCCGCAGTGTGCATTCGGCCCGGAGGATGCTACGCCTTTTCAGTTGTCATTGACAGTTCTGTACTTCGGAACAGCCTCCCCAGCGCAAAATCTGCAGTGCAGAATACCAATTTGAGCTTTCTGTTCTACTTGACGAACCCTGCAGCGCAAAAGCCGTTTGTCGTGTCCCGGTCGATTCTTGTGTCTTGCAGAAATACCAGGACGTCGCTCATCAATGGAGAAGACTTCGCTTCTTTTGCAGACGACAGTTCCAGGACAATTGGACATCGTCCGAACGTTGATGCAAGCCCATTTGTTTCAGAATCGATTGGGGCTCTGTTGTCCAGGCCGGCAGCGAAAATCTTCGCGTCGCCTTCTTTCACGTCGTTGCCCTCTTGGTATGGCCTGCAGCGCGCCAGACTGACGGAAATGGAGAGGAATTCAAAGGCAGTGGAGTGCGTTCGCTCGTCGAAGCATTTTACGAGTCAGTGCCGTGCGCTTGATTTGGAGTCACGGACACAAGAAAAAGAATATGAAACCTACAACATGTATGAATGTTCGGTGGAGTTTTCCAATGCTGGTCGATCGGATTGTGCTCTGGCCGCGTTTTCTGTCCCGGGTCTGCTGGAGTCTCGTCCTCCGTTGTACATTTCATCGAGTGTTGCCATACGGATCAAACGCGAGCCGCAATTCGAGTTTCGAGGGGTTGTCATTGAAGCTTTGGTTGCTTCCGGAAACGTGAAGGTGCTGCTCGCAGTGGAGTGCATGTCTCTTGCCTTCCGTGGTGCGACAAATTCCCGCTTCAACAACGTCGAGTGTTGTGTCCGTTTTGAACCGGACAACACTACATTCAAGGTGATGCGGTCCCTTGTTCACCTGGCGTCAATGAATTCTCATGTTAGTCAGTTGGCGATGCCCTCATCTGCAGACCGGCAACCTAGGTCTCCGACCACCTCTGGTGTGTGGGATGCCGCCATGTGGCACTACTCGTTTTTGAACAGTCATCAACAGTCTGCCGTTCGGTCTGTTCTTAACAATCGACATGGCTCCCGTGCGTTTTGTATCTGGGGCCCGCCAGGAACCGGAAAATCGGTCACGGTGATTGAATGCGTCCTTCAAATTTTCGCCTCTTCTGGAAGGACGCGCCGCGCGCCCCACGTCCTCCTCTGTGCGCCCTCCAATTATGCAGCGGACCTCTTGGTGATGAAGTTGTCCGACATGTTGCTCCAGTACGGGGATCATCCATTGGCGCTGCCGAGTGCCAAGCAGACCATTTTTCGCTTGAACGACCCGCGAAGAACATATGCGTCGACGCCACAGTCTGTAATTCCTTTCTGCTGCGTTAACAAGGATGGCATCTTCGAGGTTCCTGAATCGAGGATTGGTTCTCTTGGGCGGTACAAAGTAATCGTCACGACCTGCATGTCTGCCGCTTTGCTGCTGGAGAGCTATCCCGTGAGCACGTTTTCTCATGTCTTTGTCGACGAAGCTGCCCAAGCACTGGAGGCTGAGACGTATGCCGCAGTTTGCTGTTCTGGTAGGGATACGTCAATTATCCTGTCGGGCGATCCGCTCCAGCTTGGCCCGGTGGTCCATGATCGACACGCCATCAATGATTTTGGCCTTCACCGATCACTCATGGAACGGCTCCTTATGCACTCCCCTGGTTCTGCGTACGGAGAGCACTTGGTTGGGTTGCACAACTCACCACAGAATGAAGATGTTGTTGTGAAGCTCCTGCACAACTACCGCTCCAAGCAGGAGATTCTGGATTTTTCGTCTTCCATATTTTACTCGGGTGAGCTAATTGCTTCTTCGCGGAGCCCGGAGCTTTCGGTTTTGGATGGTTTTGAACTTGGCTTGCCCACGTCAAACGGCTTCGATGAAGACAGCTGGATATTGCCGACAAGCACGAATCCTTGCGTGTTTCTCCACTGTGAAGGGACACAGAAACGGGCCTCCGATCATTCTGTGTCTTGGTTCAACGAACAGGAAGCGAATGCCGTTGTCGACGTTGTCAAGCAAGTGTGCCGCACGTTGCATGCATCCCATTCGCCGATCCTTCTCAGTGAAGTGACGGTCATTGCCACGTTCCGCAGTCAGGTTTCTCTGGTCCGGTCGAAACTCCGGCAATGCAATCTGTCCGCGGTCAACGTCGGCACCGTGGACGATGTCCAAGGACAGGAATCCTTGGTTGTTATTCTGACATCTGTGATTTCACGCCTTCCAGGGAAAAGAGTTTCTTCTGGGGGTGATGCAATACTGGATGCTGTATCGAATCCAAATCGACTGAACGTTGCACTTTCGAGAGCGAAGGCATTGAACGTTGTGATTGGAAATGCACGCATCTTGCGCCGTTTGTCCGAGCACTGGAAACAAGTTTTGGATCTGTTCATTGCAAAAGAGGCTTATTTTGGCCCGCTGTTGACGAGGACCATCGGTCCTCCGTCCGTTCTTCAAGAGGATGACCGCGACAGCCAGCTAGATGATGGTGAAGACATAGACGGTCTTATCAAGTCCTTCAACGCGAGCTGGCCAGCTCCGATTGAAAAGAGGGACATTGGGTGGCAGTCGTTCGTTTGACACTGCTATTTTCGTTCCCTGCTCTTTCATGTTGTTGCTTGCTCTAAACACGAGCCAAAAAGCAAAAAAGCCTTCTTTTCCAACTGTAGTTCATGCCCACCCCTGGATGAATTTTAAAAAACCCAATGTTTAGGCAATTTCCAAATTTGGTTCTCGCCGGACTTTTTTCTTATCCTTTCAATCGGTCAAAAAGAAACGGTCTCCCTCTGTTTTGTATTAATTTTATTATTATTATTATTTGTTGGTGTTGTTTAAATTTTTTGCTCTTCATTTTCGCGCTGCACAGTTCATACACTGGAATTTGTGATACGGGTTCTCGCCTCGCTGTTTTGATGAGCAGTGGGAATGAAGGTTCCGCCTGGAAAACGGTATAGATCGGCGACAGGAAGTCCGATTCTTGTTGAATGTGTTGCATCGAAACGTGGCGACAACTGCTCAGATGACGTGACTGACGAGGATTGCGACAGCAGTGTTGCGGATTTGGATCATTCGGTCCAGGTAGTGAATCACCGAGTTGAGGGTCGAAAGGCTTCTATTTCATCTTGTTCTTCATCCTTTCCAACTGCTTCGCAAGCTTCTTCGTCGAACAGCAAAATTGTAATTGAAGATGGTGGGGATGATACGGATGCCGGCGAGTGTGAATTG
This sequence comes from Andalucia godoyi, assembly GCA_009859145.1. Taxonomy (NCBI): domain Eukaryota; class Jakobea; order Jakobida; family Andaluciidae; genus Andalucia; species Andalucia godoyi. Next base: position 77,268 of record VRVR01000033.1, read on the forward strand.
AGCTGCCCGAGACTGGTGGATTCTGATTTATCACAGCTTCGGAAAGATGAAGAGTTTGCAAGAATGCTCCAGGAAGAAGAAGATCGAGTTGCTCAGAATCTTGCAAAACTGGAAAAGGCACTTTCCTGGACTGATCAGCAACTGGCGCTGCGACTCGCTCGAGAAGAAGAGGAAGCGGCGGCTCGTGCTCATCAACGAATTGCTGAAGAAAAAGAAAGGCAACAGAAGGTGGAGCGTCAGCGGGAAAGAGATCGAGAGAGGGATCTTGAAAGGCAGCGACAGCTTCTTTATGAAGAACAACGTGCGAGACTTTTAGACGCAGCCGACGATGATGATATATCTGAAGAATACGCTAACTGTGCAGAAATAGACAACGACGATCCGGATGAGGATTGTGACAGCAGTACTAACCGCAACAGCAGTCTTCACTATGATGGTGGGAACGTTGGTGGTGTTGGCTTTGCCCCGACTACGAGTGCGAGTGCGAGTGGTGATAGAGGTGATGTTGAGCGTCATTGTGCAACAATTGAGCATCGCAATCGTGATGAACCTCTTCGAAGTAATCAGAGAAGCAGTCTGGCTGGTTTATTCGGCAATTATCGACAGAACCGAGAACAACAACGAGCCTTGTTCGCAAGCAGATATGATGCACACCTCCAAGCGCAAATCCAGGCGCAAGTAGAAACTCGATCAAGAGCTCAGCAGGTTACAAGAACACGGAGACGCGAAAGGACACCGGTGTACGAGCCGCCCTTTCTTTCGAACTGGCGCATGGGACCATCTGCAGATTACTATGAGAATCCGACTTCCGCGCCGTCGGGACACTCTGACATTTTGCGACGTCTTGAGCAAAACGGGGGCGACTTCAAGCCTGATGATTACGACTTGCTGCTCCGACTAGACGAAGAAATTCGGAGAAGTGACACAAAGGACAAGCTTGACGTGGGTGTTGCGACTACTCTTCCCGAGTTTCAGCTGACGATCAAAGATGTCGAAAGCATTCAGAAGTCCACAGAGAAGAACTGTCCAATTTGCTTGACGGACTTTGAAGTCGGAGACAGCGTCAAAATGCTTCCTTGCATGCATCGCTTTCATGCAGACTGCATCGTTCCCTGGCTCGTGCAACACTCTTCTTTGTGCCCGGTGTGCAAGCTCGATGTGTCCAAGAACGTCCTTTCATAGTCTTGTTCTGGTGATGATTGTTTCCATGTCGATCCATCACTGCTGCACATGCTGACATCGGGCCACCTCAGCGATTCCGTACTTCGTCGCCTTTGTGCAGCGGTCGCGGAGCGGAATTGAAAGTGGTCCCACGTCAGCATTTCTGGGTGTGCAACCTTGCATCGAATGCGACGTTGGCCACGAAACACAATGTTGGGACGTCTCAAACTTCGGCAGCAATATATGACATCATAGCTCCCGCATAAAGCTCGCGAACGTTCGGCGTTAAGGTCGAGAATCGTTGGTTAAAATGATTTTTCAGTTTAAATCATTTAAAAAAAAGAAGTGCGAATGTACTGCAGCTTTTTCAAAAAAAATCCGAGCAGCGGACGACGATGCCTACATTGTACACTAACCACGGATAATCATCGCTGATCACCCATAATCAATGCTGCAACCCAACAACATGCATAATGCAACGCGCCGGCGTGTTTATAAAGGGATTTCGTGATCAACATGGGGCGAAACGAATCGGGCATCGTGTGACAGAGTTGTTAAGATAGCAAACGCATGGCACGTGGCAGTGTTTTAGTTTGCGTGCGCTTTGGATTGCTTCGTCATACCGCAGTAAGTGGCAACGGTACTCGAATCAAAACAAACTATTAGCAAATTAAAACGCGAAGAGAGACATCTCGTTTTTTATTTAGCTCTAACTGGATGAGAAAAACCCTGTGCTAGGATTTCAACTTCCAAGCATTTTCCTAAAGACAGCGAGGGGAAGCGGGACGAAATAAAACACGATATGAGCAGTTCAGTTGTAGTTTTTTCCCTTCCTTTTTTTTCCATTTTTTATTTTTATTTTTATTTTATTTTGGTTTGCACGAGACTGGGAGCCAGAGAGCGGACGACAGAACGAAAAGAACAAACATGTCTGGAGCAATGGACGAGGAAAAGCTGCGCAGATTCCTGGAAGCGAGGTCCATGTTTCGAAGGCTTCTGCTTCGAGGACTTCGTGCCGCAGCCGTGTTTTCTGCGGGTGTTGGCATTCTCGCATACACATGGTCAAATAAGCAGGAGGAAAAAGGAAGAGCAGCGGCGGCTGCGACGGCTGCTCAGAACGTCGGTGCGTCTTCTAGACTCGTCAAGGAATTGCGCGAATTCGGATATGAAAACGACGACGGCTCCTCCACCGCCGATCATTCTTCCATTCCTGAATCCAACTCGTCGTCATCCTCATCGTCGTCGTAACCACCGCATAGATTGTAAAGAAATGTCGTTTATTCGTTCGTTCCGTTTATTCATTTCCTTTTATCCGGTGTTTAGTGTTGGCGATTGTTTTTTGATTGACCGCCAAACAGACAGTCGCAACATACAGCCGCTGCTGTCCATCATGCACCATCTTTCATTTCCTGATAGGCATTTAAGCACCTTCTTGGTTTTCCTTTTTTGGATGGGTCCGCGACTCATGCCTCAAGACTCACGTGAGGTTGATCCCATGCTGTTGCGTTCTGTTATTATTATTAATATTTTACTTTGTAGTTGAATTCTGCGCAGTTTTTTATCGGGATTTGGATGTATCTGGCCTTGAGATCCTTTTTTTGTGCGTATTAAATGTCGTCGCAGTCTCAGCCCCACTTGATACGAAAGACCCAGGGATCGGAAGCTTCAAAGGCAGCGCCACACGGACCACCACATGCAGGAGCATCCAAACGGCCCGACACACAGTATTCGAGGCAAGATGGATACAGTGTCGACGTTCTTCCATTGGCAAAACCGCCAAAGTCGACGACAACTTCGGCTGTGCAGACTGCGCCGCTTTCTCTCAAGGCTGCTGCTTCTCAGACACTAAAGTACGCTTTTGGGAATCCGGCTTCTGTGTCGGTCTCGAGCCAGGCCGATCCGCTTTTTGCAGGCTCGCAGTTCCTTGAGGAACACCGCGAGTTCATGGACACTCCGCAGTTTGTGCGATTTTTGGCGAGTGTAAGTCCGTCGGTTTTCCAGCAGCTTGAGCAGAATTTAAAGACGAACTACGGGAATTCGGCTGGTTCGCGTCGGTCGATGCAGAATCTCGACAAGAGTGCTCTTGTCGCATCGCTGCGATTGCCAGATTGGTGGAAATCAGTTCCAGAGGACGATGTCGCATCCCCCGAGGATTTCCTATCTTCTTCGACTGCTCGCCATGCGGCTGCGGGCGGTTCGCTGAAACCTTCTTCAGGAGTGGAAAGCGATGTTCGGGCTGCTCGTTTGAAAAAGTTTGAGGCAAAGGCGTCCACTACCTCGTTGCACAGAGCTGCAGAACCAAGGCATCATTCACTCAATTCATACTGTTTGTCGTGGAATTCGACGGGAAATGTGCTTGCTGCAGGCTACTTGAATTCTGCGGTTTCTTCGATTTGCAACGAAAACGGTGCGTTCGCACTCTGGAATTTGCAAAGCCGCAAATTGGATCCTTCAAATCCGCAGTGGATGATGGAAACGACATCGTATGTATCGTTTCTGGTGTTCCACCCCGTGCTTCCCTCGCTGCTGGCTGTGGGCACGTACCACGGAGAAGTGATTGTATACGAAGGAGACAGGCTCGTTGCTTCGTCCGAAATGAACGACGCGAGGTCGCATCGAGAGTCCGTCACTTCCATGACGTGGCTTTCAGATCCGGTGGATACGAATGCTCTGTGGCTCGCAACGTGCTCAACTGATGGCAAAATACTCGTCTGGAACTTGGCAGATAAGCTCGACCATCCACGTCAGGGATTTGCGGTTCGTGCAAAGGGCGGAGTTCTCAACGGAATTACAAGCTGTGCTCCCTTGTTCATTCCTTCGTTTGCAAACCGCGTTCCTCCGATTCAGTCGCCGTTTCTTTGCGGATTTGAAATGGGATCCATCGCTCGGTGTGCACTATCCTTGTCTTCCCTGACCCGCGATGGCCCGCATTCGGGCGCGGATTATAAATCAAAGTCGAATTCCCGAAACGGGGCTGGAAATGTTCCTGGACGGAAACAACGTAATGTGGATTACGATGGTGATGGTGATGATGGTGATGATGATAATGATAGAGGTGGTATTGGTAGTGCTGGAGGCAGAAATGGAAACGGAGGCGGGAACGGGACTGGTGACGAGGTGTCGCTCGGTGCTTGTTTGCAAGTCATGTTTGAGCCAGGTCACGTTGGCCCTGTGACCGACATCTCCGGCTCGCCGTTCCACCGAAACATGTTCCTGACTTGTGCGACCGACGGAATTGCAAAACTGTGGTCACTCATGTCACCGCACTCCCCCCGGCTTGTTCTGGAACCTGGCTCCGCGACAGCAGTGCTCTCCTGTCACTTTTCGTCGGCGCGACCATTGGTGTTCGCTCTTGCATTGGCCACAGGCTCTGTGCTGATTTACGATCTTACAATGGCAGAACTTACCCCCAGCTGCACCCTTGCTCCGCCGCAAGGAGCAGGTGCGTGCTTCCGGGTGAGGTTTGGTCCGCTGGATGGAACCACAATTGCGTGTGCATATGCAGACGGATCCACTTGTGTGTGGAAGCTTGCGGAAGACTTTGGAACGCTGCAAGCCGGTGAACAAGCCGCACTCGATCGGCTCGCAGAAGGAGAATATTCTCTGTAAGTACTGCTGCACCAGTGCACCCGGTTTTTTTGTTTTTATTTTTATTTTTATGAATTGTTATTTTTTTAATTATTAATCTCAATCAACTGCGCCCCCGCTTCGGTCTGTTTCAGCAACACAGCACTCCTCCCGTGTGATCGCATGTCACACTCTGGTAGATCGTCAACTACATCATCGGTACGCATCTCAGTCCTCCTTGCCTTGTGTGTTCTCGCAGCGGTTTCATCGTGCCTTTTGTGAATCATAAAAGTTACATTTTGAAATCGCTGATCATTTAGTGTCGTCACATGTCGACCACTGAAGCTTCGAAAGCTGCCGAGAGGAAATACATAATAGCAAACAAAGACGAGAAAGCATTGAGAGGACCGCTCGTTCTTTCTCTTTTGCACACCAGGTGTAACAAACGGATAAAGGGTGTGTGGTGGCGGAACAGAAGAAGAAGCAAAGAGAAGGGGGAGAAAAACGAATGGCTCACACGGAAACTCAGTGGAAGGCCCGAGAATCCACGGGAAAGTACACCGATGAGGAATTTCTGGCGTTGTTCCGTGCGACTGAGCTGCCGTTTGAAGACTGGACTCACGAAGCACATGTTCGAATGGCGTTCCTGACTATGAAAGCATGTGCAACTTTTGAAAATGCTCTGGAAAACGTCAAGGCTGGCATCAAGGCTTTCAATGGAAAACACGTTGCAAAGCTTACGATTGGGTTCCACGAGACCATGACCGTGTGCTGGGCCATCCTGATCTGGGACGCCGTCATCCATGCACCAAACGCGCACTCGTTCGCGGAGTTCGCACCATTTCATCCCAGACTGTTGAACACGTCGTTATGGACGGAGTACTACTCCAAAGATAGCATGTTTTCGCCAGCGGCAAAGGCCATGTTTGTCCCCGCAGATCTGAAAGCACTTCCCGAGACACCGGCGAATACTTGTGCGTTACAAATACGATGCTGTTCTTGATGGAGCGCGCTCAGTTCATGTGTTCAAACGAATGTATAACAATAAGAAATAAGAAATAAGATTGTGGTGTTGTGACAGGATTACTGCCAAGGTTAATGCAAGGCTGCAGGATTGCTGAGCTGCAGAATCCATCGACAGCCCCCCAGTCGATTCAACATACAAAATGAACGTTGCTCGCGAACTGTGTTGGTCGCGTGGATATGAATAATCACATCCCTCATGAGGACACCGGAAATGCTCCAGACTAACGACTTTTACGCTGGTTCGATGGAGAGTGCATTTCTTCTCGTTCTCCGCCATTTTCTCACGCATACGCGAGGTCGAGAGGAGGAAACAGAATGTGGTCGGCGGCGCTGCACATTGCGCCTGACGACGCGTTTGCCTTTGCTCCTTCTTGTTCTCTGACTTGAAAGCGCGCATTCCGAACGCAAATCGATCACATCTCCGTGATTTGATGATCATCCGCTTGCCCAGCAAGTTGCGACGAGAGGGGAATCAACAGGTTTCTTGGTTCTTCGCGTCTTCGGGCATGGCCGGTTTGAGTTTATTGGGAAGATCCCTCTCTGGGAGCCATGAGATGCTTTGTCTTTGATGATGCTGTTTTGATGTTCACACGCAAGACGGTCAACCGTGTCTCTCAAGGATGGAGATGTTCAAGGTGAGTTCCATTTCTTTTGACGGACAGCGCAAGTCTTGAAGCGGCAGAAGAGGAGAAAAGAATGCCTGCAGTGCCGAAGATGCATCCGTCTCTCCTGATAATACGTTGGTACAAGAACGGCGAAGTTACGTTGATCGTCCAGGAAGACGAAGCTGCAGTGTGTTTGCTTCTGTAATTGTTCCCCCTAAATGAAACGTTCCGGTGCCTACCAGAGGAGAATCCATCTGCTGTGGCGAACTTCCAAGCATGGCAAAGCAGCGGTTTCTTCCGTACGTGCTTCGCTGGATGGTGACAGCTGTTACAGTCTGCTCGTGCGCTACTGCTCTGCGATTTCCGGATCTGCTGCGAACCGGTTGTCACAAAAACCACAAAAACGAACATTCTGGTTGTCAAGGTGCTCTCTCCTGCTATCAATGCTGCACAAGTGGAGTCTCCATCGCTTTCCACGGAGCTCACCATCCTGTTTTCGACAGCAATGACCGATCCACGAACCAGTTTCCACATCTGAGCAAGACGGATCGATTCCCTTGTTGCAAATCCTGTTTTCTCGGTTTTTTCCTCCTTTTTTTTTGGGTGCGCTGCGAATCAAATTACCATCTCTCGTTCTGGCCGTCGCGAATAACAGTGTTCTCTCCTGTTTTCTTCTTCTTGTTCTTCCTCCTGCACCAATCAAAGCCTGTTCTGTCCATCTCCGCTCCAGCCGGGCCCGTTGAATTAATTGCCCGTCTTTCCCAAACGTAAGGATCTGTTTCACATTGGAATCCTGTTTCAGAAATTCCTCCGCTGCAACGCAGTGTCCAACATTGGAGAACTAGCATGGGATCCGCACCGTCAAAATCCCCCCGAATATGCATTTGCTCCGGAAGCTCGATACAAGATTCACATTCGCAAAACACTGCCGCTGTTCGTCGGAAGACTTCCTCGGATTCGCAAAATGGATCGGAAAAGCCGAGTCGAAGGGACAGCACAAGTAGTTCCAAGAGCGCGCTCAGCGATTCGGGCTCTGGAAGTGCCCCTAACAGCGCCCGTTCGGATGTTACCGTGATCCGACGAAGTTCTGCAGTAAAGCGGAATGTGTCCTCCGCTTCCAGCACTCGCTACGACGATTCGATATTCTCGTCGAATGACGACTCTATCAGTAAGATGAGCAACAGCAGCAGCAGCAGCAGCAGCAGCAGCAGTAGTAGTAGTAGTAGTAGTAGTAGTAGTAGTAGTAGTAGTAACGGCATGGTTTCCTCGAGTAGCGCGAGTTCGGCGCTTCCTCCGCAATCTCCAGACACCCGGCGCACGAGCTGGATTGTTCGCCCACGAACTCTCGTACCTGCCATAGTGAATGAGGGTCACTCGACAAGGATCGCTGGAAGAGACGGACTTCCGCATGCATCGAGAGGTCGGTCTTCCTCGGACTCGGACCAGTTGGGCAGCCATGTGCCCTCCCGGTTGACAAGACAAGACTCTATCAATGTTTATCGGAACAAGAGAGCGAGCCAATCCACAGTTGGCAATTCTAGCAACAACAGCAGCAACTCCGATGCACTTCGTATGTCGTTGCAGAGCTTAGACTCTGGGCCGCGGGACATGCGAGAGGCGCTGTTGTTTGGTCCACGACCCGTTCCAGTACGAAACATGAAACTTCGAACGTCGCTCAGTCCGAACTGTCGGATCGAACGAACTCGGTCAATGAACGAAAAGCCACCCTCCTTGCGGTCAAGCTCGCTCTCATCGACAGGCTTGAACAAATCGGCGGACAAGGGCTCTGGTTCTGTGCTTTCTTCGGAGGACTCGAACAACACGGTCAGCAGCAATCCATCAGGAAGTTCGATTGGAAGCAGCGGTTACGAGACCCCTGATCTCATCTCGGAAGATCAGTTTCTGGTGCTTTCAACTGACATTGCTGCGAATGTGGAGTCTGCTCTTGCGTCCCCAATTTCAGGAGTAGAATATTCGAACCAGGCATCGTGTTCAGGTACCCCCTCCCACCAATCCGAAGCAGCGCTGGATGAACAGTTGTTGTCGCACGCGCTTTCCGAGTTGGAGCAGCGCGTTGTTGAGATGGGTGATGAGGTTGTTTCTCCGCAGAAGATTGCGACATTTGCGCGACTCCCTGCGGACAACCTCGCTGGAAAACCCCATCCGCTGGTTCGACGCTTGGATTTCTCTTCTGCGCAGCGACTGATGGGAATCCAGCATGTTTCCACAGTCAATCCTGGAACGGCATCTTCTACAAACTCTTCTTCTGCACCTTGTGCAAAGTCGCCGTCTACATCGTCGTCCTCGCAAACCGGTACAACGTCGAGCATTTCGGGTCAAACATCCACGCACAGAATCTTACGTGCGTCGCAGGATTCCGCGAACATGTCTGCGGTTCTCGGAAACAGTCCTTTGAGGCGCCAGGCTGTCCGCTCTCTGACGGACTTTGCAGATGGTGCTATCCGAGGCGTGATATGGGCCCCTACGACGTTCAAAGACAGTTCCGAACTCAAAGAAGGTGTTCAAGAATGGATTAGTCTTGTCGGCAGTCGAAGACTTGCCCATCAGGACGAAGTCGACGATGTGTACGAACTTCCTTCGGAAACGCAGCTGTGCCCGCCGAACTGGAGCATGGACTCGGAGAATGACGACGGAGACAGCGAGGATGAAGATGAACATGACGAAGATGCCAGCGGTTGCGGAAATGCTGAACGGGTAGATTATAGTATGTCCAACATGTACAGCCACCATTCCCACGCCTCCTTCTCCGCCTCGATGGCAAGCTCTGGTTTCAAATTCATCTAGAGCAGAGTTCATCGGCTAAATTCACTGTACTTATTGTAAAAATCACATATTTTAGAGAAGGGCTCGACATTTCCTTTTTACAGCATGATTTGCACTCTTCCTTTTTTACTTGGCATCAACGTCTATAACGATTCTTCGTCCTGCATTTCGAGAACCCGAAAACGTTCCACTGCCGCCACGATGATCATCGTCGCCGTCAATATCACCACCGTCATTGTCGCGATCATTGTCGATGATTTCCTGTCTGCCGTGATCGTCGCGAACAAGCATTCTTCTTAACCGATCATTCTCAAATCTTGCATCGACCATCCCTGCTCCCAGCGACCCCATCACTCTTATCGAAATAATACGATTCACGATGTTCGAAGATCCTATTTCCACCTGCTCGGAATAAACGGACTGAAATGGGTGCAGTTGAATCCCAGTTCCGAATAACTTTCGACCCTTCGCAGAGCCGTTAAGCCGGTCCAAAACTATCGAAACAGACAACCCCGTCCCTGTCCCCGTCCCCGACCCCGACGCCGTTGCGGATCTGATTATCTGCTGCATGAGTGCTACAATCGACGATAAAAGGCTGTTCATTCCAGCAGGAGGCGCATCGAATGGCTGTCGATTCAAATCGCTTCGCGACTGCTGATGAAACTCCTTTCCTATCCGTGACGAAGTTCGAATCATGTTCCACCCAACTCGCATCATGGAGAAGTTCAGCCGAAGCCTATTCCACCAATTTCGCAACGAATCGACAAAAAACGGGTACCTTGGATGCTGTGGGGGTGATGATGATGATGATGATGATGATGATGATGGTCGTGGTGGTCGTGGTGGTGGAGGAGGAGGAGGAGGAGGATACGACGAAAGCGGACGAAGCAGCAGACTGTTATGTATCAAACCATGTCGGCTACCAAACACTAGCAAAGCTGCTCGAAACATCTTTTCTTCAAGCCACTAGATATCCGATGCATTCATAAGAATGGAAATCTAATGCAAGAACGGAGGGTGAAGGGAGAAAAGAAAAGAAGAAAAGACACCAAAACCTTTGCGGGGAAGTCAAACGCTGCAGAAAGGTCGCTGGAGGAGGAACTTGAACCGCGGTCGAGCTTGGTCGATCGACACTGCGCGTGCGGGATGCGAGATGCGGGATGCGCCTACATTGTACACTAACCAGGGATAATCATTGCTGATCACCCATAACCAACGTTGCAACCCAGCAACATGCATAGCATTTATTGGGAAGGGGGGTAGGCCCCAACACGCCCCTCGGCATGAGAGACGTTCCTAAGATAGATGTTGCATTGCACGGACAATAAAAATAAAAATAAGAAATGAGCGTCGCTGTGCGAGAATGCAACGCGGCGGCGTGTCTATAGGGATTTCATGATCAAAATGGGGCGAAACGAATCGGGCATCGTGTGACGGAGTTGCCAAGATAACAAACGCATGCGCATGGGCGCGTGGCAGTGTTTTGTTTGCGTGCGCTTGAGATTGCTTCATCATATCGCAATAAGTGGCAACGGCGCGACAAATGACGAGGCGCACGCGTGTGTGTGCGTGTGTTGAAGAGGGAATACAACGGACGACTGTCACGGAGTGCGCAGCCATGCAGCGCAGTCGGGAGGAAGAGTGTTTCCGACGATGGGTGAGCTTGCCAACATGACGACAGAGCCGAGCGGAAGCTGGAGACCCTCCTCGGCGCCAAAATTAACATAGCAGGCAAAGTTGCTGGGCCGTGTAAACGCTAGGGCTTGGTCCCCTGCTTCAATCCAACACAGTGGTCCGTCTCCGAGTCCCGGCTCGGATTTCCGCAGTGCAAGAGCAGCACGGTACAATGAAAGCGTGGAACCTGGATCGCCTTCCTGGACTTCAACAGAGTACGCCCCCCACCATGGAGACTGCGGTAGCCAAGCATCCTGTGGCCGAAGGAGAGGATGGTCTGCGCCGGCAAATCCGAACGCACCGGATGGATCTGTTTTCCAAGGAAGCGGTACTCTACATCCATCGCGCCCACGATCCGTGAATCCGCTCATCCTCCAGCGTGGATCCGTAAGCCGGCTTTCCGGAATGTCTCGGACTTCTGGAAGAGCCAGTTCTTCTCCCTGGAAGATGTATGCACCTCCCGGAAGTGCCAGCATGAGAAGTGCGCCTGCTCGCGCCCGACGGATGCCGAGAGCTAGATCCAGCTTTGCAGGGTCCCCCTGGCGATCCAGCGTTGTTTCGCACTGCCCGTGGACAAGGTTCAGTGCAAAACGATCCACGCAACGAACGACATCATGGTTGTTGAAGACCCAAGAAGCAGGCGCGCCGACTTGCTGCATAGCTTCCAGGGAAGCGTCGATTGTTTCTCGGAGATCTCGCGCTTGCCAAGGAGAACTCAGAAACGCGAAATTGAAAGAGTTTGCAAGCTCGTCGGGACGCAAGTACCGCGCAATCGAAGATGCGGGGCTGACCCATGCTTCCGCCACTGCCATCCGATCTCCGTCGTAGGAGTCAAGAATCTTCCGCCAACGTCGGAAAATATCATGGACTCCATCCTGGTCCCAAAAGGGAAGCTCTTGGGCGGACAGCATCTCTGGCGCGCCAGACTCTTCGATAACATCAGGAAGCCCCTCTGCCTTCACCATCCCGTGCGCAACGTCAATGCGAAATCCATCGACTCCGCGGTCGAGCCAAAACCGAAGGATGTTGTCAAAATACGCCTGAACCTCCAGGTTTTCCCAGTTGAAGTCCGGTTGCTCGGTAGCAAACAAGTGCAAATACCACTGTTCGGCAGTGCCGTCTGCCTGCACAACACGTTCCCATGCCGGACCACCGAAAACAGACTTCCAATTATTCGGAGGCAGTTCTCCGTTTTGTCCTTTACCGTCTCGGAACAGATACCGTTGTCGCTCCTTGGAACCCGGAGCAGCTCGAAGGGCCTCCTGGAACCACATATGCTGATCACTGGAATGGTTCGGCACAATATCAACAATCAAGCGGATTCCCATTTCATGAGCCTCTCGAATCAGCAATGCAGCGTCCTCCAGAGTTCCGTAATCCGGTTCAATATCCATGAAATCCGAAACGTCGTAACCATGATCTTTTTGCGGTGAAGGATACCATGGGGTAATCCAGATTGCGTCGATTCCAAGCTGTTTGAGATACGGAAGCCGCGATCGAATCCCGGCGATGTCCCCTTTTCCATCGCCGTTTGCATCCGCAAAAGACCGAATGTATACTTGATACGTCACTGCATCTCGCCACCAAGTGCGCGCTCCACGGGGAACGACTGCGTCTGCTTGCATGGATTTCCTGTGGTGGTGCTGGGTTGTGGCTTGTCGTCACTCAATCACTCAGTCACTCGGTGAGTATGCAACGTGGCACGTGGCACAGCTGCTCTCGGCCGCAAAGACGATCATTCCCTTGTTTCGACGACAGGTGTCCAGTGACTGTAGAAGAAAAGCGTGCGTCGAATGCCGTCGATCAAAAAAACCATAATAATATTTTTAAAAACCGACCCACTGGAGGCGTATATGGCAAGTTTGCACGTCAGGAGAGCTGATGATGGCTTGACGGGGGACTTTGGGAACGGCCCGCAAAGCAGCAGCAATCGAATGTCGTCAAGCGTATAAGAAGAGAGATACAGGAAGAAGAAGAAGGAGAAGGAGGAGGCTGCTTCGGAGGAGAGAAATGTCGGGTTGTGGAAAGAACCACCGGTTGCCCTCTGAGCATAGAAATGGGCAGTCCTCGACTCGGACGAAGAATCGCACTCGAGTTCGTCCTCCAGACGATGCACATTCTGTCACAGAAGAAGAGGTAGAGGTTGTCGAGGTTGTAGAAGAAGAGAGGTGGCATTCGTCTGCAGAGTCACGTGTGGTGAACAGAGATGACGGTGTTGATAATAATAATAATAATTTTAATTATAACGAAGAGGTGGAGGAGCAGGATGCTGACGACACCTCGTTAGACGCAAGTGCTGAAAGCGAGGGGACTGATGATGATGATGATGATGATGATGATGACGACGACGACGACGACAATGGCCATGATGAAGACGAGATATCGTATGGGAGTGAAAGTGGAACGAGTCAAATAAGAGGCATTTCCTCCGCAGACATGAGGGCGTTGGCGGTTGTGGAGGCGAGATCCTCGCGTCTTGCTAGAGAAAGGGAAGTTTTTGGAGAAGATAGAAAGCTATTTCCAGGCCATCCAGATCGTCGGTTTCTGACACCCAAGGTCTTTCGGCTAAAGTACAAGTTCGCGTTCCTTCTCGCGCGCCTGGTCTGCCTGTACTTGTTGCTTTCTCGATCCAAATATGAGCTTACATGTACGCTGGTTTCCACCTCGGAATCAGGAACGACAAGTGGTCAGTCCAACCTTGACAGTTGGAGATGCGGCAATGGCATCGTACCGACATCGTGTTCGGGTGCTTGCATGCTCAGTCGACAAACTTGTTTGCTGGAACCGCCTGCGATTGGCGAGTTTGTATCCTTGTGGACGGGATACATGATGTACTACTTGGTTTTCATTGGGCTGCTGGTATTCCTCACGGTTGTCGTGCCGTTTCTGTTCGAACGACTTACTTCCGACACCCGAGATGAGCTTTCCAGTGCTGCGGACTGCTTTTTCATTTGGAACGATGTCTTGTTTCGGCACATTGCCGGTGTATTTTGGATCATCTTTTGGCCCTTGTTTCTCTTGGCACGAGCCCGCGAAAGCTTCGTGTATTTTTCGGCAGGCAACTGCCTCGGCTTCACCTCGTGTTCGTGTGGAGTCCAGCGGGAAACATCTCTGATTTTTAACCTTCCGTGGATGATTCTGTGGTACACTGGTCTCTTTGCGGACACGATGCTTCTTGTCTTTCGTGCTGATGAATGGAAAGGATTCCGACGCTCGCTTTCCACCATCCCCGTTTGGATCCGATGGTCCGCTACCGAACGTCGAGCAGCACGGGTCCGCCGAATACTTCTTTCGCGCACTAAATCCAATTTTTAAAAACCGTACTGCAGTGTCTCTACTTTGAATTGCACATTCTTCCTGTTCGCTATGTCTTTTGATTACTATTTATTATTGTTGTTTTTGTCTCTTACTTGCACGAAAAATAAAGACTATTCAGTGCAGAGAAAGCGCTCGTTTGCAAAAAGAACAGTGCTGTTTAGTGTTTGGAGTTTATTGATGATGAATCTTCTCCTCTTGCTCGATCCGAACAGAGTGTGCTCACTTGGCCAAGTTCTCCGAGACAAACTTCCAGTTGACGTGCTTCCACCACTCATTGACATAGTCGACTCTGCGGTTCTGGTGGTCGAGGTAGTACGCATGTTCCCAGACATCGACCGTCAGGAGCGGGATCTTCCCCTCAACCATCGGATTTCCAGCATTCGAGGTGTTGACAATGTTGAGCTTTCCTTTGTCCTCGACAAGCCACGTCCAGCCCGATCCAAAGAGCGCCAGAGCCGATTCAGAGAACTTTTGCTTGAAAGCATCGACCGAGCCAAACGACTCTTCCAGTCGGGTCTTGACCACGGCCGGCATGTCCGTGTTTGCCGACGGGGTAAGCGAGTTCCAATAGAACGTATGGTTCCATATCTGCGCAGTGTTGTTGAAGATTGCAGCCTGCGACGCATCCCGGCCAGTCCCAATGATCGTCTGCTCAAGCGTCTTTGACTCCCACTGTGTACCCTTGATCAGCGTGTTTGCACGAGTCACATACGCCGCATGGTGCTTGTTATAGTGGAAATCAAGCTGCTTGGCCGAAATCACCGCCCCAACTCCATTCTCAAGCGGAAACGGGAGCTTCGGAAGTGTATGCACACCACGCGATAACAGCCGGCGACCCAACATTATCCTTTCTTGAAGATATTATTATTCTTTTTCGAAATTAGAAATTAGAAATTAGAAATTAGAAACGAGAAACGAGAAACGAGAAACGAGAAACGAGAAACGAAGAAACGCAGTCTGCGTCAGACGACGCAGTTCAACTGTTTCAACTTTCAAGTGGCCGTAGACTACAGCAGGGACACGCACACGAGATTCCTATTCATTTATCTATTTTTCTTTATTTTTTTTTGGTTTTGGTTTTGTTTTAGACGTTTGATGTTTTGACATTAATCCGCACACCACCCATATTGTAGTACAACAGCATATATTTCATTATTATTATTATTATTATTATTATTATTATTGTTGTTGTTGTTTAATTTTTGGTGAACAGTCGGAGGACGTGTGGAGCAGTAAATGTCATGAGTGAACCAAGTGATCACAATGCAGCAGCGTTTCAGCAAAAACTGAGTGCGCTTCAAGCATTTTTACAGGGTGACAAGGCCGGCTCTGCGCAGGTGACGGAGGAAAAGCCTCGAAGCTCAGTGCTGATCGATGAGGTCATGAAATCGTTCAAGGAGAACAAGGATGTGACCGAAATGCTTTCTGGGCTTAAACAAAAGGTCGAGATAATGTCATCAGAGATTCAAGGGAAAATGGACAGGATCATCACGGAAAAGGATGGAATGATTCACAGAGCTGAGATGGAACATGTACATGAAGACTACCAGGAAGCTTTTCCACCAAACAAGAAATTTTCATTCGGAGACGCGCTTGCTGGTGCGGTGTCGTCGTCATCGATGCATTCCAAGAATTCGCTGCTGCAGGTTCTCCGCGGACATGCAACGACTGTGGGAAAGGATTCAGTTTCCGTGAAGATCCTGGTTGGGTCGCTGCATCTTGTACTGGAAACACTGTGTGTGCAAGTGAATGCAGACAGAGGAAGTGTGTTTCTGTACGAGGAGAAGACGGATGAGTTGCGATCGGTGGTCCTGTACTCCTCGACGCCGTCAGTGCCGAGTGCATTCGTTCGGAGTCCAGACAAGAAGCTTGCGATGGGAACCGCGAAGGTGTCCAAATCTGCGGTTGGAGGGTTGAAAGAAATCCGAATCTCCGCAAAAACCGGTATTGCAGGAACGGTGTTCAAGTCTGGCATCCCGATCAACCTTGTGACAAACGCTTACGAAGACATTCGGTTTTCGGCACATGTGGACAAACTTTCAGGGTTCAAAACATCAACGATGCTTGCGTGGCCAGTTCGGTCCTGGAAGACAGACAAGATCCTAGGAGTTGTCCAAGTAATGAACAAGATCGGGGAAGCTTCGTTCACACGACACGACGAAACCCTCGTCGAAATGGTTGTCGGGGTAATGTGCCATCTGGTGGACAGACTCTCCAAAATTGACTTATTCTTCAGTCATCAATTTGATTTTACTGATCTGAGCGCAGATCTGTCGCAGAAGCAGACTAGCAAGCAACAAGACACCAGGGACGCTGAGCACGCCGGGCCGGAGTCCTCGGAGCCGCATTCTTCTTCGTCACCAGAGCAGGACCACTTCTCTTTGACGCCGGGTGGTGCTGGTGGCGGACT
This sequence comes from Andalucia godoyi, assembly GCA_009859145.1. Classification (NCBI taxonomy): domain Eukaryota; class Jakobea; order Jakobida; family Andaluciidae; genus Andalucia; species Andalucia godoyi. The sequence continues at coordinate 93,813 of VRVR01000033.1, forward strand.
CGGTAGCAAGAGGCGATCCGTGATCTTCCGATCGAACGGGAAGCATTCGGAACGAAATCTGCTGTCGGGATTCAAAGAGGTTGCCTCCAAAAGCAACAACACGGTGCAGGCGCCGGAATCTCTTCAAGATGTGGACTCGTTTATCCGGAACATGGAATCCGCGTGGGAGAGAAGAATCCGAGAAGTGGCGGAGCTGCAAAACGAAAACGCTAGGCTTCGACGGAAAACAGACGTTATCAAAGACGAGCGCGATCTTGCCGAAAAGCGCAACCGTACGTTGGAAAAGGAAGTGGCAACCCTCGAGCACGCAAAGATGACAATGCGGACAAAACTGCAAGAGGTTGTCCAAGAACTGAATCAGCTGAGAACAGAGTACTCTTTCGTGGCGGGGCAACTTTCCGTATTCGGACAGAACATGGAGTCCGATCATCAGTCGCGATTCGACACGTCGCCTTCCAGGTCTGCGAGACGGTTTTCCACGAGCGGAGCATCCAATGCATCATCGTCTGCCCGCGCGACAAGCAGGAGCCAGACGTCATCTCCCGCTGGACAGCGAAAGATGCCAAGACCGACATTTCTTCCTCAGATTTCGGCGGATCAGGTTAAATCGATGTATCCAGAAAGATCCACGGAAGTGTACTTTACCAAGCCATCGCCAAGCCCTGGAAATGACTTTTGCAGCGATTCCCGAGGCCAGAAACGCAGCTCTTCTCGACTTTCTCCTTCACCAGCTTTTTCTGCCAGCGGAACTCCCAAAGAAACTCCTGCAACGGCGGCTAGAACGCCTCCTCCTCCTTCGTCGTCGTCGTCGTCGTCATCATCATCATCTTCTTCTTCTTCTTCGGTGTTGGACTTCATATCCTCCATTCCTGTGGCAGTGGCCATTGTCCAGGTCCAAAGTGGAAAGGTCTGGCGGACGAATTCTGCGTTTCTCGAGCTGTTCGGGCTTCCAGATTACGTTTCCGCGAAACCTATGGACATCCGAGCGTTTGGAGTAGACTGGAACAGCCAGACCATGAAAAGAACTCTGGAAAGGCCTGTAGATGGGGTGCCTTTGGTGCTGCCAATGAAAGAAGAAACGAACGTTGGTGTGCTTGATCCTGCAGCACCGGTAGCCGCATCATCCTTTGCAGCCTCTGGAATGTCGGTCGTGAGCGTCAGCCTGCTTGGCGACCCGGATATTCTTCCCGGTGAGGATTTCCGGGTTCGAAAACACGTGGAAGCAGGTGTGCGAGCCCTTGCAGTGATGACAGCAGTGCCCCGAAGCACATGGCTCCTGACGCCAACGGGCAACAAAGTGAAGGGTCCGTTTGCTTTTGTGACATTTATTCCATCGAGAGACTCGCTGGAATTTCTGTGAGTCTTTTCTCGATTCGTCTAGGCACCGTTCCCAAATCCGCTCGCACACGGAACTGCATACGCAGGGGTTCAGCGCTTACATGTACACACCCCCGGATTTGACGCTTTCCGTGTATGCAGCGGGAGGTGCAGATGCTCCTCCATAAGCATACGAAGCTGCAGGAGTGTACCCCATCGGTGCTGTTGGTGGCGGCGGTTGAGCTACGTATGGCTGTGATGCGTAGGTGGGTGCTGCCGGAGCGTATGTGACCGGCACGTTTGGATTCATGGAAATGGGTCGTGGCGGTGAAAGAGTTCCCGCGGTTCCCTTGGCTTTCTTCCTTAGAACTCCAACGTCCTTCATGACCACATTGTGCTGTGCAGACATGCAAGAAACGACCGTCAAGAAAATGCAGTTCGCCAAATCTCTCCATTCATCATCATTTGTGCAAATTGCAATGCAAGACAGAATGAAGGAGGTCCAGAGAATGCAATAGTCGCACGGAGTGTTTTTCAAGCCGTAGCGACTCTGCAGCAGCCACCGATTACCGGACACTGCAGGTCCCAAGCAGCAGCACGTTTCGCACGCCAAGCACAGAGCTGGGCACGGTTGCACACACGGGTCACAGAAACTGGTGCATGGAAGAGCACCAGCACAACAGTGGTAGTTGGACATGTCGCCGTCAAGCAGCGCCATCCTATGCTGAAACGTCACAACGCATGGACAGAAGCAAGCAAAGCAGCACATGCCTGGTTCCACAAATCCAGCTTCACAGAGGCCGACACTCCACTCTCGAGTATTACTATTGAACTGTGCTATGCTTGCCATTTGCCTGTTGCAACTCTGGTCCTCCAACCCCTCTCTCTCTCTTTCTCTTCTTTTGTGAATTTTACTTTACGGCTTTCCCTTTCCATGAGTCGGCGTCCATTGTGTTCATGTCATGTGAATGTTTTTATTTCCACTAATGCAACACACTAAACAGCGCGCAGGCCTTCAAGTGAACAGAGTGGACAAAGTATTAACCTCCAACCCAAGCCTCTCCAAACATGTGGCGCATGCCGCGCCTCAAAAACAGATTATTTGGCGTAAAGTGACTATTACAATTAGCATCAGCACCCATCATCGATTACAAGGATCAGTTGTCAATATTCGACAGCGTCCTATTGGGCCTCGATCTGCCGCCACCGGTAACAGCATCCTGCAGAAGAAAAAGGTCGGTCTTCATTCAACAGCAATGTCGACGGCTGCCAACTCAGCCATGCTATCCGATGATATCACAGCCGTCCACCAGACCTTTGGGTTGGAGGAATGCATTATTACTGGAAAAAATATAAACACGCAGAAAAATACCGCCAAAAAGAAACAAAAGGCCTCAGCAGCTGTAAATTAAAAAATTAATGAGAGTTTTGGATTCGGTCCTGACTTCTCCTCGTTTCGAACTTCAACGAACTTGACAGTTTCGTAATTGATCGGTTTCCAAGCACACATCCATACCATAATTGCCCGATATTTCCAAAACAGCCCAATCTGCTGCGCTCCGCCGGGAAACCCACCAATAGCAAAAAAAACCCCTCACGTTTTGCCAAACTTCAAATCACGTTCAATATCTGGTTCCTTTTCAGTCCAATCACACCCACGTTCACAGATATACAAGGCACACGCACCTCTCTCTCTCTCTCTCTCTCTCTCTCTCTCTCACACACACACACACACACACACATACTCTCTCTCTCTCTTTCTCTCTCTCACTGTCTCACGGTTTCCGGTTTTCCCCTTTTTTTAAATAACATATATTTTTGTTTTTGTTAAATTCCCCCTCAGTAGTATTGTACTACTCTTGATTTGACCCTTCAGAGGACTGTCATAGTCGGTTAGAGTTTGTTTGGGGGTTCGGGGTTGTTTTGTTTTTTGTTTTGGATTTGCATGCGGACGTCAACTGGATCTCCTCGTGGAGCGTACCATGCGCTGGCTGATGAGAGCGCGCTTCCGTTTTCAACACATGAAGAATCAACAGTCTCCGTCCAGTGGCGATCGATCCGCAACCTCGATTCATTTCTAAGCAGAATTTATCAATACTGGCATCAAAAAGGATGGTTATGCATTATTTTGAAGCAGCTCTTTCATGTTTTGACGCTCGGCTTTGCGCTGTGCTTTACGTTTTTCTTGCTTGCCATGGTCGACTGGGACAATTACACCGTTGGGTTCCAAAAGGATAATCCGTTCACAAATGTCGTGATCCTGTTCGAGTCTGTTTTCGGGCTTTATTGGATCGTTTCGCTGTTCCGATTGTTCAAAATAAGCAGAGACGCGTGGGAAATGAGGTCCTTTTATCACTCGGAGCTTGAAATCAAGGAGTCCGAGTTATCGTATCTTACGTGGGATGAGGTCTGCGCGGCGCTCATCGAGTACCAGAATCGAAGAAATGCCCTCAGTCGGGTGAAGAAGCTCGACCACCTGGATATTGCACATCGCATTCTGCGAACCGAAAACTACATTTTGCTGTTGTTCCAATCACACGTGTTTTCCAAGCTCAATTCACGGTTGGAGCTGACAAAACTGCTCGAATGGAATTTCCGGCATCTTGTCTCCGGTATTTACAACACGGAGACATTCGAAGTCGAACGGAACTTCTCGTCGCTGCTCCGCAAACGAGCTATTTGGCTTGCACTGCTCAACTTTTTCGCTGCTCCCTTTATGATCATCTTCTTGTTTGTGCATCTCATCTTTCGATATACAGAGGAGTTGCGCTCGGCGCCCTGGAACATCGGAATGCGTTCGTGGAGTCCGTATGCGAGATGGCTGTTCCGCGAATACAACGAACTGCCGCATGTGCTTCAGCAGCGACTGGTGCAGGCTGCGCCTCCGACCAGCAAGTATCTATCGTATTTCCCAATGCCCATACCGAATCTGCTAGCGCGAACGGTACTGTTTGTTGTTGGCTCGTTTTCCGCGGTAATCATCATTGTTTCCGTGATTCACGATGAGCTGTTCCTTGGTTTGGAAATCGGGTCCAAGCCACTTGCCTGGTACCTGGCGGTGTTCGCGTCGGTGCTTGCGGTGGCCAGATCACTCATCAGTGAGCAAAATGCGTTGATCCATCCGCATCATACGCTGTCGGAAGTTGCCGCACAGACACACTATTTCCCTCCGGAGTGGAACGGCAAGGCACACATGCCTGAGGTCCGAGACTTTATCATTTCGCTGTATCCGTACCGCATGCAGCTCTTTATCCGCGAGCTCTTTGCCGTGTGGTCCGTTCCTTTTGTCCTCTTTTTCTGGGTGCCCAAGCATGCTGATGCAATCGCGTTCTTGCTGCACGAAAATACAACAAACGTCGAAGGTGTCGGGCACGTGTGTGCAAGAGCCGACTTTCAGCATGTCCAGGCACAAGACAAGACTGGTGCGTCGTTCATGTCGTTCGTTGCGCATCACCCGTCGTGGAAGCATCTGGAATCCCGTCCGGAGGCATCGCAGATGTTTACCCAGGTTACCGGAGTCCAGTCGGACTCGCTGCGCAACTCACTGCTTGTTCTTCCGGCTAGCCATATGCACGAGACAACGGCCGCGCACCGTCTTCCGGTGCGGTTTGCAACGGGAACGAACTTGCGCGGACGTGCTGATTCGCTTGGGGAATCTTCCCTTTTTGTGGGGAATCCAAGCAGTCCTGCGCTCCTCCGTATCGCCGGTGCAGCGGGCCGTGCAAGACCGGCACCGTCTCCAGGAACGGTAGATCCAGCAGATTCGGTTCTTATTGATATGCCAGTGTCGGACCAGGGTGTCCGGCCAACGATGCTTGCGTCGTCCCATCTGTACACATCCGCTGGACAGCCCGCAACAGGCCAACAGATTTCTCGAGAACTGTACGACCTCCTGCAAAGCTACGTCAACAACCACCCCACGACTGCACAACGGCGTGCATCTCTCGACGAATCACCATAATGTCGTTTCCTCTTTAGTTCGATAGCAACGACAACAACAACAACAAACCAACCAACCAACCAAACAAACAAACAAACAAACAAACAAACAACAATCATCACCACCATCATCATAATAATAAGAACAAGAACAATAAAACGAACAATGCTATACACTCTACTTTCTTTCCTTTACTATCATCCTACTGGATTGTTCAACGTTGCCAGAGCACCTTCCGGCACCTTTTTTTAAATATAATACTGTTGACGAGGTTGCTGTTGTACGGTTCGGCAAGATTCGTCAAAACACTCCGCACAACCGAATACCACAGCCAGTCGGGGAAAAGAGAAGAACTGAGAAAGCGAAAAACAAGCACGCAAAAGACAAGGAAGCATGTCTGCAAAAAGACGTTCTATTCGCTGAGATCATCATCGCAAGAAAAACCCTAGAAAAGCACAGAGTAATAGGTAAAGAGATGGAGGCTCAAACGGTTCGTCTGATTGGAGACCCTGTGCTTCACAAGCGCAGCCCCGAGATCGCCGATGTCCATGACCCGCAGATCGTCCAAGCTCGACTGGAATTGCATGCAACTCTCGAAAAGTTTCGGAAGGCGCAAGGATTCGGAAGAGGCATCGCTGCACCACAAATTGGATACAACATGCGAATGATCGCACTGAATCTCGGAGTGAACAATGGCGGAGTGTTTACCATGCACAACCCGGTTTTTCGTGACCTGAGCGCGGAAACGTTTACAATGTGGGACGACTGCATGTCCTTTCCCGATTTCTTAGTTCGTGTAAAGCGTCACCGATCGCTCACGGTGGATTTCCTTGACGACGACGGTATTCCGAGAACGCTAGAACGCGTGGACATCGCCCTTTCCGAGTTGCTGCAGCACGAAGGTGATCATTTGGACGGCATTACTTCGTTTGATCGCATGCACGGAACTAACGCCGTTGTGCACCGCAAGGTATACGAAGCATCCAAGCAGTTCTTTGACAATGCAGTCGACTACTCCATCGCTCCCACCCTCTGAACACACGCCCACCCACACACATTTGGTCGTTACAAAAAAGAGGTATATAAAAAAAATTCAATTTCGAAATTCCAGCAATTCCTCAAGCCGTTCTTCCTTTGAGGCGACGTGGCGTCAAAAGAAAGTAAAAAATATTAAAAGTATAATAAACACGACTGTGCTTTTTTAATTTAATATTTTGACTTGGCAAAAGCAAAAGGGGGAAAACAAAACAATCATATAAAACGATCAATCAGCTCAAACAAACACACGAACAGACGTTGCGGCTGTGGAGATGACCTTGTATTACCTTCATTTCGGGTTCCACAAGCATCCAAAGAGGGTGCGCATCAGCATGCTTGCGAATCGATCGACGCGCCGTTCTTGTATCGGGATCCACCAAAGTATTTGTACTCCTGATGTAGGCGGGGTGGAGTCCTCGCGTAGAGAGACTACGACCGTTCCCACCGGATTCTCTTTTTTTTTTGCACTGATTTTTATTTTTCTTTAGAGGCCTGTGCGGTACGATGGATGTTGCCTGCTGTGCGATCGTTCGTTCGCCGGTTCCGACAGCGTTTTTCCCAACGCGAGCAGTTTCGTCTGCACACTGTTCAAGGGATTTTAATGGATTCCAACGGACTGAGATTGGACAAGAAAAATGCGCCGAAATAGTGTGTCGGACCGTCCGCTGGGCCGGGCCGAGTTGTTATCGTGGCTGGGAAACGTGTTGCAAACAGACTCGTACACAAAGCTTGAGCAGCTATCTGATGGCATTGCGTATCTGCAGTTGTTTGAGCATATATTTCCAGATGCACTGGGTCCGAGTCCGACGCATTTGCATGGGAGTGCATCTGGAGGTCCGCTGCATACTCCGAAGAACAATGTTCGACAGGATTCTCTGAAGCGGTTCCAAGCGCTGCAGCAAACCCTGAGCAAAAACGACCTTTTGAAACGACCGCTGCCAATCGAACGCCTTGTGGACGCGAAGTTTTCCGATCATTTGGATCTGCTCCAGTGGATGCATTCCCAAGCTGCCTCGCGACAACCGGCACTCTTGAAGGCTCCTGTGCATCGGCCTGTTCATTCGATCTCTGTCGATCTGTATGGAAGCGATGAGCCCGGCAACAGCACCCAAAAGGTTGTCACCAGTAGTAATGATAGTAGCAGTGGTGGTGGTGGTACAACAAAACGGCAGCTTCAGAGTCACCACTATGATCATTCTGAAAGGCGAATTGTGCAAATGGACGACGAGAACGTCGCATCGAGCGTGGACAGGCAGTATATGTTTGAAGATGGGGAGAACGTGACGGACCAAGTGCTTGAGCTTGAGAGACTTGCAGGGTCGCTGCAAGAAGAGCTCGAGGAAGAGATCCAGGAAGTCGATGAGCTTGCCCTGCACGTTTCCGACGCAGCCATGGAGCGAGACTTTTACTTTGACAAGCTCCGCAGCATCGAGGTGCTCTGCGAAATGCACGGCGAACACGACCGTGAATCTTCTGCCGCCATCCTCAACGTCATCCGAGCTCGCTTCTCTTCCATCTAAGCAGACCGAACCTCTCAATCCCCCATCCACTCTCTCCTTTCCTCTCTCTGTCTCTATCTCACTCTTGTTTCGTTTCGTTTATTAGGCATGTAGTGAAACGTCCGCTGTGCTGCGCAACCATGTGCTGTGTGCTGCTGTGGATATGGCGAGGCCGCCTAGGATCCCTGGCCTGGCAATGGCCAACCGCGTTGGATTACCTGCGTTTCAATCGCCGATACTTCTGCCTTTGCTTCTCTAAGCATCCGTGCTGCTTCTTTACCACTTTGCATACGTGCATTGGCCCGAAACGTCTCCGCCACGTAATTTCGGACAAGCTCCGTCATTAGCTCGTGGTTCGTAAGCTGTGACTTCATTCCCTTTGCAGATACCGCAGAAAGATGAGACTCTTCTTTCAAGAACTCCTGCTGCAACAGCGACTGAACTCCCGGCGCTCGGACGTAATCAGGCGCAAGTCGCAAACACCGCTTATACAATGCTAAAACACTTCCTCGGTGACTTTGCACTCCTCGCTTCAACATTGCCATATTATCATTATCATCATTATCGTTGTTATCATTTTGCGGATGCTTTGATCCGGTTTGATGCGATGTCTACTACAGGTTGCATGACCGACTTCACTGTTGTCGGTTTTTGTTTTTGTTTTTGTTTTTTTGGGATTGACCAAACCGACTGTAGTGTGTCCCCGCCGAAAATTAAATTCGACCAAATAGAAAAAAAGAGAGCCTCACCATCGATCCTGGATTTTCCTGATCAATCTCATGGAAGCGTGTTTTCATTTTCAGTTATTAACGATCCTTCTTTTTATTACTTTTAATTCTGTTAGTGTTTTTTATTTGTTGCTTTTTATTTGTTCTTCAATCTTCGTTTCGCCCCCCTCAAAGTGTCTTTTCCACCACTGCGGTTCGCATCCTTCTTTCACCAGGAAACGTCATAGTCGTCGTCCCCGTCATTAATAACCAGAGGATCAAGAAGAGAGGCTTCGCTTTTGGAACAGCAATAATAATATCAATTCACACGAATCGTGCAGAGTATTAGTGGAGTAGGAGGTTTGGGGAGTAATAGTAAGAAGCGTGTGGAGAGGTACTGAACAGCAAACAGCAACTGCGATAACAACAACATCGAGGGCAACAAAAAGAAAAGGTAGGAAAATTGATTCTTTTTTATTATATAATTCTACTTTAAATTACTTCTTCCCTCCATCATGCCGAGGCCTGCGGATCCGTTTGCAGATATGACGCAGATTGTGCTGGAGTATCTTCAGACGTATGGGTTTCAGAACACCGCGTCGATGTTTATGAAGGAGCTTGACCAGGTTGTCAACCGCCTTGCAAATTCTGGAAATCTGAACGAATCTACTGGAATTCAGCAGCTTTCATTTGATTCGGAAGCAGAAGAAGATGAAGCGAAGGAACAAGAACAGGGGCCAAATCAGGAAGAAGAGAAGGAGGAGGAGGGTTTAGAAGAGGGTGAAGTAGTTGTTTCTATGGAGTCAAACAAGCAGAAACGCAAAGGAAATGCCTCTGTTATTTTCAAAGAAGATGACGACGACGAAGAAGAAGAAGACGATGGCGATAATGATAATGACGCAAAAGTCGATCGAAGAAATCGTCATGGCAAAGTGTCACAAGATGGTGATGGCAATGTGGCTGAGGACGAGGACGAGGACGAGGATGAGGATGAGGATGATGAGGAACATGGAGATGAAAACGATGCGAATTATGAAGGCGACTCAGAGGAAGAAGAAGACGACGATGATGAATTGGAGCAGCCGTCGCCTGCTGTCATGCAACCTACGGTGAAGAAATCTTCTTCATTGTCATCTCGCGGTCGAAAGGAAAAGACCGGAATTGAGGCTGAGCTTACGGAGCGAAGTCCGAGTCACAAGTTGCAGAGTGATGATGTTGAACAGGGCGACGATGATGAGTGGGAGAACGACTCGGATATGGGATACGAAAGATACTACCTGCCTTTTGAAGACGGAGACTATCCGTATTGCGCCAGTCATATTCGCAGGCAACTCGAGGTCGTGAACAAGATGGAGCTCTTGCCTGAAGACTTTGATGAATTTTCCGATTTTGCGGCGGAGGAAGAAGAAGAAGAGGCGGCGGCGGAGCAAAATGGAATGGATGTGGATGTTCTGAACCAAAGCACCGATGATGACAATGGCCACAATGACGATGATGACGACGACGATGATGATGGTGGTGGTGGTGATGATGATGATGGACACACACAGGAAGACGATGGGGTTGATCAGCTTACACAGGAAGACGAGGACGAGGATATCTCGCTCATTTCGATAAAGGAAGGAGATGTGCTTTCCACCATGGTGAAGGATGGGTTCCTAACCTCTGAGGAACGCGATATGGAGATCTTGAACCAGGTTGACGAAGTAGAAACGGTCCAAAGCGAGGAGCAAGAACGTATCTTAAATGCAGTTCTTGAAGATGACAAGCGATCTCCTGATGCTGGCGCTGAATCTCTGGAAGACGATCAAGAAAGCGGAGATGTTCATGATAATGGTGATGAGGAAGGACAGGATACGTCGTCCATTTCCAAGGATGACGATGCTTCAGCACCAGTCTATGCAACATTCAGCTTGCCCGTGATTTACACTCCATCCAAGACCGGCTTCTCAGAGCACAAGGATTTCCCCTTGGACATCGGAGTTACAATTTGCGGTCGCTACCGTGTGGTCAACATGCTGGGCTCCGCTGCGTTTTCTAGAGCAGTGGAATGCCATGATCTCAAGACCGGCCAGTTTGTTTGCGTCAAGGTCATCCGCAACAGCAAAGAGTTCTTTGATCAGTCGCTGGATGAAATCGTGTTGTTGCACTTGGTTCACTCCACCGAGCGTGTGTGCGATCGTCTTGTGAAGTTGATGGACTATTTCTATCATCAAGAACATTTGTTCTTGGTTTGTGAGCTGCTGCGGGAGAATTTGTATGAAGCATGCAAGCTGAACAGAGAAGAGTACTTTGCAACCAATGGTGCGGTGCCTCTCTACTTTGTTGAATGGAGGCTTCAGAGAATTGCGCAGCAAGTCTGCGTTGGCCTGCAGCATTTGCATGAAATGGGAATCGTCCATTGTGATCTCAAGCCCGAAAACATTCTCATCGAATCGTATTCACGTTGCTTGGTCAAGGTAATAGACGTCGGATCTGCGTGTTTCACCACAGATAATCTGTCTTCGTATGTGCAGTCACGGTCTTATCGCGCACCAGAAGTCGTCGTAGGGTACCAGCCTTGGGACCAGCGAATTGATATGTGGTCTCTAGGATGCATTCTTGTCGAATTGTATACTGGTTATGTGTTGTTCCAAAACGACTCGGTCTCCACCATGCTTGCCCGCATTGAAGCAATTTTAGGGCCGCTTCCACGCATTCTGAAGAACGCTCCACATGCGAAACTCTTCTATGCTCCGGATGGAAAGATTTTTGAAATGGACGAGAGGAGTCACCGTCTTGTCTGGGTCCGCGGAAAGCGCACGTCCCTGGAAAAGAGACTGCGCACTACGGATGTTGCGTTCCTTGACTTTGTCAAGAAGTGCCTCATCATGGATCCCCGTCGCCGTATCACTGCTGCGGAAGCTTTGAACCATCCTTGGTTCAAGAAGGAATATCCGGAAGCGAAGGAGCTTCTTGGCGTTGCGTATGGACAGTTGCCTCCAAACACAGCTTCTCCTGCATCGGCTGCGGCTGCGGCTGCGGCTAGTGGAGAACTGGACGACAGTGGAGATGGCAATTATGAAGACGTGCTCCCACCACATGGCTCTGGATCTTCTGCAGAAGACAGTATCGAAGATGCTGCGATCGACCGGGATGAAGCGGAAAGCGGGCCACAGCGATACGGAAGATCTCTGTTGCGCTCCCAAGGCAATCACAGTTTTTCTGCCGACGGAGATGATGAAGCTGCGTACAGCCAAGAAGAAAGTGAGGAAGGCGACACGTCGGGAATGTCAGATCGTCCTGGACGCCCTGCATTCAAGGCGAATACCGTGCCTGGTCATCACAGTGAACCTGATGAAGGGGAGTCTGGGGAAACAGGAACCAGTGCTGAATCGGACAGCGAAGTGGATTCCGAAGAAGAAGAACGAAAAATTCAGTACAAGGAAGAACGAACTCGACTGTTGGCGGATGATGATGGCGGTGCAGACGATGCGGTCACTCTTGATCGCGACGTTGCCGTGTATCTTGAAAAGGCAGACGACGACGAGTCTTCAGGACCTGGGGAGAACTGGGCTGAAGAAGACGACGGCAGCGTCGAAGAAGACGACGAGGACGAAAAAGATGGTGAGCCGGCTCCACAAATGCTCGTCGAGGAGGAAGACGAAGAGGAAAACGTGGACGTACATATGCAGTACCTGACGTTGAATGATGACCATATTCACGTTGAAGATGATTCTGGCCAGAAGGACGAGGAAGCCTCGAAACTGGCGGTAGAAAACCATGACCAGGATCAAGACGTGGATCTGAGTGTTGTTGGGGACATTTCGCTTGCCGATGCAGAGGATCCGCCAATCAACTAGGCGCGAAGTACTCAGTCATCCCCCCTGTTTTGTTGTTGTTGTTGTTGTCAATTTTCATATGTACAAAAAATCATTCTTACAAGATTATGTAGGGTAAACACAAGATGTGTGCATGTATGTGTGAGTGAGTGCGAGTGATCGGCATCATCATGCCAAAAGAAAAAGAAAAAGAAAAGTAGACGACGGCACAAGATGAGACGCGCCTTATCGCTTGTCTCTGGGTTTTGCGTCAACATACGTTCGAATGACCCGAGTGCTCATGCGTTCCATCTCGACACGTTCTCGGGCTCGGCGGACCATTCCGCGCGTCTCGACCAAGGCACTTCCGACACCCTCGGACCAGATCTTCCACGCACGCCCTTTATACTGGCGCATTGTATCGTCCAGCGCCGCCCGCGCTTCTCGCGTGGCGCGTTCTACTATCCGATATCGAAATCCATCAAGATGGCGGTTGAAATGCGCCAGTTCGTAGGCCCATTGCAGTCTGAGAATTTGCAGACTCGCTTCAAAGTTCGACAGCCTCGTGTTGGACGCTGTTTCGTCAGAAGTAAAGATGCTTGAAAGAACAATATTGGGCATTCCAGCCGCCATGTTGCCAAACTCCCCGACGTTGAGGTTCATGCCATGCTCTGCGACATGTTCTGCAATGTCTGGAATTTCAGCAGCGGGAACACCAAGACCCGTCACTGCGCACTCGGACTCTGTCATGAGCGGCGATGACAGATTCCAGCCGGAAGGAGCTGCCGTCCCGTCGTCCACGCGCGCCAAAACATATAAGAATTCTGGGAGTGCCGGCACATCTTGGTCGTCTGGAAGGCCAAACGACCGAGTATGCTCATTAAAAGGAGTGTCCGAGTCAATCAACACTCGGTTCAGAACAACCAACTGGACTCGGCGCGAAAATTCAGCGTCTGGATCTTGGGAATCTGGCTGCCGCGATTCAGACTCGACCTCTTCAGGCGATGGGAGGGGAATGTCGAGATGGAACGACGGATTTGAAAACGACTCTCCAAGCTCCACTGGCAACGGTACTTCCGCAGCCAATCCCTTTCGTGAGCTTCTCGAACATTCAATAGCCCACATTGGAAACAGCTTCAGAAGCAGCTGCCGAGGGCTTTTCGCATACCCCACCGTGATTAGCCGCGCAACCTGTTTCCTGTCGATCCTCGTGAACAGCCCTTTCACCTGCTTTTCTTCGCCGTCGTTTCCTCCAGCCTGCTTTCGCTGTGCAGCGGAAAACTTCTCGTCGAACAGCGTTCCAAGCAGTGTATTCCGAATATGGAATACTGCTGCTACCTTCCATGCTGGATCCGCAATGCACTTGACCGCTGCACGCTCACAACGGGCAAACAGCCTATTCACAGGAACAAGTCGCTCAAGACTCACCCCATCTCTTGTTTCTGACTTGATTGGTTTTGCGTGCGAACCCGGCGTCCCAGCACCACTGGAGTCACCGGAGTTCCGAAGCGCAGCAGTGGCACCTTGCACTGCAATCCCAACCATTGATACATCCTGGCTGACACATCGCAGCACCGCCTTCACGAGTCTTCCGACCAGAATTTCTCGAGCACAGAACCGATTGTGCACCAAGGACTGCATCTGAAGGGACTTTGCAGCTTCCACTACCAAATACGAGTACACAGTGTCTAGCGCCGAAAGCACGGAAGCCGATGGAAACACGGGAAACCGAATCGGCAGCTGACACACCACTCCTCCACCTTTTTGCCGTTGTCCCTCCTGCTGTCCTTGTCCCTCCTTGTCTTCGTCCTTGTCCTTCAGCAGCCCGGGTCTCGGTTCTTCTTGTCGAGTCTTTTCCTGTCTTCCCTCACGTACAGGTAATGATTCTCTTGCTCCTGGAGATCCCGGTGAGCTTGGTAATGCTGCCGCTCCAAATCGCGAGTCCACGATTCTAGAAGCCACAAGAAGCCGCTGGATCCGCAGCTTCAGCGAAGAGAGCGCAACACGATGATGCTCGCTCAGCAACCCGTATTTTTCATCCAAAGCATCCAGAACCGGAATTCCACTCACCGACCTCCCTCCGTCCTCCACCTTCTTCTTCTTCTTCTTCTTCTCTTCTGTCTTCTCTTCACCTTCACCATCATTGCCATTGCCATTGTCGAGACCGGTGGTGGTGGCGATGCTCGGAGGTCGAAACGGAGCCGATGGAGACAGTTGGTCAAGAAGCCAGGCACCATGCATCGGAACTGTACTGTGCGAATTCACAGATACTGGAAACTTGCTCACGGATCCATACACGTCCATGCTCGCTCTCTCAGTCCACCTTTCAAAATATTGCAAAATAAGCAAGTAAAGCAAGTGAAGCAAGTGAAGGAAGAGAAGGAAGAGAAGGAAGAGAAGGAACACCTCTCAAAAGAAAAAGAAAGTCATCCACCACGTCGATGCATCAAAATCTACAGAATGGTTTTTCGGATAGTCATCTATTAATTTATTTATTTATTTATTTGCTCAGCGAACAAACATCATCCAGTGTTTTTATTATTTAGCACGTGACGCATTGCTCTATTACGTTTTTTCTCCTTTTTCTTCTTCTTCTCCTTTTTGTCTTGCTACATGGGATCCGGAATAACGTGAAGCTCCTCCCTCTGCGACGCAGGCGGATCCGATGCAGGACCGTGCATCAGATGTTGTCATGTGAGGGCGTATTTTCATGGGAGGTCCAACAGCGATTGCTGCACAAAACACAAGAGTTCAGGGACTTCCAGGTCAGGTCACGATCGTCATGGTAGAACACACACTTTCCAGTTATGCGGACTGTATGATGGCATGATTCACCCCGTCACTTCTGTGGAAAAACAAAGACCCTCTTCACATGTGCACGGTGCGCATGTCGGATAACGGATCAGTCTTTGATTGGGACGTCGAGGTGCGTGTTAGGGTCTATTCCCCCCCCATCTCGTCTCGGAACTGTCATGCAGCTCTCGAGAATCCAGCATTGATGATACACAGCGTCAGCGAAGGATTGTGTTTTTGTTTTTTTAATTAATGTGATCCAACTACTGTAGTGTAGAAACAGTCCGGAACGATTCTCGCTGAGATTCGCGATTTGCACTAAATAGTAGAACGAAATAATTATTTTCCAACTATAACCGGCTTTTTTGCTTTGTGTCTGTTTGTCACTCGTCTTTTCAATCGCGACAGCTAATCAGTTCCTAGTTTTTTCGTTGGGCTGCTTTTTTTCTTTTCTTTTCTTTTCTTTTCTTTTTTGTTTTTATCTTCTTCTCAAGTTCTTCTTGGTATTATTTATTATTTATTATTATTTGTGCTATAAAGATTGAAAAAGGAAAGGAAAGAAGGAATGGCGCCATTTACGGATGATGAGCTTCGTCTGCTTCCCAGCAAGATTGCGGATACGGTACAGAAGATGCTTGAAGAAGAGTTCAAGAAGGCTGTGCAGAAGCTGAAGGGCTGTTCCGCGATTTGCAACATTGGAGTGGTGATGGCTGCAGGAAAGGTGGCCAAGGCTGTGAAGGATCTCAAGCCACAGCTTACGAAACTCAAGGACGGAGCAACGCATGGCGAAGAGTCTGATCTGGGAAAGGCTGTGACGTTCCCTGCGGACTTGATTGCGGGGATTGGAAAGGCGGTTGCAGAGACCTTTGGCGCGCTCAAGGAGTTCTTCGCAAAGGCAAAAGAGGTCATTCCGGACGAAACCCGCGCGCTCGTCACGGAAATCGGCGAGGTCCTCGATGAATTTGTCAAGCTGCTTTCGGGCGGTGGATTCGTCTGTGGAGTCCCCGATGTGACCAAGCTGACTTCGCTGGACAAGCTGGTTCCTGAGGCCATCAAGAATGCTCCGTCCAAGATTTTCAAGTTCTTCATGAAGCTTTCCGACGGCGCAATCGCAAAGTTTGGAGTCATTGGACTCATGTTCTCGGCACTCGTCAAGACCGCCGATGTCGTTGCGGAAGGCGGAATCGAGCTCTTCAAGGAGAAGTTCGCTTCGGAAGACGAAGACCTGTCTGGAGCTGCAATCCTTGCGCTCACCAAGATCGGTCTCACTGACGAAAAGTCAGTCGATGCCGTCGAAGATATCTTCAAGAACGCCGCAATGGACTCCACCAAGCCCGCAGCCGTCAAGGCAAAGGCCGCAGCTGCACTCACAGTCATCGCAACCGCAAATGCCGCAAAAAAGGCTGGCCAAATGATCTCAAACGTCATGGACAAGCTCCCGTCCATCTCAATGCCCTTTTAAAATACCTTATTTTGCGTAAATCTGGCAAAGACTGTAGACACTTCCTTTGCGTTGTCGTTGTCATTGTCGTTTCCTGCTAGTCTTTCCTCTATTTTGCTTGTCTACGTTTTATTTATTTATAATTCTTTTCTTCTTCCTCTTCTTTCTTTCTTTCTTTCTTACTGCGTCTGCTTGTTTGTCGTGTTTCAGGGAACGCCACACGGGAAAATGATGTCGCCCCAGGATCGGTATCGAGCGCATCTGACGACGGAGCTTCTTCCAGAACTCGAGCGCCTGATCCGGATGCGCGACAAGCTGTACGAAGACCTGTCTCCGTATCTTGATTTACGAACGCAGCTGCGAGTCCACACGGAGAGTGCTGATCCTGGACGCAGTGGAGAGGAGCAGCCGATGCTTATCGATATTGGATCGAGGGTGTTTGTAGAAGCGCGCGTGAGCTCGGGTCTTGATGCGGGGCTGTTTGTGCATGTTGGGTTTGGATTCCATGTGCAAATGAGTGTGGACGAGGCACTTGCATTCATCGTGAAAAAGGAAGAAGACTCAATGCGCAGAGCAGAGACCGTCGCTGCGAGAATAGCCTCCGTCCGCGCGCAGTGCAGACTCGTGGAAGACGCTCTCCGAGACGCCGCGGAACTCTAAAGCTTCCCCTTTCTCCTGCTGTAGCTTGCGCACTTCCCCGAGCATCACTTGATACTATAACTCTTTGGCACTCTTTGACATTGTTTGACATTGTTTGACATTGTTTGACAAGAGTCTCGGATGGTGAATGATGGACATGGAAAACATGAAAAACCAACCTCAATCGTGGTATTATCCGCTACGCACCAGTGCCACGCGTCCAAAAAAACCCCATTTCCATTTCCTCCGTTTCCCCCACCGAGAAAAGTCATGATTCACATTTCTTCCTCAATTCCCATAAAACAGCAAGTATGAGTCGCTCACGCACATCCACACACACACATATTAAAAAGTCGAATCTCTCTTGCGACTGCTCTCTCTCTCTCTCTCTCTCTCTCTCTCTCTCTCTCTCTTTCTCTTTCCAAACCACTTCTTTTTACAACTTTTTGGAATCCTCTTTATATTACTCATTTTCCTTTCCTTTTATCTATTTCCTTTTATTTCCTTGTATTTATTTTCATTTATATCGCTGCTATTCATACATCCGTAATTAATTCGCTATTTCTTTTTCTTGCTGTGGTTCTATTGGTATCGGATTTTTCTCGTTGTTGTTCTTGTTCTTGTCTCGTGTGTGCGCTTTGAGAAGAAGTTCGTCTTTTCTTTTCTTTTATTTGCATAATGTCGTCTTTGGACTTGTTGTTGGACTCGGACCTTCTTTTGCTGGAAAGCGAGTGTCCGTCAACTCCGAATCCGCACATTTCAGACCCTTCTTTTCCCTCGGCTTCCGCATTTTACGCCGCTCCCCCACCATCGTCGGCAGCGCTGTCGGCGTCGTTGAGTGCGCACATGCAAGTACCGCAACAACATCTAGGGCCATATCAGGCGTCGAAGTCGTCGATGGCGACGGGGATGATGATGATGGAGGAGGACGAATGGCTGACGTTTGGCCCAAATGCCAGTGTGGTGTCGTCGAATGAGAGCGTGGCGGCGCATTCCTCGACGGATTCGTCGTCTTCCATGTCCAACTCTCCGTGCACTTCAGACCACTCCCATCACTCGGGATCCACATCTTGTACAACTGTGATTGAAATCGACGAGCTGCAGGTGCCGCCACCAACTTGCCCGCCGACTCGCACGTCGCAGGTGCAGGGAAACGTCATCATCTCGGATTTTTCAAGGTTCCCTGCAATCGCGCAGCAGGCTGCAGGAAGCTCGAGGAAGAGATCTTCAGGGTCGCAAGCGTTGCCAAGGTCCAAAAAACCAAAGGCACCGGCAGTCATGAGATCGGAGGTAAGTCAAGGGTCGGACTCTGATGTCGAAAATGACGTTGCAATCAGCAGCAATCATGGGAGCGAGAATGGTGGATCTGTTGCATTGGACGGGAAGAAACAGTTAAGAATGATGAAGAATCGAGAGTCGGCTGCGGCATCTCGGGAACGGAAAAGACTGCAGATGGAGTCTTTGGAGGCCCAGGTTCGAGAGCTTCGCGAGGAAAACGCAGTGTTGCGTGCCCGAAACGAGCAACTTGAAAGAGACGTGTCCATGCTCAAGGCGTCGGGAGGATCAAAGGGATTCCTGATGGTCTTTGTTTTTTCGTTTGTCATCATGCTGCCAGTCATGATCGGCACCGGCTCTTCATCGGGCTCTACGAGTGGTGTCGTTGTCAGCGAGCTTGTCAGCACGGGATCAAATGCAATGGACTTGTACGAGTCGGGGCGCCTTGCATCTTCTGCAGGACGAAAGCTCCTGAGCTTGCCCCAAGTCGCGGACAGCCCAACAATGGAACTTGTCAAGTTCGAGCCGACCATGAGTGCCGAATTTGCGAAGGACTTCTTCTCGTCTTCCGCTTCTGTTTCGACACCTTCTTCGTCGCTCATCTTGGTTGACTCGCCGGAGCAGGCTGCGCATGTAATACACGGAGATTCGCAGACCGTTTACTTTTACATCCCGCAGATCCAGCCTGTGTGTCCGGTTTCCGTCGATCAAATCAAGGCCAGACTTGCGAGACCCGATGCTACTGTTGCGTTTGTTGTGCCCAAATCGGCGGTCGTGACGACTGCGGTTCCCATGGAGTCGCTTGGATCGGGCCTGACGATGCTCAAAATGTCAACTGCAGAATGGCAAGGACTCGCTACCGTTCTCAGAAACCACGTCAAGCAGCTCACTATATGAGTTTCGTGCGCCGTTTCGTTGGTGCCGCAGCAGCATCGAATCGTTTTCACCCGTACGATAATGTAAATTCTGTAGTTTTATCAGCAAAAATCCGTTTTCGGGCAAATCTCGGCTTCCGAACGTGAACAATCTCTCTCTCTCTCTCTCTCTCTCTCTCTCTCTCTTTCTCTCTCACTCAAGAGAAGAGCATGTTGCCAGGATTCTGACGATCTGCTGACGACGATAACGACAACGACAAAAACAGTTGGAAATTGTACAAAAAAGGCTGACAGTCCGGAATCCGGTCTGCGATTCGGAGAACTGCCAGTGTGTCATGCTCATCCCGCTCTGCAAACAGTGTAAAATTGCTCCATTCAGCATCCACAGAAACGTCTCTGCGGTGCCGAAAGATTGCTTAGATTAAGAAAACGCCATTCCCACCTATTACATCCCCTCATAGTGTGGGACATCGATGGACACAGGGCCGGCGTCGTCCAGCCTTGCGGCCTGCAGAGAGTCTACAAAGAAGCCTCTTTCCATTTCGATTTTTCGACTCCAGAGCCGTGCAACAATGTACCTTCTAAGCATGAAAAGCAGCAGCAGAACAGCAAAACCGACTAGACACAGTCCCACAAGCAGCACCACAAAGTACGCGGATGGAATGCATTCAGACTGCTCTTCGTTGGGTCTCCACAACACCGGGCAACTCGAGCAGCTCATAGCCCCAGAGTCTGCGGCATACGTTCCAGAAGGACACTGAATGCATCCGTCCATGCCCAGTGAATTCTGATAGAACCCCGGCGAACACTTTTGACATCTGTACGCCGTTCCGTTTCCCGCTGAAAACGTACCATACGGACACTTCACACACTTTATATTTCCGTCCAGCGCGTAATATCCAGGATTGCAAATCTCGCATGCAACGCGAGTTGCAGAAGCCTGCGAGCCCAGTGGACAAGGGTCGCAGTACGATCGGCCGTCGGACGCTTGGTAGTATCCTTGTGGACACCGGTCGCATTCCGTGGAGTTTGGAGACGCCGAAAATGTGCCTGCCAAGCACGCATGACACAGCTCGGGCTCGAAACACGATCCAGGCGCGCACACAATCGCCGATCTGTTGTTGATGAAATACGAACAGTCCGTGGAGTACGTACCTGCATCACAAGGAGTGCAAAAGGTATAACCAATCGATCCTGCATCCACGGCACTTCCTATCGGCAAGCACATGACATACAGCAACAGTACCACGCATACCGGTAGCAATGACAATCCTCGCGGTACCGATGATGGTGATGATGATGTCGCGGCTGTTATTGTCGCGGCTCTAAATACTGGCGATGACGGTGGTGATGGCGATGACGGTGGTGATGGCGATGATGGAGAAAGCATAGGAAACCACCCCATCAGGCGTTCAAGTTCCTAATGAGTTGAATCCTCCTTTTGATATTTTTCTTTTTCTTTTGAGCTGAAAAGAGAATGCGAAAAGAACGGAAAACTCGGAATTCGGAGACACGACAATTTCGGGACTTCGTTGGGGGTTTCTCCAAGAGAACGGGCAGCAGGCTTGAGCCTTGATGCTGCAGAAGAGAGTGCTTTTTAAAGTTATTCTCTTAATTTTTTTTACAGCCGCGAACTCCATCGCTGCTGCTGGCTTGACCGCTCGCCAAAACATGAATCACTATTGATCATCGTCATGGCCGGTTTGCGCTTGTTGGGAAGTTTCTTCTATGGAGCCATGCGATGTTTGTCTGCTTGAGGGTTCGATAGGAAAAGAAAAAAAAAACGGAAAGAATGATAAGAAAAGAAGAAGAAAAGAAGAAATTCTAGACTTGACTACGGTAGGAACATCACGTCCCTCATAGGGTTAAATAAGAAAACCAAACTTCCGATATGATGCTGTTCGTTTGATGTTGAAATATTGATGCACAAAAAGGTCACTCGTACAACGCTTTTGGTTTCAGATAGTCCTGTTTGTATTTCTGTCTGCAAGACGTTTGTGCATCTTGTTGTGCTGTGCTGTGCTGTGCTGTGGTGGTGAATCATACAACATCAGCAAAACGAAAAGGAAAAGGGAAAAGGAGAAAGAGAGAGAGAGTGTGTGTGTGAGAGAGAGAGAGAGAGAGAGAGCGAAGAAGAGGAAGAAAAAGACTGGGTTTTCCAAATATTTGATCAAGTGTGTTTTTAGTGTGTGTAAGAGTGTTTAAAGAGTGTTTCTTCGTCGCTGATCATCTTGGATGTTTTCTGCTAGTCGGCGTTGGGTGCCTTCGAGAGTTGGTTTCCGGTTCTTCTCGAGCCGTCTGTCGTCGAACGTGCTTTCTGACGACCAGCTGCAGTTCCAGTCGGTTGCGGCCGAGTTTGCGCAAAAGGAGATGCTCCCGTATGCTGCGGAATGGGACGAAAAGAAGGTTTTCCCAGAGGAAACTCTCCGAAATGGCGCAAGGCTTGGCTTTGGAGGCGTGTATGTCAAGGAAGACGTCGGCGGTGCGGGGCTTACGCGATTGGATGCAGCAGTGATTTTTGAAGAGCTGAGCAAGGCATGTCCTTCGACAACCGCATACATCACAATTCATAATATGTGCTGCTGGATGCTGGATTCGTTTGGAAACCAGGAACAGAGGCAGCGTTTCCTGCCTGCGCTTACGTCCATGAACCAGTTTGCATCGTATTGCCTGACAGAGCCGAATTCGGGGTCTGATGCGGCGTCTCTGCGTACATCTGCGGTGTATGATGAGAAGAGCAAAGAGTACGTCTTGAATGGCTCAAAGGCATTCATCTCGGGAGGAGGCAGATCGGATGTGTATCTTGTAATGAGTCGCACTGGCGAAAAGGAGATTTCGTGTTTTGTTGTCGAGAAGGGAATGGCCGGTGTGTCGTTTGGAGCACAGGAAAAGAAACTAGGGTGGAATTCACAGCCGACTGCAATGGTTCTGATGGATAATGTCCGTGTTCCAGAGGCAAACCTGATTGGAGGACGCGGAAATGGTTTCAAGATTGCAATGAAGGGTCTCGATGGAGGTCGCATCAATATTGGAGTGTGTTCGTTGGGCGCTGCACAAACGTGCTTGGACATTGCGCGAGAATATGGAATTGTCAGAAAGCAGTTTGGAAAGCCGATTCTGGCAAACCAGTATTTGCAGTTCAAGCTTGCCGATATGGCAACAGCGGTGCATGCCTCCCGGCTTATGATCCACGATGCTGCCCAAGCGCTTGACAAGCAGTCGCCAGACGCAACAGTCAAGGCTGCCATGGCAAAGCGGTTTGCAACCGACGAGTGCTTTGATGTGGTGAATTACGCACTTCAGATTCATGGAGGATACGGATATCTCAAGGACTACCCTGTGGAACGGTACCTTCGTGACCTTCGTGTCCACCAGATCTTGGAAGGAACGAATGAAGTAATGCGTCTCGTCATCGGACGGTCTCTCACCGCACAAGCGTAAGATCTTCCAAATGCTTGGGAGGCACGACGATCCGTAAGAAGGCGGGTGTTTGCAAAGCCAGACATGTCCGTTTAACTATACACTAAAAATACGAATGTTTCTTAATTACCAACCCAATCTGGAGAAATCCAGACAGATGGAAGCGCCGAAAGTTCGAGGCTGAACAGATGCGTGCACGTCGCAAATCGACGATGCCGCGGGAAAAGGAATATGTTCTCGGCCGTCATTTCAAAACGGCATCAGCATCACGAACTTATTCACAGATGTTTTCTCCTTTTCACGAAACATAAAAACACGCAAGTGGAGATTATAGAAGAGAGAATACTTCCAATTGCGCGATTTGGAAAACGCCATCATTGCACGAACACAGTGCGTCGTTCCCGAACGTGTCGCAAGGAGCAGTAGTTCCGGATTCGAAGCGAGAATCAATGGACAAACCAAAACCTTCACCCCCAGCGCCGATGACCAAACCTTCGGGTCGTACTAATTGCACATAGCTGTTTCCAGATTCGCCCGTCTGCCACCTAAAAACGCGCGCTGACTTTTCAAGTCTGCTAAGCTCCTCGGGATCATCAAAGTGCGAAGATGCAGGAAGAGCTTCTGCGGAGCCAGAAAGGACATTTGCAAACGATCCTGATCGAATCGACAGCGGGCGCTTTCGCATGGACTGGTTTCGAACGGATGGTGAAAAGGAAAACAAGAACGAATGGACTCCGGATCCGTAAAAGCCGGACGACGGGTGCCAGCCATCAGATAACACTGCGCCGAAAATGTGCCCTGCAAAATCCTGAACAACAAGTATATGAGGACCAATTGCCTCGCACTTATTGATGAAAGTCAATATGGAATAACCATCGTCCTCGGTCGCAAAGACCCGCTGCGGCGCCTTCAGACGCAGCCGATCATCGGACAGCCAGTGCCAAACAAATTCAAACAGACGGCGGTGGAGAATCCTCGAGCGCGTCGGGAACTTTGGAGCAACGAACCCCTTGATCCTCTGTGCGTCTCGGAGTAACGTGGGATCCAGCCTTTCGCGGTTTCCATTGTCAAACTGCATCAAATCTTCTCTCGAAAGCTGCATCTTGAACGCTCTACGAATCAAATCCTCCGGGTCGGTCTTGAAACCGCAGTTTGTGATTACATTCTTAAAGTCATCCACCGATTTGGCCTTTGCGAATTCCTCGGTATGCATGGAGAGGAGTGCTGCGCCGAATCGATACAGAATTTTTGCGCCTTCCAGCAAAAAAGAATCGAGAAACCGAAGATTCGCAGCAAGCGGCAAATATGTGTAAAACAGCCGGTCAAACCAAGGGCTGAAAGCATCGACTGCATCGAGACCAAGAGCCTTCATCTTCTCCGCCACGCTGGGAACAACCTTTTGCAAAACAGCTTGAAGCGTCAGCAGCGAAATGAGACGCGCTTCTCTTCCCAGTCGGAAATACCAATTGTTCTCTTCCGATCTCTTCGTGACGTAGCAAATGCATGCATAGGCTTCCGCCTCTGTCATGAACAAGAGGAAAAGCGACACCAAATCTGGCAAGCAGGGGCAAAAGACAATACGAGGATGGTTCTCTGCAAACACGCAAAGAAGTCTTCTTGCGGCGTTCGTGCCTGCCTTCGTGAGCGAATGCTGTTCAAACATCAACCGTTCAGCCCCGAAAGACGGCACATGCAGAGGGATGTACGTGGGCTCAAAGTCGATGTGAAATGTGTGTCTGAATGAATTTTTGTATTCCTCCTCAAGTGCGTGGGCCGACCGATCAATCCCCAAGATTTTCAGCCACGTGTCTCTTCTGTGAATGTCCGGGATGCCCTTTCTGAGCAACGCCTTTGCCTTGGGATCCTCCAGATGGACAACCCAAGATCTCGAGTCCGGTGTCTCCACTACCTGGTACGTGGACAACGCTTCATGCGGCGACACCTGCTCGCCGACATACACGAAATCCTCTTCGTTGATTTCGGTGATTCCGGAAAACACCTGCAGTATGGCAACATCGGATTCAGTCGTTCCAGCCTTGTACAGAAGCCCCCCCTCCTGCTCAATGCGCACAGACGTCCGCGAATGTGAGTCGAAAGCCTCGGCTGCAAATATGGAAGTCGCTTTTGACATCCGGAGGCGAATATGCTCGATGTGAACTCCCGGAAGCAAGTTCAATTTCAAAAACAAGATGTTATCTGCCGGAAGCTGGATTTTGCGCTTCAGATTCTCCTCGACAAACGGGTGAAGCATCACCTGCGGCTCAAAGGTCTTTGAGTCGAGAATCTCAAGAGAAGCCAGTGCGATCTTGGGAACACTGTCCGATTCAAGCATTTGGATAAGCTGACGAGCGCTAATTTGCAGATACTCCACTTCCTCGTTCATTCCAGGAGCGCTGAAAGACCGTTTGCAACCACACTTGCGCTCAGGCTGGACATCAAACCAAAACCGAAGTTCCACAGTGATCTTCACCATCCTCCCAACTAATATCACCAACACCAGCACCACCAAAAACGCCTCACTCACTGACTGACTGACTGACTGACTGACTGACTGACTGAGGTTCGCAGAAAAGAAACAAGAAAGAAGAGAGAAGAGCCGTGAAAAGAAAAGAACACGGAATAAGTAAAGAATGTTCACGCCCCGAGGAAAAAAAAATCAAAAAAACGACCAACGTCGAAATTGATCGAGATAGGAACAGCAACAGAACGTAAAACAAAAAACAAAAAAACAAAGAAAGAAGTTAGGAAAGAAATTAAGAAAGGAAAGAAATTAAGAAAGGAAAGAAAGGAAAAGAAGTTTGCAAAAGCCAAAATACCCAACGCATGACGCAATAGCAAGAAGGCATGATGAAAGCAGGCAACCAAAAAAAAAGTGATATCAAAAGAGGAAAACAGCCCGACATAGGCTTTCAGTCCGGAAGTGTAGCGTCAAGCATCAAGTATTGCCCGGGACGAGGGATGGCCGAGACACTATTACAGCAGGCTGCATTTTTCTTTTCTTTTTGGCTGTTTCGCTGCTTATGGTCATTAAGTCACCTTGTTTCGTAGTTTATACTGGAGATGATCGCAGATGATCGAAGAAAAAGAAGAAAAAGAAGAAAAAGAAGAAGAAGAAGAAGAAGAAGAAGAAGAAGAATCAAGGATGGACTTGCGAATGGGCCTTGAGAGAACCTTCGTTCTTGATCTTCTCTCTGAGCTGGTTCTTGTAGTCCATAATGTCTCCGCTGAAACGAGATATCTTTTGGTCTTCGCAGATCCAAATTTCCTCTGCAACCTGCGAAATAAGTCGAAAATCATGACTTACGAGAACTAGCCCCCCTTCATAGGAGTTGATGCAGTCGCCAAGTGCGTCGATCGTGGCCATATCGAGATGGTTTGTGGGCTCATCCAGCAGTAAAATATGTGGAGACCGAACACGCATCATGGCAAACACAAGTCTGCATTTTTGACCGTCACTCAACATGCGAATCGGAAGGTTCTGCTGCTCTCCCGTGATTCCATACATGCCCACTGCTGACCGGACAGTGTCTTTTGTGATTTCCTCAGGGAACGACTTGAGCATCCATTCAAGCGGAGTCATGTTTCCATCCACTTGCTTCGTGGTGTGCTGATCCATCTTGAAGATTCGCAAATGGTGGTGACGATTCACCATGCCGTCGGATGGCTGCAGTTCTCCGGAAAGAAGCTTCATCAGGGTAGACTTTCCAGCTCCGTTGGGACCCACCAATGCCACACGGGAATCGCAGTCTACACCCCAATCGACCTTGTTGAAAATGCATCTCGAATCTCCGTTCTTAGAAGGGTACGCAAACGTCACGTTTCGGACTTGCAGAACCGGCAACGGAAGTTTTCCGCACTGCGGAAGCTTGATACGGATCTGCTGAGAACCAAGAAGCGAGCCAGTGTCCACGCGCTCCACAGCGGTGCCTTCTGCTTGCATCTTTTCAAGCATCTTTTCGCGACTCTTTGCCTGCGAAGCACGAGAACCGGCGCTAAACCTGGCAATGAACTGCTTGATCTGAGCTGCTTGGTGCTGCTGACGGGCATACAACTTGGCCTGGTTCTGCATGACTTCCAAGCGCGTCTCGATGAATTGGTCGTAGTTTCCAGAGTACGCAACCAGCTTCTTCTTGGGCGTAAGGTGCAAGATGTGCGTGCAAATCTCGTTCAAGAAGTCCTGTGCATGGGAAACCAGCAACAAGATGTGTCGATCATCATAGCTCTCCTTCAAATGCTCCTCCAGCCAGATGACAGACTCGACATCCAAGTGATTCGACGGTTCATCCAACAGCAAGCAAGTCGGTCGAATCCACAGCGCCTTTGCAAGGGCCACACGCATTCTCCAGCCTCCCGAAAACTCGCTGCAGGGCCGCTGCTGCATAAGCTGGGTGAATCCAAGACCAAATAAAATCTCATGTGCTCTAGCCTTTGCCTTCTCCGGCTCCAATTCGTCCAACCGCTCATAAATGTCAGTCAACAACGGCGATTCCGGACCTTCTTCGTCCATGACACGATCCGCCTCTGCCTCCAGTCGTGCGACCTCCACATCCAAATCACACACCACGGCTTCAAAGACAGTCACGTCATGCAGCGGAGGCACTTCTTCTCTCATCTGATACACATCAATATGCGCAGGAATGGGAAACTCTCGCGCAGCCAGCGCATCCAGCAACGTAGTTTTTCCGGCACCGTTGTCCGCAATCAATCCATATCGCCCGCCGCTGTTCAGATGGAGAGTCGCATCAGAAATAAGCTCACGCCCATGCAAAGATAGCGAACACGATCCGATGTGGATGTCGTTGGACCGCTTTTCCGAAAGCATCACTCCGTTTGCAGTCCGGTACTTCGCTCGCTCTTGGATCGAGTATGCATCATGAACAAGCGTAGACGTCGTGGACCCGTTGTCCTCCGCAGACATGTGCATCCCACTAATACCAGACTCAATCGACTCGAGATTATCGCTGCTGTTGTGGTTTGTCGTACTCTCCTCAACATCCGGAAGTGAATTCGCAGACGCACTCTTCGCAGCCTTCTTTTCCTTTGCTGAACGACCCATTTTTAATTATTATTATTATTATTATTATTATTATTATTGTCTTATCCTTGGAGTTTCTCTGCTTCACAGCACCAAAAATCAAAAGATCAAAAAAACCAAAAGACCAGAAAGGTTTCAAAATGAAAACGAAAACGAGAAGCACATAGGAAACGCGCTGATTTTTTGACGATCAGAATCTCAAATCAAATCCCAAAGGAAAGAATGAATGGAGACGAAAAGGGGGGAATGCGCGAGAACGCTTACAGCAGATTTATGGCGGGAAACCGCCTCAGTCCTCCGGGCTGCTTTTGCCGTTCAGGGGTTGGGTTCCTGAGCCAAATCAGGGGCGTCACCGACATTGAAGAGATAGATGTGCGCCAGAAGTTGCGGAAGCGCAAGGCCTCGCAGCGATTCCAAGTTCAGCTGCAAACGCTGAGGCCTTTGGTGCACAGAAGACACGTACCGGTATTGATAATCGTCGCGTAAACAAGGAAGCTGCTTGCAGTCGTCCTTGTACTTTTCAAGAAGATCCCAGGGCAGTGGCTCCGAGCTCCCTGCCGACGCTTCTTTTTTGAAAGACTCGACAACGGTGCCATCCAACGAAAACGATGGGAGGAACGCATCGTTGGATAATGTGAACGAACGGGTCAAGAGCAGCTCTGTTTGCGAAACGAACTGCAGCATCAACGAGCCTTCGTCCAGCAACAAGCACATCTCGTTTGCAATGCATTGGCTAACAAAACTCTTGCTCGCGTCGCTGTCTAGAGACAGTAAGCATGCATGGACAGCACCATCGGAACGTCTTGCCAATTGTGAGGCCATGTTGGTTGCTGAATTGGCAGTAGTAGCGGTGGTGGCCGTGGCGGCCTTCATCGTCGTCGTTGTTGTTGTTGTTGTTGTTGTTCCCGGAAGAATCTGAATGCTGGAAACAGGAACGACGTTCGACAACCCCATTTGTGCAGTTCCAAGGTGTGTAAAAGAGCTTGCTACAAAGCGTATTGCGCACCTGTCTTTAACCTCGATCTCGTAGATCGACAAACTGAAAAACCGATAAAAAACATCGTCCAACAGCGACATGCGATTCGAAGGAATCTCATCCAATCGTTCCGTGATCCAGACGGTGTCTCCGCCGTCCGTGTTCGTAATCTTGCGCGCGGGGAAGAACCTGGTGCTGTGCAAAGAACCCAGCATGGAAAGCTGAACTGTGTGAACATCGATTTGCAATCGGTGGGGTAACCTCGGATCGTGGTAGTCTTTGCAACTGAACAACCGCAAAGGCTCTGTGGGTCCCTGCAGAATCAGCAGTGATACCTTTGTTTGCATCTTCTTCGATTGCGCTGAGGTGAAGTGCCTGTGTAATTCTGTACAAACAAGCCGTTCGACATTGCATGTCGTTTCCTGTGCGGAACAGGACGATTCCTCCAATGCGTTTGTGTAGGAATCCGCTATCATTTCTGCTATTTGTTCCGCAAACAGCAAAGTGTGCAGCAAACTCGGCGACGAGCCGCTCAACACGTACAAACATTTGCTTTGCGCTGCTGTCGATGACGCTGCCACACCCGCAATGGAGAACATCTTGTCCAAATACGGACCAAACGGCGAGTGAAAGCAGCGCTCAAACAGCGACACGAATTGCAAATCGACCACCAGTATCAATACCAATTGGTCCACTCTCATCCTTTTTTCCCCTCCTTCCCCCACCGCCTGCGTATCCTCTGCCCCGTCCCCCAATTCTCCCTACGTGTCTATGTAACGGCATGCGCCTCCACCACGTACCCGTTAGAACTGCACTCCGCACTCCGCACTCCGCAGTCTGCAAGCTGCAACGCTTTTTTCTTTGGATAGCAGTAGCGCACAGGCAGCACAGTGCTTGAAGACTACAGTACATTTCGCGTTGGGATCTACAGCAAACTGCATGGTGCACGGTGCACAACAAGCAAAGTTTTATTCTTTTGGCCTGAGTGCTCGTTTCGTCTGCCGCATTTTCAGAGTTTGCCGATGGAGGAGGACCGAGTGTGAAAATGGTTCGTGTAGTAGAGTTGAGAAAGGCAGCGGCGATAGGAACGAAATGCACTGTGTCAGGGTGGGTTAAGTCGATGCGGTCTCAAAAGACGCATGCATTTCTCGAGTTGAACGACGGGTCCTCGCAATCGAGTTTGCAAGTGATCTTGTCACCTTTGCAGTCTGCACAGATGCTTCCGTCCGGAACGTGTGTCGAGGTAACGGGATCCGTAGTCAAGTCAAAAGGTGGTAACCAAGAGACCGAAATGAGCTGCGATGATATCCGTGTCATTGGACCGTGCTCGGATGCCGCGTATCCGCTGCAAAAGAAGGCACACACGCTTGAATTTCTACGAGAAGTCCCTCACTTGAGATCGCGGTCAAACACGATCGGCGGCATGCTCAGAATTCGCAATGCTGCAATGATGGGGCTGCATGGGTTCTACCAGAATGAAGGATTTGTGCTTGTTTCGACTCCCATTCTGACCTCGTCTGACTGCGAGGGCGCAGGAGAAGCGTTCGAGGTTTCCAAATCGGCTGAGTTTTTCGGTGGGAAAACTGCATTTTTGACTGTATCGGGGCAGCTCCAGGCCGAGGCGTTTGCTCTAAGCCACTCAAAGGTCTACACATTCGGCCCAACATTTCGCGCGGAAAACTCCCAAACCAGCAGACACTTGGCAGAGTTTTGGATGTGCGAGCCTGAGATGTGTTTCGTTGGGCTCCCTGAATTGATTGAAAATGCAGAGCAGGCGATCAAGTGCGCTGCAAGAAGGGTTTTCGAGTCTTGCTCGGAAGATGTTGAGTTCTTTGAGAAGCGATATGGCCTGCAAAAAGTCGATTTACAAGCTCCCTGGAAGCGCATTTCGTACGATGATGCGATTGTGGCTCTTCAGAAATCGGGAACTTCCTTTGAAAAAGAAGTCAAGTTTGGAATGGATCTGGGTTCGGAACATGAAAAATGGCTCGCGGAAGTGTACGCGGACCAGCAACCGATCTTCTTGTTCGGGTTTCCGCGCGAGCTGAAGCCATTTTACGTCAAGGAGCGCGACTCCTTTGACCTTTTGGTTCCGAAAATTGGAGAGCTGATTGGAGGCTCTGTTCGCGAAGAGCGATTCGATATCTTGCGAATGGAGCTCGAGGCGCGGAAGATGCCCCTCCAGCACTATGGATGGTACTTGGACCTCCGGAAGTACGGATCGGCTCCTCACGGAGGATACGGCATCGGCTTTGAGCGCCTCGTCAGAATGGTCACCGGTCTCGAGAATATACGAGATGCTGTCCCCATTCCACGTGTCCCCAACTGCCTCCCCATGTGACTTACCGCACGACCGAACAGTAAAACTACGCTGTTCAATTGTTGGTGCTTTTTTTTCTGCATGCGAGCAGGAAATCGAAGGGTCGAAAACGATTTTCGTTTGCCTGCGCGCCCCGTCTTTCGGGAGTTGTTTCGTCATTTCAGTTTCTTCATTTATTTCGCATACCGAGCTTGCGTGAGAACAGAATCGATTATCAATCTTCTTCTTTTCTGTTTCTGTTTTTTTAGTGAGTAGAGGGTGTTTTAATTTTTTGTTTTTTTAAGTTTCATGTCCGACGGGATGCAGCGGGGTTCGGAAGTCGTTTCAGAGACCGGGAATGTCGACACTTCACAGGAACCGGATGACATAGAAATCGAGGTCATTGAGAACTACGTTCCCAGACCGGTGAAGGAGC
Source organism: Andalucia godoyi (assembly GCA_009859145.1). Lineage (NCBI taxonomy): Eukaryota > Jakobea > Jakobida > Andaluciidae > Andalucia > Andalucia godoyi. The sequence goes on from VRVR01000033.1 coordinate 125,303, forward strand.
CGATGGGAATATTTTGGGAAGACTTGTCCTACTCGGTCGAGTTCAAAGACCCAAAGACGAAGAAGGTGGCTTCAAAGCAGATTTTAAGAAGTGTTTCTGGCTGCGCGCTTCCGGGTGAGCTCTTGTTTATTATGGGAGGTTCTGGAGCTGGAAAATCGACTCTCTTGAACGCTGTTGCCTGGAGACTGTTGAACGGAACGCTAAAAGGGACTCTAAAAGTGAATGATTACCCGGAAGAAAAATACGCAGATATCGTCAAAAACCATTCTGCATATGTGCTGCAAGCTGATATAATGCTGGAAACGCTGACACCTCGAGAAGTATTGTCTTTTCAAGCGGAGTTGAAAATGCAAGACTTGGCTCTTGTGGAGGATGTCCTTCACGCTTTGGACCTCGGGAAATGTGAGGATACGTTGATATCCAAGATTTCGGGAGGACAGAAGAAGCGAGTTTCCATCGCGATGGAATTGCTTGCGAATCCAGCCTTGCTGTTGCTGGACGAACCGACGTCGGGGCTGGACTCGTTTACTGCTGTGAAACTGATCCAGTTGCTCAAAAAGATGGCGGTTCTGGACAACCGGACGATCATCTGCACGATTCATCAACCCTCCTCGGACATTTTTGCCTTGTTTGACAAGCTGCTCTTGTTGGACGAGGGAGGCGTGGTCTATTTTGGCAAGGCGCAGGAAGTGATCCCGTACTTTGATTCCATTGGCTATCCCACTCCAGCGTACTCGAATCCCGCAGATCACTTTATCAGCGTTACGAAAACGCGCGATTCCAGAAAGTTGGTCAGTCTGTATGCGCAGTCCGACTATGCTGTGAATGCGCAGAAGAGCATGATTCTTGTCCCAAAGAATGAGGGGTTTGCACTTACCAAGCCTCTTGGACAAGTCAACATCCTTGCGCAGGCCCTGATCTTGACGCGCCGACAGTTTACTGCGTCCAGGAGAGAACCCATGGTAACGACAGCAAAGTTAGCACAGACTATTTTCTTGTCCATCATTGCCGGGCTCATCTATCTGGGGTTAGGAACCAATCAGCAATCCATCCAGGATCGAACAGGTGCCTTGTTCTTCCTGTGCACCAACGCCGGATTCAGTGCGATTACCGGGGTCGTCTTTGTGTTTCCAAAAGAGAAACGCGTATTTTTGAAAGAACAGAGGTCGAATCTGTATTCAACGCTGATGTACTATATCGCCAAGGTGCTTTCTGACTTGCCGTTCCAAGTCTCGCTCAGCTTGCTGTTTTCAACAATCGTGTATTTTATGATTGGCTTCCAAGTCAATGCAGCAAAGTTTTTCATCTTTGCAGCGGCCATGCAAATGCTGACGCAGGTATCGGCTGCAATGGGCTACATCATTTCTGCTGCAGCCCCAAATGGCGACATTGCCTCAGCCCTCATACCCGCAGTAATGATTCCGTCCATGTTGTTCGGTGGTTTATTCATCAATCTGAATTCCATTCCGTACTACTTTTATCCGTTTGCGTATATTTCTCTGATTCGCTACGGATATGAAATTGTTTCCAGAAACGAATACGAAGGCCTGTCGCTGCATTGCTCCACTGGAGAGACCGTCAATGGAATTTGCCCGGTAACAAACGGGTCGCAGGTTCTCTCGCAGCAAGATCTGGAGTTTGATATCTATCAATCGTTCCTGGTGCTCCTCGGTCTTTACTTTTCTGCACGTATTTTGGCATATTACATTCTCAATTTGGCGGCAAACGGCATTCGAGGAAACGGTCCTCGACGGGTGTCCAAAGCTGCATAAGGCTGTTTTGTTAATTGTTTTGTTTTTGTTGTTTCTGCGGGGGGGGCGGGGGGGTTTCTTTTTTCTTCCTTCTCTTTCCCCCTTCGTCCCCTTCATCGTGATTTGTGCGTTTAGTTGTGTCGAAATAAAGGCGTTTCTGTTTGCGACTTGCAGTTTTTGCATCAGACTGGGGCCTGTGGGTGGAAGGGTGGGAGATGACGAACTTCCGATGTGCTGCCGTATACGTTCCGTTCTCATCTTCCTTGGAAATGGGAGGGGAAAAAATAAAATAAGTATACTGGTGAGTGAGTGCCGTTAAAAGCAATTACATCTTTCTGGGCTTTGCACTGTCCCGTGCTCTACCTACCATCCAATTAACGGTCTCGCAGCCACCCCTTGCCCACTCAAACCGGCTTTTCACATTCGAGCAGATCCACGACTCAATTTCAGAAGCCAGCAGAGCGGTAGCCGATGTCGAAGACGAGACGATTGCCTTTTGCAGCGATCCAGACTGTTTCTCAAATGTCAAGTCAACCGTGACACCGTACGAAGAATCGAGAAGAACGTGAACTGAAGTCAAGATTCGAGGAATCAGCTCTGCGCAGTTCAGTTCCAGAGTCAGTGAATCTTCGATGCGCTCAGCCTCCGCCTTCAGCGTTTCGACCTCGGAAGTGGAATAGTCGACGGCGGTGTGGACCAACGAAGAAATGTCATTTTGGGCGGACTGCAGGGAAGCATCCATCTCCGCGAGCATCCTTCTGCTCTCTTCCACTTGCTGGGAAAGACTGGAGTTCTTCTTCTCAAGCGACGACACGACACCGGTAAGTTCAGCCAGCTCATCCTGCTCCTTCAAAGACAGAGCCTGAATGGAACGAGTGCGTTCCAGCAGTTCTTCCTGCTTCTTTTCCTGAAGAAAGATGATTTGTTCCTCGACGGACATCGTAGATTCCGTGACATCACGCAGCAGTTGCTCCAAGCCTGAAACATCGGATTCGAGAGTCAGCACTGCCTGCTCCTTGTTCGAGACCATGTGCTTCTCAATGCGCGATCTCCACATGTTCCATTCGCTCTTCGCCCGAACCGATGCGACTCCCTTGATGCGCTTCAAGCACGACTCGCTGATTTGGGTATCGTGCGGAACCTCCGACTCCAAAAGCGATGCAATTCGCATGGACATGTCTTTGGAGACAGACTCCAGTTGCGAGACCGCCCACTCCAGGTAGTCGTGCTCAGGAAGCGTAATGACGCCTGCGCGCAGGACATCGTCAAAGTTGAAATCAACCGGCGCGGAGGGAATCATAATTGAGGAGGTGGACCGCTTGGCAGTCATGGAAGTGGACAGATCCAGCATGCTTGCATCTGACATGAAAGAAAGCACATCCCTCAGAAGCTTCCTTGGTTCGCCGCTGTTTGCCGCATTCGCCCCGGCATTTGGCTTGTCTCCTTGATCAAGCTCAGCATCGCGAGGAAGGATCTGTGTAACATCCATGTCCATATCGCCGCCATCCGAAGCACCACCCAGCGACCTTCTCTGTTCAGCAAACCGCGGCACAACAGAGGTGGAGTCCATGTTCATGCTTTGCTCGAGCCCTGCAGTCACGCTTCCTCTTGGCAGAACCGACGTCAGCTCCATTCCCATCGACTCACGTTTCCAAGATTGAGTAGCTTCCTGTTCTGACTCTGCAGAAGATTGGAAACGGCTCCGTGGAAGCACACTTGTCAAATCCATTCCAACTGATTCGCGATTCATGTCCTGAGAATAAGGCTGAGAATGATTTTGCGGATGTGATTCCATGGGGGATAACACACGTGTGCACTCCATATCCATTGGTTCCCCGGTCATTTCCAGGTAACGAGCATCGCTGCGCGGAAGAACCGAGGTGAATTCCATTTCGAATCCGTTGATGGATTCTCTGGCCGGAGTCACATTCGCAAGCGGTGTCTCCAGGTTTCGCGGAAGCACAGCAGTGAGCTCCATTCCGATGGATTCACGACCTGCACTTTCAAAGACTGCACCTTTCCGGACTTCTTCTTCGCCTGAAGCAGGACACAGCCGCGGGATAACGCATGTCAGTTCCATCTCTGCAGTGCTATCCTGGTGAGCGGCCGCGAATGTGCAAGACCCGGTGACCATCGATCGGGGAAGAACAGCAGTAAGCTCCATCGCTGCGTTCTCCACCGACGCTCTGCGAACCTGCTGCGGGGTTCGTTTGGGAGTCGCTTTCTGCACAGGCTTTGCAGGAGACTGTGATGGTTGATTATTTGTGGACGCCCGCTTTCGAAGGGGTAAAACGGAAGTGAGATCCATTGTGTCGTTTTGGACATGAATCTCCGACAGCACTGAGCCTGAAATATCAGACGCTGAAATTTCAAATGAGATGTTTGCGTTGCTGTGAGCCGAATTATCAAATGCAGATGCTGTTGTTGGTGTTGATGATGATGACACCGAAGAAGAAGAAGAAGAAGAAGAAGAAGAAGAAGAAGAAGAAGAAGAACTGATTGAGGAAACGGTCGAAGCAGTCGTGTTCGCGCTGTCATTGGAGAATGCAGGTTTCGAAGCAGCAAGTACCGGAGAGTCCCATTCTGCTTGTCTTGTTTCGAACACGCGGATCTGGTTACTCGACGCAAACGAAACACGCTTGTTTCCTCCGATGGAAGATGCTCGTTTGGAAGACCGGCGCTTCTTTTGTCCTGATTCCGGCGAAAGCATCATTGGATACGAAGCCGGGCTCTCGCAAATCATGTTTTCCTTGTTGGAATATGACATTTCTTCTTCCCGCTTATTATTATTACTGTTGTTTTTCCTTCCTTTTTTTCCCCGAGATGTGCGCGCTCAGCAAGAAAACGGGTGTTCGTTTGTTTGTACTTTTCTGGGAAAATGCCTTTGTTTTTGGAAGGACAATATTTGCCTTTTCCTTCCTTTGTTCTTTGCAGTCTTGTCAGTGTGTCCGCGCTTTTTTTTTTTCTTGGTTTGGTTAACGGTGCACTTTGCCGGACTGTTATCAGCTGACACTCACACTGACACTCACACTGACACTCACACTGACACTCACACTGACACTCACACTGACACTGACACTCACACTCACACTGACAAGTTCATAGCAAAACTGAGCGGCAGGTGAAAGGGGCAACTCGAAGTGTGCAAAAATAGACTGTTCTTGGCGGATGTTTTGCATTTTGCTATTTGAGCGTAATCATATAAAAGAAGAAAAATGCGGCTGTGATTCCTGAACACAGAATAAAGTCTGTTTTTGTTTTGGTTTTTTTGTGGTGTTTTATAATCCCTTTTTTCGTTTTATTTATTTTTATTTTTTATTTAGCCTTTTTGGTTTCCAGTTCACACAGCATTAGAAAGAAGAAGAAAAAAATAGATATGGCCAACTTCAAAATTGCCTTTTTCTCGGCACGCAACTACGATCGTCTGTTCTTTAATAAGGCAGCTTCAGCGCACCCAGAGATCCAGATTTCGTACTTTGACTCTCTTTTGGATGAGTCGACGGTGAAGCTGGTGGATGGTAGTGATGCCGTCTGTGTGTTTGTGAACGATGACGTGAACGCGAAAGTCATTGGGCAGTTGCAAAAGGCAGGCGTGAAGTTGATTCTGACGCGATCAGCGGGATTCAATCAAATCGATCTCGTGGCTGCTCAGAAATGTGGGCTTCCAGTGATGCGTGTTCCTGCGTATTCGCCTCATTCGCCTGCGGAGCATGCAGTCTCGATGATTCTTGCTCTGAACAGAAAGCTGCACAAAGCGTACAACAGAGTTCGAGAAGGAAACTTTGACATTGACGGTCTACAAGGCTTTGATATGTTTGGGAAAACCGTTGGAGTGGTCGGAACGGGGAAGATTGGTGCTATTGTGTGCAGGATTCTTTCGCAGGGGTTCCAGTGCAAAGTCCTGTGTTTTGACAAGTATGAGAGCGACGAGGTCAAGAAACTCGGTTGCAAGTATGTGTCGCTGGATGAACTTCTGGCTGCTTCGGACATCATCTCGCTCCATGCACCGCTAACAAAGGAGACGGAACACATGATCAATGTAGATGCCATTGCAAAATGCAAGTCTGGAGTCATGATTATCAACACTGGACGCGGTGCGCTGATCGACACAAGAGCACTCATCGATGGGTTAAAATCAAAGAAGATCTCGGCCGCAGGACTTGATGTGTATGAAAAGGAGAAAGAGTACTTTTACAAGGACTGCTCTGCAGAGGCTGTTGCAGATGACTTGCTCTCCAGACTTCTTACGTTTCCGAACGTCCTCATCACATCGCACCAGGCTTTCTTGACCCACGAAGCTCTGACTGCAATCGCGGAAGTCACTGTTGGAAATGTTGCGACATTCCGTTCCCAAAAGTCGAACGAAAAAATGACAAACGAAGTCAGACCGGAAGACGCAAACTTCTGAACTCCGAGCTCAATCTCTTCTCATAGTGTCGATCGTAAAAATCGGAAGTCCCTCTCATCATTCGTGAATGCGTCTTCGTTTCCGTTCGTTCGTTGGGAGATCCATGCTGATCTTTTATCTGAAGCCTTTAGGGCACACCCATTTAAATCAATGCAGGGATTCCAGGAACGGGAGGCGTGAAATGCCCGGCGGAACCAGATATTTTCAATCGTTCATGAGTGCCCTACGCGAGACTCCGGCTCGCGCGGGAGCAGGGTGAACGCTTTGTGGCCATGGATGCGCCCCTGCTGCTGCAGATGCCAGTGGTAGCGCACATGGCGTTCAAGCCAGTCGTCAGAGCACCACAAGAGCGCGCGCTCGGCATCGATGAACTCACGGAAATGGGTGCATTGCTGCACCTCTCCGGGCTGGCGCACGATGTCGTAGAACACACGCGTCCAGTGCACCCCTGATGTTGGATTAAAACAAATAAATAAAATACATAGTATTTTATTTAATATTTTGGCACAACGAAACTAAAAGAGAAAAACAAGAGCAAACAAAGAAAGAGAAACAGACCAAACAGACAACGTGTGGCGAAGTGTGAGGAGGATGTGGTGCCAAATAAACACGGTGAAGTATCAAAAAAAAAAAAAAAATACGAACACAGCAGTGTTTTATTCAATATTTTATTTGACACAACGAAGTCCAAGGTGAAACGGGAGAAAGGGAAAAGGAAAAAGGGAATGGGTTCAACAAACAAAATCCAGGGGACGAGAGACAGCGGATAACAGGCAATAGATGAAAGGAAAAGAGAGAAACGGAAAGGGGAAAACGAAGACCGGTCTGAGGAACTGCTGGAATGTCTGAATGGAAAGCGCCCTTGTATATTTTTATATTTTTTTTTGATTCAACCGTAACTGCTTGTCCACTGGTTTATCCCCTGTATTATTATTATTATTATTATTATTATTATTATGACGACATATTTACACTCTAAATTATTTTAATTTTGTTATTGGCACACCGACGATAGAAGTAATCTGGGTTTGCAGAAGATGCCGTGTTTTCCGTCGAGAAAAAAAGCAGTTACCTTGCGGAGCACCCCAGCGAAATCCTGGGATGTGCCTTTGCATCTGATGGAGTTACTGCATGAAGTCGTTATTTTGTGTCATTCAAAAGGCTGGCGTCCATATCTTGATTTTGGATCGCTGCTTGGGTGCATTCGCACGGGAGTCATGGTTCCCTGGGACTACGATGTGGATATTTCGTTCTTCGAGGAAGATTACAATCAAATGCTCGAGTTTTTCAATTCATTGCCTGCAAAAACTCTTGGAAACATGCGTTGGGACGCTCTTACTTCGTACACGATGGGCGATCCAGCGACGTGTCGTATTTTTCACGCTGTTGCACCAGTTCGGTATCCGTGGAAGGAGAACATGTCGTTTGAAACTGGGATTGATATCATGTGCGTGAAGATGTATCCAGAGACCAAGGAATGTGGAACTAGCATGCGTGCAGAAACATATCAGCGATGGCGAGGTGTCTACACACACCCTGAAGACTGTGTCTATCCTTTGAAACAAGAATGGTTTATGGGAATCAAGTGCTGGGTCCCCAACAAGCCAGAGGAAGTCCTAAAGCGAAACTATGGAAAGAACTGGAAGAAGCCCGACGTTTCTCAGGAAAAGGTGGACGAATACGGAATCCTTACCCTTCCTCCTTGTACAGTAATTTCAAAGTCTACGGTTTTCTGCAAGATTGTGCCGTTGAAGGATCCAGCGGAAGAACTGACGGAAAAGGGTTCGAGCTTGGCCGAAGTTGCACGAAATGCTGCCGTCACAGAAGACTGGAAGTTGCCTGTGATTGTCTGGTTCATCGCAGAAACAGATGCTGAACAGGGGGGGTTGGATCAGCCGGCGTTTGAAAGTGCAAAAAGCATGGGAGCCATCATCAGGTCTTCGGATTTTGGTGTATGGGGCAAGCTGTTTGCTGTAGAAGCGACACCGTTGACTGCGATTTTGCTCGATACTGCCAAGTATTGGTGGAGATTGGCTCCGACAAGAGTGGAAGACGTTGTGGACTTTACGCCTGTGCTCCCGCCGCCGACCAGCACCAAATAGAGCCGGGGCTGGTTGCTGGTTGCTGCTGTCGTTGCTGTTGTTGCTGCAGGAGTTGGTCACTCTTTTCTTTTGAACGGCATCTTTTTTTCTTTATGGATTCGTTAGTTTCGACGGATTTTGCTCTTCCGTTCTTGGTGAAGTCGGTACATGTCATCCACTTGTCTAGGACCGTGGTCAGCCCCACCATCATCCTCGTCATCGCGAGCCCGCTTCATTCCTGGCGCAAAAACATCCGTCATGCCGGCGGTGCGCAGTGGGGGAAGCGGGTTTCGGGTCAGCGACTGGATAACCGCGTCGGCAGGGATCACCGGACCAGAATACGCGGTTGGTAAGCGTCTGATAAAATCCTGAAGAATATCCGAAGTTCCTGTGAACTGCACCATGATGGACAAATCTGGCCGAGGATACGAACGCATAGGGGCCTGCTCCTCCAGTTTGTTTTCATCCGTGATCGAAAACACACCGTACAATGACGGATCAACTGTTCGCCAGTCATCCAATGCCAGTCCCTGCAATGCATCCACCTTGTGTCGCTTGATGACGGCCCTTCTGGTCGTGGACGAATCATCCGCAGAAGAAACCTCCTGCAACTCATGAACCTTCCACGGGATAAGATCCCGGAACGAATTCTTAAGAACCATCGAGTGCAGCGATGACCGGACATCAAGACCGAGGGCGTCCGCTCTTCGTCGCAGGACATTTTCCAGCGACGATGGATCTCCAAATCTTCTTTCAACATCCACATACCGATTCCACAGCTCCGCAGATTGCTCTTGCGGCAATTGCGGAAGCGACCGATCCAGCATCACTCGAATGTTGTTGTCGTCTTCGATTCGCTCCAAAAAATCCACGTATTCAAGCAAGAATGACGCATCAAGGGCGTACTTCTTCGCCGCAAACTTGAAGATTCTCTTCGCAACTTCCGGCTCCTTGTTTGTGTGAAGCTCCATCAATGCGGAAGCGGCGTAGACGTGCCACGTGGTATGGGGACACTGCACCGCGCGAACCAGAATTTCTCGAGCAGCCTCGGTACTTTGCACTCTCCGCAGCAACTTTTGCAATGTAACAAAAAGCAAGGAGATCTCGCGTTTCAAAGCCTGCACAATCGCCTCGTGTGCAAGAGACGCTGACTCACCTGCCATCTGCTCCGACTTTGCAACTCGTCGTTCGATTTCCATGTCGAGAACCTCTCGTGCAGCACCTGGATCCTTTCTCGCTCGCTCTTCAAACTCGGCTTGAGCGAGAACCAACAGCAAGCACTCGGGCAATGCTTCTTGCCGAGCCTCGATGTAGACCCGATTGGCTTCTTCGAAGCGACCCTGGTCGCTTAAAAACGAAGCATAGTCACACCACGCTTGTGGAGAATGCGTAAAATACATCAGCATTTGTCTGTAGAGAAGTTTGACTCGGGTGAATACATCTCGCTTACCAAGGCGCTGTTGATTGCGCTTTTCTTCTGCAACCAGCTTCATCCAAATCGCGAGTTGTCTTTCTTCTGTCGGATCGCCGACGCTCGGTCTTGCTAGGAGACTCCACTGAATGACTTGCCGATCTGCACGTCGGTCAAGATACATTTGCTTCGCACCCTTGTGTTTTGGCAGCTCTTCCGACAATCTTCGTGTGAATGTCGTCTCGTCGATGTCCTTTTCATACTCCTCAAAGCGCTTCCAAATCTGTTCTCCACCGTCCAACGGAATTTCAATTGCGCGACGAAAGACTCCTCGGATCTTTTGCATTCTTTCAACCTTTTCATACTCGGAAGTTGAAACTGGCTCTCTCAGCAGCAAGTCAATGTACTCGATCCACATCGGTCCTGCTGCAGGGTCGGTTCCAACGTCTTCAAACAATGAAGTTGAATACATTTGCTTTAACCGTGCCTGGTCCGCTTGCTTGTGATTGGACAAATAGCGGATGTGCAGCAAGTGGATCTCAACATACGGACAAAGCGCCTTTGCTTTGACAAACAAATCGTCCAGATACTGGATGTTTGCCAGTCGATCCATTTCTTCGCAAATTGCAAGATTCTGGATTTCAGTCTGGATGTAGCTCGTCCAGACCGAAGGTGACCGAGGAAACACTCGCAAACAACCCTCAAACTTTGGTCGTCGATCCCCAACAGACAACTTTTCAAAGAGCGGAATGAGCTGTTGCCAAACTGAAGTATTGTACAGGTCAGACTGAATTCCAGAAAGCACCAGGGCTTCGAGCTTGCTGATTTTCTCCACAATCGACATGAGCCTGCGTTCCACAAATATACCCAATCCAACTCCACGCGCTGCGCTGCTTGTTGCCTTCTTGTTTCGAAAAAACAAGAAACACAGAGGGAGAAAGCCGCAACCGAAGGGCATACGCCAATAGAGAAGCTTCTGAGAGTTCAGACCCTTCTTGTGCAGGACGCGCGGTGTACGACTGCGGCAGGATTTGTGCGAACGACTCGGGACGAATTACCCTCCAAACCCAAAAACCTCTCCCAACATTAGTCTCGCATTTTGTGCCTCAGACAGATCTGGTTGGCGTAAAGTGACTGTATAATCTGCATCAGCGCCCACCCAATGAGCTCCCCTTTTGAGTGGGGCATCCGTGGGTCTGCGCACTCCAAACAGAATCAGCTTATGTTTCCATCAAAGCTCTCTATTCGATCAATTGGAACATTCGTTTGAACCATTTGAACCCTGGGCACCAGGAAAGAACTAGGGATTTTCAACGAGCTTCATTTATTGCCACTCCGCATATTTATCCACTTGTTCTCTCTCTCTCTCTCTCCCTCTCGATCTCTCTCGATCTCATTGGGCCTCGACCTGCGCACCTTCAGCCATACTGTCCGATGTTATCACAGCCGTCCACCAGACCTCTGGGTTGAAGGGCTATACCAAAACAAAAAAAACACCCAACCAAAAAAAGGCCAGCTTTCGATGGAGCGTCGGGCCCTTGGGCGAGCGAGCATCGACCCGTGGTCGTGACTTAATCCTGGTGCGTACGCTCGACACAGGCCGGCAGTGATGTGGGACACCCGGAAAACGCTCTTAAGAACACGGCGGCTCGGCTTTTGGTGTTGTGCTCTCAAAAAAGAAGCATTCAATCAACACCACGTCATATGTTCATGTCTGACCTGGCAAAAGTCAAGTGTTCAAGAATTCTAATCGTTATGAGGCGTGCGCGTACAATAAAACGATTTTGATACATGCATGTGGGCGCGGATGACTTTTATCATCATTTCCTCTTGGAAGATTCGACGGAGGAATCCGAAGAGCTGCTGTCGGAAGCGACGGCAATGACGAACCCGGAGAACAAGAACGAAGCTCCGATCCACCATCCAAGATTCAGAGCATCCCCAAACAAAATGTGAGCAAAGATTGCAGAACACAGAAAGTTTGCAGCAGTGTTCACGACGGAAGCTCGGAGCGTGGAGCTCAGCGCCATAGCCTTTGAGAACTGTGCCCACATGACTCCATTCACGAGGATGTACAGGCCGAGAAACAATCCACGGACAGCCAGCTGCACATAAAAGTACACTGTATACAGCCTGTGTTGTGAAATCAATGCATCGTTGCAGTTCCCGAAAAACGTCGTGCACACAAACATCAACACGGGGGAATCCGAGTCCGTGCCGAGTTTCGCGAGACACGAGGCAAGACCCGCCAGCACGCCGCTTGCGATCGCATAGTACACATACGTGGGAATCATTCTCAGATGTTTGAAGCCGAACCACAAAATGATAGAAAGAAAACGATAGAAAGAAAATGAAAAACGGAGAATGAAGAACGGGGAATGGAAACCGAATACAATTACGAAACGAAAAATTAGTTTCTTCTATTCTTCTTTTCTCTGTTTTCTTTCTGCCGTTGCTTGTTGCTTGTTGTGGTTGTCGCTGTTGTTTGTCGCAGCTTCTTGACGCGAGAGTGTGACGGCGGCGGGCAGCGGCGAGAAGGGTGTGCATGTTGCAATGTTGCTGTTTTCATTCTTGGCATCGCTTCTGAAGAGCTTTGCACGGTCCGGGACTTCGCAACCAAGCGATTTGGTTCTCGTGCTCCAAGTCCAATCGGACGGAATTCGCTATTCTCTCATTGGCCATCCGTCCCATGTGACCCAGCCGCAGCAACAGCAACAGCTTGTCGCAGTTCCCAGGTAATTCGATTGTGCTCTGCTTTTGTTCGTTGTGTGCTTCGTGTGCCTACCGACAAGAGAGCCGCCGAATGATAAAGACCGACTGGATATGCCCTGTCATTTTTGTTGTTGCTTCAGGGCAAAGGACAGCCCGCCACTCTCTCAGCCACACACACACACTCTCTCTCTCTCTCCTCTCTTTGGTTTGGATAAGAAATGCGCCACTGAGGTCTCACGAGCTCCAACAAGGGCAACAACGACTGGCTGTTCTTCTTCTTTACTTTTTTTATTTCACTTTTTCTTCCTTTGAAAAAGCTAAGCTCTCTGTGCTTGCTGTTGCTGAGAAAGCTGCATAAACTTGTTGAGGATAGCCTGGATTTCCAGCAGCTTCTCTCTCTTTTCTCTCTGTGACTTTTCCTCTGCAGCAATCTTATCATCGACCTTCTTGAGCTCGCTCGCCAAAAACTCGAGTCGTCGAGAAACCGTCTCCTTTGCCTCGGAAAGCTTCTGCATGATCAGAACAGGTCCAACAAGCTTGTACACGTTGTCGGACGAAGTCGCAGGATTCACAAGATCAAGTTCCTGCATCACCATCTTGTTTTCCGTGTGCTGCTGCTCAAGCTTGGACCGGTTCGCAACAATTCCTTGCATCTTTGTCTGCGAGGCCGCAATCTCATCAACAATAAGTTGGTACGTTTGCGTCAAATGGTTCACTTCGTTGGACGACATTTCTTTTGGCTCCCCTTCTTCTTCTTCTTCTTCTTTTGGTCCAAACGCTACCACTTGATCAAAAAATGCAAAAATGCAAAAATTAAAAATTAAAATTGTTAATATGAAATGGAAAGCAAAACGAAGCAAAGGGAAAAGAATGGTGTTAAAAGCCTTGCTAAGCTTTTGCAATGAAAGCATTTCGGGAAAAGGCGGCGAGGGAAAAACGACAATCTACGGCAGGAAAGCTCTGGCAAAAATCCCGCTCCGATTTTTCTTTTCGTCGTTTTTCCACGAAACGCTCGACAAGGGGCGCGGTTTTGTTTTTTTTAATTTAAAAGTACACTGGAACTGGTGAGCTGAGAGTTCGACTAGACTAATTTTGGCGTTACAAGAACTGTACCCATTTTGATGTTTTGTTTTTTGTGACTTGATTAAATCAGCAAAATCGTAAAAGGGGCGGCGGGAGGAAAATGCGAGGGAAGGAAGCATACAAAAATGCTCAAAACCGATGAAAAGTTGTTGTATCGCTCGCTCTCTCTCGCTCTCTCTCTCTCTTCTCCTTCACATCTTCTCCGCCTCCTTCTGATCATCCTCGTTTTTCGTTTCTAAACATAACTTTATTGTCGTATTCTCCTTGCATTTCTTGACTTAACTTTTCGTCTCTTCTTGCCTGCATCCGTCAGAAAAATAATGACAGTTACAGATCGTCATCCTTCGCAAACAACTGTTTCTCGAGCCCCTCCTTCGCCGCTCGCAGTCTCACCGAACGCATCATCTCCATATTTGCCTCCAAAGTCTCCCCATCCTCGCGAGGCTTACAATAATAATAGTAGCAATAACAATCCAGGAACTGCTCTGACTCCGAGATCTGCGGCATCTGCAACTTCGCCCACGAACGCGTTGATCAACATGATCAAGACGATGCGGTCACTGAACCCTGCGAATTTGCATGCGCTCGAAGACACTTTGGTGGTGACAAAGTCCGAGTTGAGCGAGTACAAACAAATCTCGGAAAGTCTGCACAAGACCGTGAGTTCGCTGGAGAAGGCGCTGATCCAAGAACGTCGTCGTCGTGAAGAGCTTGAAATTCAGGTTTCTCGCATGCAGGCGGAGGCTGTAGCCCGTCGCCACCGGCTGTCTGAGCAGCAAGATGTGGGAATCCAGTGCACTGGAGATGCTATGGACGCCCACGACGGTGGACAATCAGTGGCTGCTGCATCGAAAGAAGCTGCTGACGGGGTGGGTGCCGATATTCCAGTCACCGAAGAGATTGTGTACTCGAGTGTGAACTCGGACTGCGATCTCTTGTATGAAGGTTTCAAGAGCAAGTCCTTTGCGGTGATCTACAAAGTCATCTGCTCGCGAACAAACCAGCAGCTCCAGGTGTTGCAACAGACTTATTCAGATACCTACGGAAAGGCCCTTCACAAGTTGATCGAGAAGAAGACCTCCGGGGATCTCAAAATGCTGCTCTCCATGCTTCTGTACGAACCGATGGCGCTCCGTGCGGAACTCTTGTACAACGCATTGCACGGATTCTCTCTGGAGGAGGACGCCGTCATAGATATTGTTTGTACTGCAAACAATGCAGAGATCGTCCAGTTGCGACAGATGTACTCCAAGATGTTCTCGAAGCTTGTCGATGAGGATATGCAGCGGAACACGGCAGGAGACTTTCGAACCTTCCTCACAATCGTGTTCCTGGCGCAGCGAGCCAACAACGCAGAGCTCAACGGTCAGGATTTGGCAGGCGACGCTCACACCTTGTTCGTGGCCGGAGAAGGACAGCGGTTCCGCGCAGATACGCAGCCGTTTATTCAAATCATTGGAACTCGTTCTCAGGCTCATTTGGCCGCATTGAACGAGTCGTACTGCGCAATGAACAGAGATCAGCACGATCTGCTGACTGCCGTGTTCAAGGTCACGAGCGGAGCCCTTCGAAAGGCCCTCGTCGCAACCATCAAACACAGCATCGACGCGAACGCATTCTGGGCTGAGCGCATTCACTTTGCTCTCACAGGATTCAGTGTCGACGAGTCCAGGTTGAACAGATACCTTGTTCTTGCACGGGAGTCGCTGCCCAGCATCCAACAGACTTACCGCGAAAGGTACAAGTACGACATGCTCACCGAGGTCCACCGCCGCGGCTCGGGATCATGGAAGCGCGCAGTTGTTCAGCTTCTTGAAAGCTCTCCTGCACTTTCGAAAGCTGTGCCAACTGCCTAGCGCTGTCCAGCATAAATCCTAAAATGTTCATGCGAGCAGGATCGCGTTACGGCCTCCCCTCCCCTTAACCAACCAACCAACCAACCAAAAGAATAGAAATCGATGTAAAATGTCGGAAAAACTAAAAAGGTAAGGAGGGAAGAGGAAGGTAGGGGAAAAGAGGCACATAGAGGGGGGAGATAACAGAGATAAACGTGTAGCCGTCCAAAAAGAACTCTATCAGGGAGTAATACTCTGACCTGCAAATGAAGAAGCTCCGAGCGAGTCTGTGCTGCTTGTGGCTGTGCTGGAAGCATTCAATGGACCCTGCATCAGCTTGCGAACCTCCTTGGGAACGAGATCAGATGCTTCTGTGATCGCGTAAATCCACTCCATCATGTTCGTCCGTTCTTCTGATGCGCAAAACAGCTTCCTGCCTCCCGGAACCTCGATGCAAAATGTCAGTGGTTTGTCCACTTCTTCCTCCGGCACTTCAAACACCTTGCATCCGACAAGACGAACTACCCCTGTGGGCATCGCGTCTTCCTTCTTCTTGTAGTACACTAAACAATGATTGGAAATGCAAACGTACCGCACCGTCCAGTTTTTTCTGTTCCTTCCCTTTTTCTCCAAAACGCCTACTCGAGAAGATATTCTGCGAACGGAGTCGAAGGAGACCCCATTTGGAAAATACCGATCAAGAACCAGCTTGGCGCTCATGGACTCCCCACATGCAAAATAAGCCTCGTTGACTTCTGTGGAAAGAAGTCGAACAGTTTGTGCAAGCGTTGAAATCGCAGATTTGTGCGCATGAATGTCGCGCGTCAGATTGAATACCGTCCGTTCAAGCTCGTAATTATGCTCCTGCAGCCGTTGCTGACAGTTTTCCTCCGAGTCCACAGCGACTAACAACGGATCCACACTCCCTTGTCTGTCATCCATTCTGATGTGTACGCCGTTTCGTCTGTTTCCACAAAAAAAACCCCAATGTTTCTTCCTTAATCTTTTATGGGTTCGCAAAACTCAATCCCCCAATCGAAGAAATACCCAAACCCGGTGCTTACCAAAATCGCTGATCCCGCGTTTTCCAGTAGGGCTGGAAACAAAATTGTCAACAGGAAATTTTTGAGAGCGGAGATTGAAGAGAGCCCAAATCGCAATATTTGCAATAGGCCGGACAAAAGGGGAAAAGGAGCTGCAGGCCGTAGTGGCAATGCGGATCGTCTGGCTTGGATAAATTTGTGACTCTCTTCTTTCATTTGGGCCCTGTGTGTTGTTGCTGGGTGTTGTTGTTGCAGGGAGACGGGGGAAGAAATGTCGCTTGATATGAAGGCGCGGTCGTCGGTCGCCCGAGCGATTCAGCAGATAGTCGAGCAGGAATCTGATAAACTGGGACTCGAGGTTTCGGAAGATGCAGTGGAAGCACTCACGGACGTCATTGCAGTGCTGACGTCGACTCTCGGAAGTGATTTGGAGAGTTTTGCAGCACATGCCAAGCGAAAAATGATAACTGCCGAGGATGTGCTTTTGTTCAGTAGAAGAAATGCTGCTTGCAAGGCTCACTTGATAGACGTCCTTGAAACTATCAAGAAGCCGTCGGTCGAGCGCAAGCCAAAGCAATTCAAAGGAAATGCAAGTCATGTCGATTCTGCAAACGATTGACTGCTGAAGAGGGGGGGAAGGATGTCATCCACGGTGCTAGAGCCCGTACGTATGCAAGTATGCAAAAGCGTAGTGGTGTGGTTGTGGAATTGGTCTAAATAACTATGTGATTTTAATGCTTGTGCTAAGCAATCGATCCAGAATCCCTCAGACTGGGCACAGATGCAGTGGGCCACTCGATGACGACGGGTGGAGGAAAGGGAAGAAGGAAACAGAAACTATGTTGCGCAGGAACATGGAGGAGGGTGGGCCATTTCTAACGTCATTTCTAAGACACAGCCCTTCACGCCCTGCTTTGACAAGATCATGCGCAACTGCCGATCCATCTTCATGACGAGCTTTCTAAAAACACGCGATTCACCGCAGCGAAGACTGAACAGAATCGAGAACCGCTTTTCTTCCGGACTCTGCGTTTGTTTCTGCAACGGAGACAGCGATGACGGCAACGGTACGGGCGTCGGAGACTGTGATATGATCACAAAGAATCGCATGGATTCACGAGGATAAAAGCACTTGAGACCGACGGAATCCGACTTGTTTGGCAAGTTTGAATGAATCATGACTGTAGGCGAAGGGGCGGTACTGGATTCATCGTCGCTCTTGTTCATTGATTCACGAGAGGACGCGCGGGACATCGTCACCGGAGTGCTGTGTGCACTGAAGGACCCAGTGGAATTACTCACAGGAAATGACAATGCGTCATCAAAAGCCGAGGTAAAAGCATTGGGGCAACTGTGAACATGAACATTCAAACTATCCAGAAGTGAGAGAATCGAAGACTTCACGTCCTCCATGAACGAAACATTCTGAGGAGGAGGAACAAACGAAAGCCGATAGTGGACTAACGATGGGACAAGCTGCACTCCTTGAAACCATTCATGGGCCACAATGTCGTCGATCGCGGCACGACTGTGCGGGTCAGGGACCAAGATTTTCTCGAGAAGATCCAAGGCAAGAGGATCCTTCACCAAAGACCGATCCCATTTTGCAGCAGAAATGTTTGCAAACAACTCCGCGACAGTGAAACCGTAGAGAGGATCACATCCGACCAGAAGCTTGAACAAAATGATTCCTAGCGACCATACATCCACAGCCTGCCCAGAGAATACCTTTCCTTCGACTTGCTCCGGCGCCAAGTGGGACAATGTCCCTGTGACAACCGTGGAGAACAAATCCCATCCTTTGGAGAACACTCGGGACTGGCCAAAGTCGGTAATTTTGAGTGTGCCGTCATTGGACAGCAACAGATTCTCAAGGCGCAGGTCGCGATGGCAGACCCCATGCGTATGACAGTATTGAACACCTTGCACAAGCTGAACAAAATACCATCTTGCGATGCCGGACGGGAGACCACCAATATCCCCGGAAACGTAGTCTGATAACGCTCCGCCCCCGCAGAGCTCCATGCACAGATAGACAAAATTGTTGTCCACAACGACATCGTAGAGCTCAACCACGTTTTCGTGGTGCAGACGAGTCATGATCGCAACTTCCGTGTCAATGCGGGACATGTCTGCACACGACCCAACAGGAATGAGCTTCACGGCTAGTGGCTTGTCAGACTCTACTACTGAACCGCTGCGAACCACTCCGTACGCTCCTTCTCCAAGTTTGTGGCCAAGGGCAATGGGACCAAGAACCTTGGATTCAATCAGAATCGTGAAAATGGGTTTCGTTCCGATCTTTTCATCGTGCAGGCTTTCCAAAGACTCGTACTCTCGAAGAACCAAATCTGCCAGAACCAGGAAATCTGATTTTGACAACGCTTGCACGCCATCTGCTGATGACGAGTACTCCTTCAGGATGTTTTGGGGTGACGCATCTCCTTCAAAGATGAGGTGGTCGATGCGAATGCCATCTCTTTCCACGGCCTCCAAAATAATCGTCAAGTCATTCACATCAATAAATCCTTTCTCCTGCGAATCCGCAAGCTTGAAGAGCCATTCCAAAAACTTTTCTCTCGTTGATCGGCCACCTTGCCAGATTTCTCGGTCGAGTGTTGGGTGCAATGCGAGCTGAATACTTCTCCGCAGGTCTTCCTCTTTCACATCCACGTCCGTTGCAAAGGGATCGGTCAAAGGTTTGCCCACGGGCGACGAAACCTCACAGCGAGGGATCACAATTTGGTCAGAAAATGACCGACCAAAAGAATGCCCACTCATGCTCTTACTCTCCGTTCGCATCGTCTGAAATTTGCTAGATGAAGAATGCGACCCGGCATTGTCTTTTGTTGGAGTTGCGAAACCGCCATCGGAATCAAACTGTCCACTTTTCTGTCGACCCCCCAGAGAACCAGATGATCCTGCAGTCGTGCTGGTATTCGACGAAACAGCCTCCCTCTTTTCATGAGATTTTTCTACTTTCTTCGCTAATCTATGAATAAACTTGTCCATTTTTTCGTATTCTTTCAACGAAAGTGCGCCCTCCTTTGATTCATCAAAGAAGAACAGCGCTGGCACGGACACAAGTCTTAATACATGAGAGGATCGAAGCTCGGACAGAGAAAGCTCGCCATCCTGATCCTTATCCAAGGCTTCAAACGCTCTGCGCGCATGCGTATTTCCCATGATACGTCCTATTATTCCCTTTGAAATTGTAGGATTGGAAGAAAACGAAATAAGTCAAAGGAAAAATCAAATGATCAATCACGTGCGTACGTGAAATTCCAAAATGCAGTTCGTGTTTTTTTTAAGGCAAAGACAAAAAGGAGATACACGAATTAAGCATGACTCTCTTTTGTTTGTTTTCCCCTTCTCTAGCAACAGCAACTTATTGTGTATTTTTTGTTCGCTTTGCTTTGTGTGATTGATATGTTTGTTTTTTGTTGTTTTTGTTCTTAATGAATGAAAATAAGGTAGGACAGAAAAGAAGACCCGTATTTTCTGAACCATCAAAGAAACGGAAGGATAGAGATCGAGTGCAAACCGCGGAGGGGCGAAGTGGACGCTCATTCGAACCTCCAAAGTTGATGTCGACAGACGTCAACCATTTCCACTGGGTTTCCGCCTATACACAAACCATCCATTTCCCCGCCGTTTTCTTGAGCATTTCGCCAGCATTGTACACTCACCACGGATAATCATCGCTGATCACCCATAATCAATGTTGCAACCCAACGTGCATAGCATGATTGAGAAGGGGGGTAGGCCCCAACACGCCCCTCGGCATGAGAGACGTTCCTAAGATGGATGCAGATGTTGTGCGCGCCGTTCCAATCGCGGTCGACCGTGCATTTGCACGACGAGCAACAAAATACACCTTGTTTCCCACACAACTTGCGACGCATTTCCCCCCGCAACGGCCGCACGCTTTAGATGTGCACTCCTCCGTCACAAGTCACAATCGACGCCTGCCGCCCCGCGATTTCGCATAATTTTTGCAGAGCAGCCGCTGTTGGAATTGATAATGGCCCCGTGTCAACATCTGCCGCGCAGTTGTCGCCTTGGCGATCTTTCCTGGCGCCGGCCCCGCGTCGGAAGGTGGCGGTGGAGATGTCACAGGTTTTGCGCAGCGTTGCGGGCGTGACGGACATGGTGCGTTGCATGAAGAATAAAGAAATGAAATGAGCGTCGCTGGGCGAGAATGCAACGCGGCGGTGTGTGTATAAGGATTCCATGATCAAAATGGGGCGAAACGAATCGGACATCGTGTGACGGAGTTGCCAAGATAACAAACGCATGCGCGTGCGCGTGGCAGTGTTTTTTGTTTTTTACGTGCGCTTCAGATTGCTTCCTCATTCAGTGGCACAACAAGTGCAGCGGTTGTGGTTGTTTTCTTGGCTTAATATAAAAATAAAAAAATTCATCATGAAAAACTGAGAAAGAGAATAAGAAGCAGACTTTTGTCATCAAATCAACAGAAGAAAGAACGACGAAAGAATAGAGGGGGGAAAATCAAACACAAAAAACCAAACAAGGAGTGAATATCTGTGATTTTCCTGTTGCGTCATTTCCCTTCGGACTCCAAAAAAAAACCCTCCTTTCTTCGTTCCACATATTCGAAAATTCTTGAAAGAAACGAACACTCATGAAGAGACTCTGTGGTTTCTTTCTGCTTTTCTCGAAAGCATCGCATAGGTTGTCCCGAAACAAACTCGGCTACGAATTTCTAGAAGAAGAAGAAGCCGAGGCGGTGGGAGCATCTTCGGCAGATGGCTCTCGTGCAACAATCCTCCAGATCTCAGAAGCCGAAACTTCGTCAGTGGATTCCTCAAGAGAGGGCCGCACAGCAAGCCGCTTGTGCTGGAACACGTCGAAACTCTTGACGCAGGAAAAAATCAAATCCAGATCGGCATCGGCAGAGAGAATCTTGCGCACATTGTCCTTGTCAGTGTAACAAATAAACAAGTCCAAGATGTAGTCCACGGGCGCACCCGTCGAGCTTCGATCTTCAAGAACGATGGGAAGTCGGAACTCCTGCCGAACTCTGGCTTTGATATCTCGCGTGCTGCGGCAAAGAGAAGCATCAAACTCGCAAACCTTTGGAGACCGATCTTTCGCCGTTTCAAACAACGACACCTTCAGCCAAATGGGTGAAAACACAGCTCTTTTTGATTTCCGCTTCAACTCTGCTTCCTTCGCCTCTTTCTCTGCTCTGCGTTGCTCGATAATTTCCAAAAGACAATTTCGCAATAAAGCACGGCGAGTCATGTCCGCTGCCTGTGCATCAACCATCAGCGTAGCTCGAGCACGACTCCACAATAACGAGCCTTCTGTCCACTCTTTCTTCAACGAGAAGGCGACCATCTCTCGAACAAACGACTGAATTCCCAGCACGCACGTCATTGTATCTTCCCAAGACGAGCAACGAAATACGAGAGGTAATCCACGGGAGTTCGACTGCAACACAGAAAACGACCGAAGTTGTTCCTGCTCAAAGCCAACCGTAGCTTCGAACGCCGAAATCGACGCAAACGACCGGTCCATAGAAAACACCTGCTTTCCAAATTCAATGTAATCGATCTGCGAGATTGGAATTGTGTGCCTGGGCTTCCCCGAGTCGCCAACGTCCGACCAGCCGAGCAACAGTCTGTCTTTCGCACCTTTCTCTTCGACAACCCTAAGCACTCGCTCTTTCCACTTTCCTCCAGCAAAAGATATGGATTTCTCATCCTTTCTCTTGAATGCTTGCAATGAGACACCCCGGATAATTAATTCTCTTGCAGTTGCTTCGCGAAGCTTCGATCGCGTCGTGAGAAGCCGGACCCTGGTATCTATCCTTTGTTCACGCTCCTCTTTCAGATCCTCTAAAGCTGCCTTGCGGACATCAGCCTTCAAAACAGACAGTTCTTTCTTTGCAGAAGCAGCCTCTCCAAGCGACGCTTCAAGCATCCCACGCAGCGTCTCAGTATAGCCGCGTAGCTCCAAAATTTCCTGTCGCAGTGAGTCGGATCGAATATCTTGTGCACGCTGATACAGCAACGGCATCAGCGAAAACAAGGCATCCTTGTCCTTCACGGCACGAGAAACAATTGCTTCTGTTTCCTGGATCTTTGCTCTCAATCGGTCCATCTCAAGATCCGAGACAGGAGGAGCCACAATGCTGGACTCTGAAACCTCCGTCATTCCAGTAGCAGCTGTTGGAGCCGAATGGGATACCAATGAAAATCCCGTGTCATCAACTTGGTCCAAATCCACCAATTCTTCTGCACGCTTCGCAGCGCGAATCTTGTACGCTTGAAGCGCAACATCCCAACTGCTCAGTTCGTCTTCGGACTTGCAGGAAAACACAAAAAGGACTTTCTTGGACGTCAGGATCTGGAACGCGTGATGTTTCTTGAACATGTGATAATCGACGTGAGAAATCTCGCTTCCATCAAGAGGAATCTCGCCAAGAGGGGCCAGGGAATCTGGAGATCGAAAATAGAATATCCTGTCTTCAACCAATCGATGATAACGGTATTTCCAAGAATGGAAGAACGTTCCTCGTTTTGTCAGCCATCCTGCATGGTAAACCTTGTACATGTTGACAATGGAAGCACTCCCAACCTTTTCTTTTCTATCTATACCTCTCTTCACATCAATCGCAATGGGAACTTGGATGAATTTTTCTCCAAGCTCGTCCTCGTGAATAGAGTGCTCCAGCTGCTTATTTCGCACCATTCGATAGCGGAGCATCTCGAATTCCGCACCCGAATCCGTTACAAGCTGTTCCACTCGTGACAACGAAGACTCAATACACTGCAGATCCACAAAAGCGACGTCCTCTTTTTCTGCATAATCCGGATACATCATTCGTTGGGCAGTGCGAGAAGGAAGGACAATTCTGGTCAGATTCATTTGCGAAAACGATGAAAGCACGCTATATCGAGACGTAGACAGTCGAGAAGCCATGGACTGGCGAGCCGAAGGCGGAGATGTGTTGTCCAAGGAGATGGAGAGCGGTCTTCGACTCGGCACAGACAATAGCGTCCCATCGATCTCTTCTTCCACGACAGTCTTCGAGTTCTTTGGAATGGCAAGAGGTGTGTCCGCAGGACCCGGAAGAACAAATTTTTCCGAGAAGAATTTCACAAACAGTGGGATGACATCAACCAAGTGTCCTTTGATATGCATTCCACCGAAACGCATGGTCATTGAACCTCGATCAAGACCTTTGACGTCCGACCACTCCGAAATGCGGTGCATTCCGTGTTTTCGGACAAAGCGAAAGGCGAAAAATCCGGGGAAATCCCGAGCATCCAGCGTGCTGAGAAGCTTGTCCAACCGGGCAACATCGAACGCATCCGTAGCAAGCGATTCGAATCCCTTCCACCACAATTTCAGACAAGACCGCTCAAACTGGTTGTCGAACATGGATTCGAAGTCATTAAGATTGATTTCTGCAAGCGTCTTTCCAGATGGAATTTGATCAGACGATGTGCCCTTGACCGACTCGGAAACATCAGTCACCAGTCTCACAGAAATCGTGGAAACTTGAGACCAAATCCAAATCGGGATCATTGCAATGATTGCATCGGCAGAAACAATGCGGTCCTGCACAGTCTTATCCTGCAGTTTTTCGTAGGCATCATGGGCAGTCATCCGGTGAGCAGCTTCGTTCGAGGGATCCTCGCTCAGAGGTACCTTCAAATCGACTAACGCAGACTTGAATTCGTTAACCAAATACATGACGCATTGAAATTCCTGCTGTGAAATAATACCCGAGATGTTCTGCAAGGAAAACCCGCCCGCGATGACCGGGTAACGAGGACAAGACGGAAGACGCCCTTGAATCGCATGCAACACATGATCGGCCTGGAGTTCATAGTTGCCATCCGCTCCGTGGAAATCAACCAACTTGAGAGCAGAAGACTTTGGGAAAGGGCGCAGGAAAAGGGACATGAGATCCCAATTAAACGATACTTTCACCGTATCGAGTCCAGTGTTGTGCGCCGACGTAAGATCGTCCAAAAAGCCTCTTGTTCCCATGGCTGAAAAATCGGTAATATCCGAAGGAAAAACATGAGGGGCAAGAGTGGACAGAGTGAGTTTTTCTGGAGTCGTAGGGGCGAGCAACTTGTGAGACGCAATGAGGACATTGTCCATCTCGAAGAACATGACAGGGGAATCGGGAACCACAACGCGATTCGGCGAAGGGATAACAATGGATAACGACACTACTTCCGCATTTAGCCGAAAAACGGGAGGAGGCTGAACATTCGAAACGGGAGGTCGAGGCGGACGGTGTTTGTCGGACCACTCCCGCTCAAACTCTCTGCGCCTGTTGTCAAGATCAATCAGGTCCTGAGGAGGGATCTTTCGCGGCCGTTTTAAAATGGCGCCATTCAAAAAGGCGACAAGACGCTGAAGAAGGATAATGTCCAACGTAACCTCCACCGGACTCACGATCGCTTCAATTTCCGGACCGACAAGAGGCGGTGCCGGAAATGGGCTTCTCTGGACAGCTTTCAAACGGAGAAATGACGGATTCTTAAAATCCGCAGGTGATGTACTGGCTGCGACGGCATTCGACGTCATATGCCTCGATTTCCTCGTATCCCGCACAGTTACGGTGTTCGTGGGATTGAACCTTCTTGACGTGTCATCGTCAATCTCTCCAAACACACCCATATCGCGTATGACGGGTAAGGATTTAGAGGTTTTTCTGCGCAACGAGCACACGGTGTATTGAACAGTCGTCTTGGAAAAATGTGAAATCTGAATGTTTCGCGGCGCAGCACGGACAATATATGCAAGACTTCCACTTCGGTCTTGATCCAGGGAGATGATGTTCAGGTCTCCAAGACGAAGCTGAATGAAGAACTCTTCCATGGAAGTCACACTCGACACTGCCGGCTTAATTGTTCCGAAATTCAAATCAGACCCTTCAATTGCAAAACCGCTCACTCCGTCAACCTTCATTTTCTTGCCAAGAAACACAACCTCGCCCTTCAGCTCATCCTCGACCAGCTCAAAGCGAAATTTGCCTAAGCCGATATTCAGGTACTTCAATGGATGAGGCTTGACCTTCTTCGACCAATTGATTACGTCGATTTCGAGAAGAACTTCTCCTGATGGAACATTTTCGAGTGGCACCCACATTTGCTTTGAAGGCGTGTCTGGCGCAAAACTTTTCAAGTCCAATTCGAAAGACCCAAGCGGAGCGTCCTTTCCGATTCTATCCCAGTCCCATAATGATACAGAAACTTTGGCGTTTTCTGGATGGCTGATGGTGAAAGAGTAGTCTTCGGCATCCCACTTTGGATTGAGAGTCTTCTTCTTTGTACGGGAACGGATTTCAAAGGTTTCGTACAACGAACCATCGACTTTGGATCCCTTTAAGCGCACACGGGCATAGGGATCGGAATATCCATTCTTATCTTGAGCGACGATGTTCTTGGCCTCCAGCAATCGTACATGGACCTTATACTGGTCTCCTTCGAGAGAAGCACGACCAAAAGAATCCCCCAAGCCATCCAACATTTCCATCAACCAGATGAGCGTCTGTGAATTGACTCTAATCCTAACGTCCGCCACAAACAGATCAGTCTGTGCCGCAATAACAACTCCTGCGTCTGTTTTCCTTGTGGTAACATGAATAGAGACTGGAAGATTTTGCAAGAGCGAAATGGCATCCTCGTGCCCGTGAGGCACCATGGATGCGGACACGGCACCAACTGTAATCATTCGGAACACGTCAAATTCCTTGGCGCTCTTGCCAGTTTCCCGTGCAGTCTTCAGATCTGTCACGACATTCCATTCGCTGTCAGTGGCTTGGACAAGCACGTTCTCAATCAAAAGCCGCATAACAGGAGGTGTCCACTCTCCTTTTCGTTCTTTGTACCGACCAAGCGAACAAACCTCCACTTCCACTCGTTCAATCGATACGTACACTCCGTCAGCAATTTTGTCGCCAAGAGCATATTTTTCCTTTTCCGGGATATCCTCTTCTTTGGTAGGCGGCTTTTCATCGTCTTCCTGTTTTAAAAGCGTCTCGATCACCGTTGGAACTGGTTCGATAGTCAGAGGCTCCTCAAGTACAAGCTTCACTCGATCAATAGTGACTCTTACTGGCTGACTTTGAAGCTTGGTGACAGACAACTTGATGTGAATTCGCCCAATGTTGCAAGATTTGACTTTAAGCTGCGGCAAACCAAGGATCTCGTCCAGAGCTCGTTCATTCATATCCATGTTTTCAAGCACTGTTTCTCCCGAAAAGGAAGAAAAGTGAAAATCCTTCTTGTTGAAATTCTTGAAGAACACCGACAAGTCTACGTTTTTTCCCTCCGCCTCAATTCAAAGTTGAAAGAGCACACATAACCTGTAAGCAGCTATCAAAACATCATCTGTATTAGTGAAAAGTAACATACATTTTCCAGCCACTCGTGTGATAATTGCCTCCATCTCGTCAGATCACCAATCAGCGGAATTCGTTCCGAAATGCAGAAAGGCAGAAAGCAAAACTGAAATCACAAAAATGACCTCCGCTGCAAATGCAAAAGAAAAGCCAGCAGCGACGGAAAGGGTGTGGGCAATAAAGTCCGGCGAATACGACCTTGTACAACTGGCGAAAACGGCAAAAAACGGGGATTGACGAATCCGCTCGTTGGCTGACGGGTGACTGTTAAATTTTGGTCAATTTATTATTTTTCTTTCTTCTTCGTCGTCGTACCGGCATTTTCCCAGTTTTCTAAAATTAACATTGCCATCCATTCTTAGTGCAGCACGAAGTCTCCGTTTTACTTATTTATTTTAGGACCGGCATCTCCTTCGTTAAATTTAAAAATAAATAAAAAGGGGGGCCGAGGGGGAGATGACCGAAGCTGATTTGCCGACCCTACACAGGACAGAATCACCTCCCCGGGTGTTTCGTCAGGATCTTATTCTCTCCGCACGACAGCAATATAATCTCAACAAGAGTTTAGATTCTGCTCTGAAGACCGAAGAGCAAGAACCCGAGGCTACTGGGAACACCCAGCTCCAAGCGTCGCTATTAGCCAACAAGTACAAGGATCAACATCTGAAATTCTTGGCTGAATTATCTGAGAAAAAGAAAAAGGAAAAGCAAGCGGAACAAAAGAAAAAAGAGCTTGAAAAGCGCAGGAGAATGAAGCTGCTCAAAGCAGTTCTGGGAAAAGAACCGGAACCGCTTTATCAAAAACTTGCCACGTTGACGAAATCGGAAAATACAGATCCGCTGCCAGCGGGAAAATCTTCAAAGACTGTTGTGGAAGTTGCTCCATTGGATCCAATGACTCGTGCTCAGAATTTTGCTCTGATTGCAAAGAGGCACGAGCAGTTCTTGGAGAAGTTGCACAATGATAAAAAGAGAAAAGAAGAGGACGAAGTAGGAAAGAGAGTGAAACAGGAAAAGTTGCGAGAGGCCCTCCGAAAGAAGATCGGTCTCGAGGCAGTGTCATCCACAAAGGACAAGTGGTTTGGAGCTGATGAAGTTGAGGCAGACAAGTTGAAAGTGAAGGACAAGCGAAGATCAATCAGTGCCGATAGAAGACGGCCTCTTTCGAGATCAAATTCTCTGTCGACCAGGATTGATTTTGACAAGGAAAACCGCCAGGAGGTTGACAAGGAACATGGACTGTCTGCGAAGTGCACGCTTTCTAGTGCAGAAGCAGATCTTGTATTCAGCAGATTGTGTCAAGCGAAGAAAGGAACGGCGATATCGGATATTTCTGATATTCGACTCTTCCGGAAGAAACACAACCTTTCGGAAGATACAAAGATCTTCCAAATTGTTGGAGGATATCCGGATGTGAAAAAGGCTTTGGAAGATCGAGGATGGTGGTTCAATCCGGACTCCAAGAGTCCGCATTTTGATTATCGGTTTGTGTTGAAAGCTCAAGATATTGACTATTTGAACTTGGAAAAGCACCAGGTCGTGAATCATTTTTATCACAACTCGGAGCTGACCTCCAAAGTCGGGTTGTGCAGAAACATCAAGAATGTGTCCTGGTACGAGGACGTTGATGTGGATTCGTTCTTTCCGCGGTGCTACGATTTAACCATTCCAGAAGATCGGGAGTGTTTTGAGCTTGATTTCAAATTGACTGCCGCAGAGTCCATTTTGCGTCAGTACAATTTTGAATGTTCCGATGCTTCTTGTTCACTCTCCCTTGTAGACGCGGATACACTCAGAAGTGCGATCCGAATCATGTCTTGGAGAGTCCACGAGTTGTTGAGCTTGTGTGAAGATGAAGATGAGAATCGAGTTCCGGTTGTGACGTCAAAACAGGTCACGGAAGACGATTGGAACAAGATCACGTCCTGGGGATCCATATCGACAGTGAGCGTGGAGGAGTTGAAGAGAATGCAAGAGGATGCGATGCGAGAGGATCACGATGAGAATTCCGATGATGATGTCGACGACAGCGATGACGATGATGTGGACGAAGGAGATGTTGATGACGATGACGATGGTGTCGATGACGAGACGACGGATGATTCTGATGATGTCTCTGGCAAGAACAAGTTCGGGAGCTCTCCGGTTTCGAATAAGAATTCTAGTGAGTTCACTGTTGTCGGCGTCAGTTCGTCGCTGCACGGAAAACCGTCTCCCACTCGCCAAGTTTCCAAATCTCCGGCTCCCCCAAATCCTCCAGAACAACCACCGAAGCCTCAGTTTACGCTGGATCGATCTCATCGAGTGATTGTGCAAAACATACTTGCAGTTTTCAAGAACAAGGAACCTCAATATGAGTTCAATGGGCGAAAGAATGTGTGGATTGTGAAGCCAGGCAGGAAGTCCCGTGGCCGCGGCATTCAGTGCTTCAATAACCTTGGAAGATTGAAGATGTACACTGATTGCAGCCGCCGCGAATTCTGGGTCACTCAGAAATACTGCGAAAATCCGCTGGCAATCTACAAGAAGAAGTTTGACATTCGACAATGGGTGCTTGCCGTCGACTTTGACCCGCTGTCCGTGTTTTTCTTTGAAAAGGCGTATCTGCGATTTTGCTCTGTCGACTTTACTCTTGATGATGTGGAGAATAGGGTCGTTCATCTTGCGAATAACTGTGTCCAAAAACATTCGGATAACTTTGGAGAAGACTCCAATTTCGAGGGAAATATGTGGCACACGGATCGCTTCCGAGAGTATTTACTGGATGTCTATGGATATGATGTCTGGACCGAGAAGATCCAGCCTGCAATGAAGGATATCGTTCGTAGGTCTCTGAAATGCGGGCAGGACGCGGTCCAAGGAAGGAAGAACTCTTTTGAACTTTTTGGCTATGATTTCATGCTAGACGAACACTTGAATGTTTGGCTGATTGAGATTAATTCAAGCCCTGATTTATCGTATTCTACTCCCGTGACAGCATCTCTGGTTCCCGAAGTCTCGGAAGATATGATGAAAGTCACAGTGGATTGGCTGTCGGCTCAGCGTCAGGCAAGAAAGAAGGGGAAAAGGGAGCTCGTGCCCGTGGATACTGGAAAGTTCACTTTGGTCTACCGAGGGGAACAGACTGCACCATGTGCGGTTCCATCTATGGCGTCTTCATTGGTTTTGACTGGGACGCCTTGCAAGATTGCTCGTGGTGGAAAGGCCTCCGCATAACAATTTTGAAGTTTGGAAACATTTTGTACATAATCTAGTAAGAATCGTTCGTCTTCCCATGAACATTTCGTATACCAAACTTGATCGCTTTCAATATCCCTGCAGTGCAGGGAGCTTCAACAGCCGTGTGAATTCTGAACGCTAGACACGTGGTGAAATACCACAACAATGAGAAAAACGCAAAAAACAAAGACCATGAAAAGACCCGGTGCCCGAGGGCAGATACTCCAGTCATGCAAGCACCAATGATCAACGGATGCAGGAGAAATGTCGCGTACGAACCGTCCGAAACCCGTTCGATGAATCGGAAGAAGAATTGCGGCGTGAAACTCCTGAACCCGACTTTTTTTTCGATAAACAATAAAAGGACCATCGCAGTAAAAATGCAGCCGGACCAGAATAATCTAAAAGTTGAGCCGAAGAGGAAAGCGTCGTGCGGAGAGGAAGTGCGAAACCGCGGAGACAATGCCGTGTCAGCAAAAGGCACCCAAAACGAAAGGATCCCAAGCAATGGACAAAAGATCGCGGCCGTCACCGTACTTGCAAGAAGTGCTGAGGCCGTTACATTTGACTGAAGAAACAAATTCGAAAACAAAAGTCCAGCAAGGAATGGAAGAGACCTGCATACTGCGCTCATGTAGACGCCATCGTGAAAGGCAGCGACAGAAGACACGTATGGCGTCTCGAGAAAGTTGACATCAAAAACCCGCAAGGGAAATTCCAGTCCCTGATCAAAAACTAACATGTGAAATGCAAAGAGCCTCCACAATAGAACAAGCGCAGCACTTCCACAAACAACGCGCAGAAACCAACGGCTGCAGGGCAACGGAAGAGCAGCCGCAAACAAATGAAGTTTGACATCCACAGAAAGACTCCAAGTCCACGTAGCAAACACCTGTTGAAACGGGGTGTGATTGTGCATAAAGAAGAGAGACTTCAAAAAGTTTTCTTTTCCGTGCATAGGTGTTGTGAGCAGACAAATACAAAGTAGCAGCGTGTGCAATACAGACAGCCGCATGACTCGATAGCAGAACTGCCACAGTCTTTCGGACATGTGTTGAGATTGATACGTAGAACAGAACATGCCCGACAGAAAGAAAAAGATGTCCAGAGCATACTGTCCTGTCAGCAAAAACACAGGAAACGCCATGTTCTCTATATTTGCGAGGAACAACATGGATGATGCATGCATCATGAACATCCAATACGACGCGAATACACGTAGGACATCGCAGCAAAACAACCGCCGCATGGTTTTTCCCAGATGCAACTCACTGGAATGGCACGACGGGAGAAAGCTCTTCTTTGAAACAAGCACTTGTCTTCATGCGCCAACGTACCCCCCGCAAACTGTGTTGGCAAGAATCACCTGCAAAGAAAAAGGACTCAATGCTTTATTCTGTTTTGCTGTTCATTTGTTTTTGCATATTTTTCATCTGTTATTATTATTATTTTATTTATTTTTTGTCGGCGCGCACACTCTCTGCAGCTGGCAGCTAGCATCAAACGTAAATTTAAAAGGGTTTGAGGAGGGAGTCCGAAAGACGAAACAGCCGAAAGCTTTCGTTGTTGTTGGGGCAGCTTCACTAATCGCCCCAAGGTAATACATTTTAAAAAAACATGGCTCACTGGATTGGTGCTGTTGCCGAATCAAAATGCGTTTGAAAAAAAAGAGAACGTTCTGAACAAGACAGTTGGGGGAGCGACAGAAAAAATCTGCAACTTCAGGGCGCACCCATTTAAATAAAAGCAAAAAGAATCCGGGAATCGTTCACGAAATGTCACGTGTGCACTTTTCATCGTGTCATCCCCACCATCATCATTTGGAACAGTGTCTTCATCCGGTGCATAGTCGACATACTCCACCGCATAAGGTTCTGCGGCTGCTTCATCTTGGACACAGTCTACTTCCCTCGATGGGAAGATCTTCCGGGACGTGCCCTTGCTCCTGTGTCGTTCCCCCGTCTCCGTCTTCTTGACCACCCCCGGCATACGAAATCCATCAACATAAGAAGATCTGACTCTGTAGGTATTTCAATAATCTTGGGGATGTGGTTTCCTTTGGCAGGCTCAAAGACTGCATCACGCAAAACATGAAAACCAAAACCAAAAATAATATTAATAAACAATAAACAATTAATAATTAGCAATTAATATACAATAAATAAATAATAAATAATTCAAGTGAATGAGAGATTCGCGTAAACACGCAAGGGACAATTACGAGGAGCACATAGTGCATCCTTCTTCTCGGGTGCACACCCATGCCGCAGGGTTCTCAGCAGTATTCGACGAATCTGCATTCTTGACTTCGTTGCTGACGACAACACTGGAGTCCACAGTGAACTTGATTGCATCTGCGGCAGGCCGTGTCCGCAAGTAGTACATTCCAGTTTTAAGACCAAGTTTCCACGCATAGAAATGCAAACTGGAAAGTTTTGAATTGTTGGGGGAGGCCATGAAGATGTTTAAAGATTGCGACTGGTCTATGAAACACCCTCGGTCAGCTGCGTAGTCCACGATGATGCGCTGCTTAATCTCCCATGCAGTCTTGTAAATTTCCTTGATGCTGTCCGGAATTCCAGAAATATTCTGAATGGATCCGCTCGAAGCAATGATGCTGTTCCTCATTTTCTCGCTCCAGAGGTTCAGCCGGATCAGGTCACGGACAAGATGATTGTTGACCACTGGGAACTCTCCTGCGAGGACACGGCGCAAATAAATGTTCGATGTGTACGGTTCAAAGCAGTTGTGCACAACCACGCCATTCGCTACAAAGTTATGCAGATCTGCAACGTTGATGTCGTACACAGACACCTTTCCAGCAGGGCGTCTGTCGACAAGCTGCAATTTCATGGTGGGAGCCGCCGTTGCACGGATGTCCAGTGCGTATGTGTGCTGCTTGTTCGTCTCTTCGTCATCATCTTCAGCGCCAGACGCGAACCATCCGTGCGCGCCAATGTTTTCGAGAAAATGCTCGGCCGACATCACGGAATTGAACTTGAACTGTCGAAGCTCCTCCGTGTTGTGTTTGCGATGTTCATGAAGCTGAGAGACTGGCGGTTTTGACGGTCCGGGCGTCGCTTCGGCTGCTGCACAAACTTCCTCTTGTTGCCGACTCACCTCGGCCAGATAGCGCGACCATGCTGCGACGACTCCGTAGCGATGAGATTTGTGTACCGAGTAGCGGATACCAATCTTGTCCATGAACGTGTGTTGAGAGAGAGCACCCAATGGGAAGCCGACGCGCACGCACACATGCCCGTGCTCTCCGCAGCGGCAAGGTCTGTCGCCGTTAGTATTCTTCACATCTCGAATGTTGATGATCGACGCCCCAGGGACACCAGCTTCGGCCAGCAGTACGCACAGTTGGTTCATAGCCGTAATCAGCGACTCGCGCTCAATCATACAGGCCGATTGCGAGAATCGGATCGGCGAGAAAGTTTTCACCTCGTTGTCGTTTCCTATAAGCACCGGAGTCCAGCCATCACCCCCAAAAAGTCCAGCCAGAAACTCACGACGCACTGCGACTGGGCAAGCGGGATCCAACACGAATGCAGGCCACGAGGCAGTTGATGTTCCCTGTGCACCGCTGACCGCACCTCCCAAATCCCCAATCGCACGGGCCAACGGGCCAGACACAACAACCTCGAAGCAATCTCGCTCGTTGATGCGAACAGTTGCTTTTCCACCGAGTGACTCGACGTCAGACACGAAGGCATCACGATCGAGGGGTTGCTCAAACACAGCAGTAACTTTCTCCGCCTGGACGGACCCGCCGGAGCGGACAAACCCAGCTACACGCGCGAACGCCAGCGCAATATCCCTTCCCGTCGCCGTGGTCAGAATACCAACTGCAGTATCAAGAGACCATCCGTTCTCATCAGTACCGATTACATCTGGTGTTCCGGAGAAAGCTAGCATCACCGGAGCGCCGTTCAGCTCGATATTACGAGCCTCGCACCACTCGCCACTCGTCATCATGAACTTGTGATCAGGAGTGCATGTGATGGTGCGTCCATCGGCGAAGGTGAGGCACACAACATCTTTCTCGCCTCGCGGAAGGAATTCGGTGACCTGAGCACCAACCATGCCTCCAGCTTTGTCGGAATAGGCTGCCACAATCTGTCCGGGGCGGATCTGATGAATGGGAACGCTGGTCCCGTTGAAGAGCGTGACTGGCGTGTCCCCGGAAAAACATTCGTTATTTCCAAGAATCTGGGAAGTGGACGCAGTAGGCATAGGAGCAACAAGAAGAGAGTTTCGAACACCAAATGTGTGGATTCGCTGTCGGAGCCCGTCCCAGTCCCAGCGGCCAGACAGCACCACGCGGTCCTTAGCCCACATGTCGAACTGCAGAATTCCTTTGGACACTGGAGACCCTGGATATGTTTCATAAGGACCACTCTGTTCAGCAAGCGCACAAGACTCTGAAAGTGCGGCAAAGTACAAGCATTCAAAGATCTCACGATTCAGATTACGCGCGACTTCAGACTCGAAAGGCATCTTTAACAGCATGAACACATCTGCAAGCCCCTGGACTCCTAGGCCTACTGGTCGGTGACGGAAGTTTGAACGGGAAGCCTTCTCGACAGGATAGTAGTTGACATCAATCACTCGGTTCAGATTTCGGACAACGAGACGAGTGACATTGTAGAGCTGTTCGAAGTCAAAAGACAGTTCTTCCGATTCATTCTTGATTTGGCTAACAAATCTCGGAAGCGCAATGGAGGCCAGATTACAGACAGCCGTTTCCTCAGACGAAGAGTACTGGATGATTTCTGTGCATAGATTGGACGATCGAATGGTTCCCAGGTTCTGCTGATTGGACTTCGCATTTGCAGCATCTTTGTACAGCATATACGGAGTTCCTGTTTCCATTTGCGATTCCAAAATCGCGAACCACAACTCTTGTGCCTTGACGACACGTCGGGCCTTCCCAGCAGCTTCGTATTTTTCATACAATGTTTCGAACGTCGACCCCCAGGACTCGTACAATCCTGGGCATTCGTGGGGACAAAACAAGCTCCATGTCGCATTCGCCTCAACCCTCTTCATGAACAAGTCTGGAATCCACATTGCGTAAAACAAGTCACGCGCACGCATCTCTTCCTTTCCCGTACCCTTCTTGAGGTCCAGAAAATCAAAAATATCAGCGTGCCACGGTTCCAGATAGACGGCAAAAGAACCCTTGCGCCGACCTCCGCCGTTGTGCACGATTCCGCTGCACAGAATCACATACGTCATGTTCTTCGCGACTTCGAGATCGTACAAGGGTTGGTTGCGACCTTCTTCTGCCGTAATTTCGACGTTTTCGATGCGAGAAAACGCATAGTCTCCGTGCCGCACACAGTTCACCCATTCGCCTGTTGAAATTCCAAGGGCACGTGCCACAACTTCTGTACGAGGGACGCAAATGCAGTGCAAAACGCCTGTGCGCGCAAGCCCGTTCTCAAATCGCTTTTCGATGCGATCGCGAAGGTAACCGGATGTAAGAATGCCATGACGCATGAGCATGAATCGAATGCTGTCAACAAAGACTCGGGATGTCATTTCGATTGCTACTGCCTTTTCGCCAACGCATCCATCTGACTCAACAACGCCACGAAGAACAGCAAGAGTCTTATCTAGTGGCAGTCGCAGCATCGTTTTGTGGAATATTTTCTCGCGAAAATTGTTGTACAGGAGCTCGCGATCCGCAGGAATCTTCTCGGTTCGTTGGAACATGATCACAAGCGACCCCAATTTTTCAGATTCGTGCACTTCAATGCCTTTCAATTGCAGGTACTGAACAACGAAATCACGAACGGCATATCCCCGTGATACATCGAGGAAGATTCGTGTTTCGTTGCTCGCTTCGTCAGACCAGCCGCCAGCAGACATTATGCCATAGAATCGACAGTCTTCTGCAGACCAGGCAACGTCCACGTGTGCTTTGTCTACCGGGAAGCAAACGAAGTCGCCCACATGCAAATCTTTTGCATCAAGCCATTCTGGCTGCACAGTGCCTTGTTCCAAAAGAATATGAATGGCATCGTAATTAGCAGATAGCCCGGGATCTTTCAGCACAAAAAATTGGTGTTCATCCGTAACCTCCACTGGCTCAATAGCATGCTTCACCGTGATGCGACGCATCGAACGGGGAGAATCAGAAGATGGTGCATGCTCCAAAACACGATTCACATGACAGTACTCGCCCGTGTGGGTCATAACACGATCCCCAACTTTCAATGTGCGAATTTCCACGGGTCCATTTTCTGTGATCACTTTCGTGTCTCCTGGAAAACACTGGTCGACGTATCGGGCAGTATCATTGAATACGCGAAGCATGGGAACGAGCCCATTAGATACACCATTTGTGCCCGCAATGTACGATCCCTTAGCTCGAATTGGATGAACTGATAAGCCTATTCCCCCAGCATACTTTGAAATCATGGCACATTCTTTTAGGGTGTCATAGATCCCAACAATCGAATCATCTGACATCGTTACCAGGAAGCACGAGGATAGCTGGGGTCGAGGAGTGCCCGCGTTGAACAATGTGGGTGTCGCATGAGTATACAAGCGACGAGACAGCATGTCGTACGTACTCAATACTTCGGAAACAGAAGAAGACAAATTCAAGCCGCAAGCAACACGCATCAACAAGTGCTGCGGACGCTCCGCAACTCGCCCATCGATCCTCAGAAGATACGATTTCTCCAGAGTTTTGAACCCGAAAAAGTCGTATCCAAGATCTCGCGAGTCGTCAACTGCCTCGTCCAGGACATCCTTGTGTTCTAAAACATACTCGAACAATTCCTGAGACACAAGCGGTGCTGGTGTGCCGGTCTGCGGATTCACGTAATTCCGCAATAACGTTGTTGTTTCCGAGAATTTGGACGGAGTAGTTTTGTGAAGTGCAGTGACTGCGATGCGCCCTGCAAGAACACTGTAATCCGGATGCTGTGGTGTTAAATAGGCTGCCGTCTCAGCAAGCAGCTCGTCGATCTTTGTGGTTGTCACAAGAGAAGGCGCACCGGATGCAACTTTGTCCAAAATAAGATCAATCGAAACCCAGGTCAAATCAAGACCATCACAGAGAGGAACAATCCGAGAGCGCAAGACTTCCCGATCGAAAGGAACGGAAGATCCGTCCCGTTTTGTCACGAGAGATGATGACATGAACTTGTGCAGGCAGGGAAAGAGGCCACCAAAAACAAAAAACAAAAAACAAAACAAAACAAAACAGAAGAGGGTAAAAAGACAGAGTTAGAATACAAAAGATTTGATGTTTCTTTGGAGGGTTTTTTAAAAAAACAAGAAAAAAGTGAATCAGTGAACATTGAAATGACGGGCAAATGGGAAAAAACAAATGAACAGGAAGAAACGGTGAGAAAAGAGGCCTTTGACTTGGGGTCGGACGACTTGCGGGTTGCGAGTGGGACTGGAGTGGAAGAATTTGAAATTCAGTCTGTTTGTGGCGGGGTTTTGTTTGTTTGGCGCCACAGCCGGATGGGTTCCGCGGGAAAAAAACCCGATTGATGGTATTAGCGTGTTTCAGTGATCCGGCTCCCGCCAACCGTCCACTGGCGCCACTGAAATTCGGACAAAACGACAAAATACACTCGAAATCAACTCAATCATCGCTTTGTCACGCATCTTTGTTTGTTTGCTGTTGTTGTTTTTTGCGTACTGTTTTGCTGTTTTCTTTTGAAACTTTTCAGTCTATTCCGGTTTATCTTTCTCAACTAACTTCTCATTTTTTTCCTCACCTTTTTCTCATTCTAACAATGTCGTCGACTAACACTCACAGCAACAGCAATGACCAAAACGAGCTCATTCTGACTCCGAATCCTCGACGATTTGTGCTCTTTCCAATCAAATACCCTGAGATCTGGCACTTTTACAAGAAGGCGGAAGCCTCATTTTGGACGGCAGAAGAGGTGGACTTGTCTCAAGATCTCGGAGACTGGAACAGGCTTTCAGCAGACGAAAAGCACTTCATCAAGCACGTCCTAGCATTCTTTGCTGCTTCCGATGGAATCGTTTCCGAAAACCTCGCAACCCGTTTCATGGGAGAAGTTCAGATACCAGAAGCCCGTTGTTTCTATGGATTCCAGATTGCCATGGAAAACATTCACTCGGAAACATACAGTCTGTTGATCGACACATACATTTCGAACCCCACGGAAAAAGAACACCTGTTTGACGCCCTTGAAACAGTCCCGTGCGTTCAAGGAAAAGGAAACTGGGCACTAAAATGGATTGGCTCGTCTGGATCCTTTGCAGAGCGCATCGTAGCCTTCGCAGCTGTCGAGGGAATCTTTTTCTCCGGATCATTCTGCTCAATTTTTTGGCTGAAGAAGCGGGGCCTCATGCCTGGCCTGACGTTTTCAAATGAGCTCATTTCTCGAGATGAGGGAATGCACTGCGATTTTGCGTGCTTGATGTACAAAATGTTGAAAACCCGGCTGTCCACTGAGAGAGTTCATCAGATCGTGAGGGAGGCTGTGGATATTGAATGTGATTTTGTCACAAATGCTCTACCAGTGGATCTGATCGGAATGAATTCCAAACTGATGCAGCAGTACATCAGATACGTAGCAAACCGTTTGCTTCGAGAACTAGATCATCCAGAACTTTATCCAAACACCTCCAATCCTTTCGAATTCATGGAAATGATTTCGTTGCAAGGTAAGACCAACTTCTTTGAGCGGCGTGTCGGAGAGTACGCAAAGGCCAACGTCAACACCTCACGCAGCGAGCAAGCATTCTCACTAGATGCCGACTTTTGAAGGCCAGCGCTTTTTGGGGTGAGTGGTGGTGGGCGGATATTTGACGAAGCAGGCAGCGTGCTGGAGAGAGAGAAAGAGCAACAAGGAACACATGGTGTCGTGAACGCATCAAGAGACGTTATTTCGCTGTACAGCATACGCAGAACATAAACAACTCGTTTTTGTTTTTGTTTTTTTTAGCAAAATTACTGAAGAATGATTCTTTATCCGCAAGAATGCTGAGACGGTCCAGTTTCCAATCTCTTTCCATTGATCTTCGAGACGAACTGCTCGGGAATCGGGATCTCTTCAAAATCACCCTCCTCGCTCGTAGGAATGCTGACATTCATCTCAGAAGACTTCGAACTCACAATCTCCACATCCATGGCATCACGAGACAGATACACGAGACATCCCGAAGTAGCATCAATGGTGATTGACGGAACCTTGCCATTCGCCTGCAACTTCACGCTCGTGCAATTCACGACTTCAGCGTTGGAAACAATGCTGTCAAAAACAACACCGCACTTCTCGCAAGAGTCCAACGTGATCGTGTTGACCTTTCCTTTGACGACAATAACGCATCGAGAACATCCATAAATGTAGACATTGTTACGAATATTCGTGTCAGAGATCTCAATAGGATCGCTTTCACGGTTTGTCTGGTACTCGACAAGCCATTTGTTCCCATCCTGAGCAAGCTTGGGTGTTCCCTTGGGTACTGCGCCCTTCTTCGCACCCGTCACTGTTGATGCGACCTTCGGAGCTTCCACAACCACAGAAGATGCGGGGGGCTGGTTTTTCATGTCCTTGGTAACCTTCTTCAACCCCGAAGTGACACCCTCGCCCTTTGACAATTCCGCAAACAATGCAGCTGTATTGGGTTTGTTGTCTCCGTTTGCCGGAGCTTCGTGGAACAGAGATGCCGGGGGCAGAGGAGGAGGAGGAGGGGGCGGGGCTGAACCACCAGCTGGCGGCTGTTTCGCAGAAGCAGCACTTAAGGAGTCCTTCGTTGCCGGAGACGCACTTTTGTTCCATGAAAGACCAGTCAAGTGGAAATTTCGGACGTAGTCACGGAGGGCAGACAACAGCGCTTCGTATGCCCCGATGTAGCCGAGTTGGACTTCGTCGCCCTTGAACTGAACACGGATCTTGTTGGTGTAGAACTTGGATGAATTGATGCCTTCGTCCACCAACGCAATTGGCGTCTTTGGTTCGGTAACCCAAGCGAGAGCCGTGACTCCTTCCGAAACAACCGAAAAGTGGTTGAAAAGCTCGCCTCTGTTCTTCTCACGAAGCGCAGCAATTGCCTCCATCTTGGCTGCAGTCGGTTGCAAAAGTGCAGAAAAGACTGCGGGATCCGTGGGAGCAGAATAATTCGCGACAACACGCAGAAACGACCGCTGCGAAGAAAATGCCTCTGACAACAGCCCTGCAATGTCCTTCAACTTCGGATTCGCCTTGACGGCAGCTTCCGCAAACTGTGAAAGCTGGCCGGAAATGATTTCCTCGTATGCAACTTCAAAAGGAGAAAGAGCAGCAGAAGGTGCGGCGGCAGTCGACGACGGCTTTGCTGCAACTGCTGCGGCAACTGCAGAAGTACCACCGAGAGCCTCAAGGCGAGAAACTGCCCGCTCAAGACGTTCAACCAACTGATGGAGGTCAGACATGGGTTGCAAGGAATTGACCAAAGGAAATGGGAAAGCGGACAAAGAAAGGGGTAATTCACAACAACAAATTAACAGCTAAAAAATAATACTAATAATACTAATAATAAAAAGAGGGGAACGAAAAAAAAAGGAATGGAATAATGGGAATCCTCCGCAGTGGGACCCAACTTGCTGGCGGCCAGGTGCAGCTGCCCTCAAGGTCAGTTTCAAGTTCCAGCAATCCTGCAATCCTGCAATCCTGCAATCCTGCAATCCTTGTTGATTTCTGGAATCCAGCATTATACAACCCTCCAATCCAGCGGTCTGGTGGACGGCTGTGAAATCATCGGATAGTATGGCTGAAGATGTGCAGGTCGAGGCCTAATGAGAGACACTGTCGGATAATGACAACCGATTTCTTGTAATCGATGATGGGCGCTGATGCT
The DNA here is from genome assembly GCA_009859145.1 of Andalucia godoyi. Taxonomy (NCBI): domain Eukaryota; class Jakobea; order Jakobida; family Andaluciidae; genus Andalucia; species Andalucia godoyi. The sequence goes on from VRVR01000033.1 coordinate 166,090, forward strand.
GATATATAAAGTCACTTTATGTGCCAAAAAGATCTGTCCATGGCGCAGCAGCATATGCGAGCCAAATGTTTGGAGAGGTTTTGGGTTGCAGGGGCAGTACTTCAGAATGCGGTGCGTGCGGGCACGCCAGCGGAGGGCTTCGTAACCCTCGATCAGTGTAACCGTCAAACTGGAGACGATAGATTTTCTATGAATGTGGAATCGTGTGTTATTGCTAACCATCTTTGTGGTGACAATCGCAATCATTAATTACAGTGGCAGGCGTGAGGGAACAGCTAGAGCATTTTCCAAGTGCGAAATGGTGCTGGAACAGTTCGAACACCCGTCCGACGAGACGAAAAGAATGCGACAGCGGAGGAAATGATGCTGAAGAACTGTATCAATATTCCAGTAAAGCAATAATCCATGCCAACCGTGGTGGCCCATGAACTCACGGCACCCTGAGTAGAGGATGTGCCCATGACAGCATCGGCGGATGAGACTGGACACATGCCACCAGACGAGACCTTGTCAGAATCGCTGACTACTCCCCCGCAGAAGGAATGGCTGACGTACTCAACACGAAACAGCGTATAAACGGCCACTGAACACACGAACGATAGCGGGCAAGCAAAACAAGCACAAAAAACAGCAGCGAACTGAACATGTTTCCGAGAACCGACACAGCCCCACACAACACCGCCAAACGAAACAACATATGCAAGCCCAGAAAACGTAAGTGCCGCATACCCGAGGCCGCGAACATTAGAGAGAACGCTAGAAGCTTTAGCAGAGTCCACAGTGGGTGAAGACAAGCAGGCGTCTCCATTCAGACATCTGACGACTCCTTGTTCTGAAATGAACACAGTATACTCTGCCGTTGATATCGTCCCATCTGACAGGGTGGAGGCAACAGAAATGCGCCACCACGGACTCACAACAGCACAACAGAGGCAGACAAACGCAGCAACACAAAATGCGGTTGCGAGAGTCAGTCCAAGGCACCCACGAGAATACCGCATAGGCGCGTGATTCAAGACAGGAAGAAATTAAAGGATCTCGGGAAAAGCGCAGTGAAACTACATAGCGGACCAACAGCTTTCACACTCCACACACACTCCACAAACGCACCACAAACGGACTACCGCGAGAGAGGCAAGCTGAGAATCCAGTGAGAAACCACTTGGAAGAATGGACGCTACGGTCGTTTGTGGGAGTAGCAAAGAGAAGTACAATATGAAAAAAATTCGAGCCAGCTTTACAGCGAGGAAAAACGATTCTCGTGAAGTCGATGGGCGCTGCAAGCAGCCACTCCGATAAAACAGAAGTGACGAATGTTCTGCTCGAGTTGAAGGAATTCCCTGCTCCATATTCGTCCGCTCTCACGCTGCTACAAGCACGAAAGCAATATCCGTCAGCACTGGTAGAAAAAATTTCAAGGATGTCAAGCACTAATACAATAGGCTCCGAATAACACTGGTTCGGTAACGATCGCAGGGTGACTGGAATCTGTGGAAACGAAGCGACGTACGCGCGTTCATCAATGCTGGTGAAGGCGTGAATTCCACCTGGCAGACGTTGAAGTGATCAGACAACATTTCATCGGAGCGCATGCTGGGTGGAAGTGAACATCCTGATTCAGTTGTCATCGGTGGAATAAAAAAGCCGGAAGAAAGCGGTTGGGAAACAACTAACGGGTTGCCTTTCCAGACAGATTCAGATGTCGCACAGGCAACAGACAATTAATGCATTACTTCTTTGCAGAATACGAACTGGCAACGAAAAATGAAGAGTGAAGTTCTTGGAGTACTCACAGCGATGGTTGCCGCAGCGATGCGTCCACCATATGCACAAAACGACAGGTCAACTATTTCCGACAGCCTTCATTTGGACAACTGTTGTCAACTGAAGACCGAGAGCTGCATGGTTCTGAATCTGATGTGCAGAGCAACAATAAATAAACAGCATACATGACATAGCCAAAACGAATCAGAGAGGATCGCTGGCTGCAGCAACACCGACGACAATAAAACGTACTAGACAGCATCAATGCCAAAAATTCGATGGCAAAACAAAATGACGCCAGTTCAGCAGTTTCGTCGACGGATAGAATTTCGACGTTGCCGGTAATCGTGCAGGGACAACTATTTAGATAGTGATGCGTTTGCAATAGAAAACTCTCTTTCCGAATTGCCAATTATAATTAAAATTTCCCAGTCATTTGCAGAGCAACTGTCGAGGAATATCGAAAAATGCTGTCTGGCTCCGGTGGCCTGATCAGGGAAGAGTCCGATGAACCTTTGCAACTCGCCTTTTGCTTCAAATAACGTGTACTTCAGCATTCAATGAGACATCTGAGATTGCCACACAGGACACTTTCGATGCTTTTTATTTGTTGCACGCTACGAAACACGACGCCGTAAATGAAAATGACTGGAAGATGTGCTCATCGAGTTGGAAGGCGGTACTCAGATTATCAAACAACACTGCGACAGGATGCTTCCTTTACTGTCGCTCTCGCTGCATCTCTGAGAAAATGCAGGGGAGGCTTTGTAGCGCAGCTGTGAAAGTTTTTTTAGAATGTGTTTCCAAGAATTGGCTGTTGACCTCACAGCTCTGTCAAATGTACTTCGAAATGAACAGGGTATGGTGGACGCCTCCAAAAATGGGCCCGATTATGAAGCTGTCGAATTTCAACTTTTTATCGAGTCATTCTTCGTCTTAGTGGTGTATCGGTGTTGTCATCGTGCTTCCGGTTTCGCCGGCTTCATTGAGTTTGCATGCCTTTTCGTTTTTCCGAGGATTCGTGCAGGCCACAGACACCCCGAAGCTGGTCAACATTGGCGCTCTGCTGCATACCGTCAGTAGACATTCCGACCCCCCTCTTTTGCAGTGATCATCTGTGTTTCTCCTATCCGCTGTGACTCTTCCTGTTTTTTTTCGCAGTCGACACCGGTTTCGATCCATTTCACTCTGTTTTCCACATTTTTTCTGTCTGTGCATCTGACATCCGTGCTTCTTGCCTTGCACAACTTAGTTCCGGCTCTTTTCATTTTCTTTCGATTATGTATTCAATGTCATGATTCACGTATTCTTCTCTTCCGACCGGCCCTGCTGCACATCTGAATGATGATCAACACGCCGAGTTGGTTAGAAATGCGTGATCGCTATCTGTCCGTCGGCAGCTTGGGGTTGTTTTTTGCGTGTTGTCCGATTTTGAGCCCTTTTCTTGGTGTGCAGTGCATAGCAGGATTTTCCTTCTCCGCGCCATTCTGCGATGTCTGTATGTCTGTGTCTGTCCGTTCGTCTCTCTCTTTCTCTTGCACACTTGCGCACTATTTTCCGAGCGTTTTTGTTGTTGCTTGTCTGTGGGTGCTAGAACAACCTTGTCGCAACGATCTTGCTGTTCCTGGGATTTCTGTTTTGGAAATCGTTCGTAGTGGTGTTTCCGTTGTCGGACTTTTTTCTTTTTGTTGAACAACTTGCGAACCTGCATTCGTGATGCCTGCTTTGTTTTGGCGATCTTGGGATGCATGATGGAAACGAGCTTCTGGCTGACGAGGAGTGTTCGAGTGGCTTCCCACACAAAAGCAGGTGATTGCAGCGATATCGCTGATGCATCCGTGCATCCTTTAGATTACGCTCATCGCGCTGGGGAGCGCTGTCATTTGTCTCGACCTGTTGATGCCTCTATTGTGTCTCGCATTTCGGTTAAAACTGCTCATGCTCGTGCAGAACAGCGTGTCGACGTTCTCGACGAATGCTGCGCAAAATTCGAATCTTGTCAAAGCGCTCCTCAACCCACGCTGCTTAGAAGACCAAGTGTTGTTGACAGGGTTCGATCGATGTCTCGTCGGTCTCGTGTTCTCCGTTCACGGACTAGTTTTGATTCGGAGATTGATCCTATCAGTGTTTTATCAGATACTATGAGAATAGCTAAGGGACGAGTTGCAAATCGTGATTTGTTCACGAAATGTCGAACTTTGGACCAGGTTTCCGAGTACGACGCTCTCGGAATGCATCCATCCCTTTGCGAGCTGTCATTTGAATTCAGCGCCTTGAATCCATTTCTTTCAGACTCCAAGATTGTTAACGTGTTAGGCGATGCTCGCCCACAGAAAGCCAACGATAGCCTGAAGTTGGATTTCGCGCATTCCTCCACAGCAATGCTTCGAAAGAAAGAGAGGCATTTGCGATCATGTTATCCGTGAATTAATATATTCTCGTCGGACAAGTAGTTGAGTTTTGAGGGGTGAAGCCAATACATATAACTTACCGGTTTGTCAGTTTATTTTATTGAGAAAACAAACGAACACACGATGGGTGTGCGACGAGTTCCCGAAGCAGAAGGACTTTCCGTGCAAGTTATGCAGAGCGCTTGTCAAAGTCGACGGCAATCTGACGATCGTTCAGAGTTGATCCGTTGAGAGTTTCAATCGCTCTTCGAGCGTCATTCGGAGACTCCATCAGGATGATACCAATTCCCCGGGACGAAGAATCGGGCTTCCGAAGCACATCTGCGCGTACAACATTACCGACTGTTCGGAAATGATCCTTCAGCTCTTGCCACGTCGTTCCCCAAGACAGGTTCTTCACAAAGAGCTGCCGGTCCTTGGTCGGAATCTGAGGTTGCTGCGATTGTGCCGAAGTGTCCGCCGCTGACCCGCCCTGCTGAGCACCAGCGTTGTTTTGCGCACCGAAGCGCGGATGCTGCTGGCCCTCGGATCCGCTTGCAAAAGCATAGGGGCGTTGATGAGAATGTCCATGATGGGGATGTGCATGGCCTTGTTGAAGACCGGAAGGGGCTCCTTCAGCACCTTGAGCACCAGCGCCAGCAGCCGATCCTACGACAACTCCGCCTGCAGCAGCAGCAACAACAGCAGACTTCGGCGTATCCCGATCCTCTCTGACAAAAATCTTTCGACCCTTGATCGTGGACTCGTTCAGCATTTCGATCGCCGCATGAGCTTCCTGAACTGTCGCGTATTCCACAATTCCACACCCCTTCGAGCGACCCATCGGATCAAGAAGAATGTTCGTAAACGTTACTTCTCCTGCAGCACGCATGTGCGTCTTCAAATCAAACCATTGAGTGGTGAACGGCAGGTTGCCGACGTAAACACGGCACTCACGACGCTGAGGATTGAGAGTACCAGCTGCAGACGGTGCTGCATCCACTGCGGGATTCTCAGCAGGAACATTGGCCTCGGAGTCCGACATCTTGAAAGAGTGTACGCCGCAGCGAGTGAACAGTAACGACCAAAATGAACAGGATCGACCAAACAAAATAGACAACAAAAAACAACAAAAACCAAAACTGAAAAAGGCGGAATGAGAACAAGCTTGAAGTTGCGATTTGCGACGGTCCCGCGTGTGGCTCTTTCGATCTGCAGTCTGTACCAACGCTATAACTACGCAAGGTGCATGAAAGGCTCCTTTTTGCGACTCAAAAACGATGGTCACTGCATTCTGACTTTGAAGCATGAGGCTTTCTGGAAAGTTTTCCATGAAGGAGGTTCATTTTTTTTTGTGTTCAATTACTGGCGCAATATAGTGTCCAAATCTTTGATAGACGGTTTTACATTTCCACCCTTCTCTTCTTACTCTGGAGCCTAAGAGACAGCATCATCACAACACATACAGACGGATGCCTGTCTATATGCATGTGTGATACTGAAAACCAGGCGTACATTCCACATTAGAAGCATGAAATTTTGCATGTGCGAACTTTGATCTCTGCACCATTCACAGAATGGAACAGACACGACAACACAACGCGCAGCGCAAGCTTGCAGGATCACAAAAAAACGCACGGCGAAAATCAGCACGTCATGTTCAGACCATTGATGACATGGGGGATTAATACTCACAGTTTTGCTCGAAGAAACGAATAGTCCCACGGATCCATGTCGGACAACCTTTTTGCAGTAATTTTCACGCGCGTTTCTTTGAGCCTAGCAACATCTCTAGTAGAAATTGGGCCGGTTGGTTCGTTGTCCGCAGCTCTTGCTCCATTTTCTTGTCCTCGAAGTTTCCTAAGCTTGTCGTACTCGAGTGCTTGTGGATCACGAGCAAGATCAAGCAAGAACGACCACTCAGATGAGAACAACGGCTGATCCTCCAGCATTTTGCGAGCCTGCTTTTCGAATACCAGAGCGCGAGCCGCTTGCATACGTAAAATCAATTCGGCATTGATTCCATCCTCGATACTGGGGTAATTGCTCATGCTCATGCTCATGCTGCCACTGACGAGCGCAGCATGCAATGAAATCCGACCCGCCTTTGTGCACGCTGCTTACTTGGATGCAGTCCATGCGCATCCCAGCGATCAAAAAGCAAGGCTTTTCTTTCTTGATGGGTGATGGGGTGATGCGTGATGGGGTGATGCGTGATGGGTGATGCTTGATGCTTGACAAGTCGGGGGTTTTTCTTTTGGTTGCTCCGTTTTTTTGTTCGTGATTCTGTGTCAACGTCTCTCCTCCCCACGTCTGTCGTCGACAGTTTGACTTTACATTTGAGCGACATGGAAAATCGAGCGATGCATGAACCGACCAGCAAAGACTTGTCTTTGAACAGTGAAGCACAGCTAGCGGCAACAAACGCTTCGCACCAATCGCAAAGCGACGCTGCCTGGAACAGCACGCGCAAGAAGAGCGGTCGAGCGCCTACCGCCTCAGCTCCGCCAGCATCAGGTCAAGTTTCTGTCCGTTCTTCTGCCCAAGATTCCAGTCCAATGAGTTCTCCAGGAAGAGGGAAGCACGACGAGCGACCTCCATTTGATTTGTCAGGAACTTCGGCAGCCTCACTCGGCGATTACAATCCGCTGTTGGACAACAACCTCGGGTCGTATCTGTCGCAGCGATCTGTGCAGAAGCGTTTGTATCGGCTGGGGTTTGTGGATCGTTCAGGAAGAGTATTGGATCTAGGAAAGACCCGATCAAAGATTGCACGCATTGAAGCAGAATACCGAGACGCTCAGAAAGATCAGCAGTTTGTCGAAAGAGAGGCTGCAGAAAGAAGACATCGCATGAAAAAGGCAGAGGAAATGCTGCGGGAGGAAGAAGAGCGCAAGGCACGGGCCCATAAAATCCGAGAAGAAGAACGAATCGCCAGAGAAACCAGAAAAATTCGGATGGCTGCCTTGGAGGGTCGAGTGTTGGACCTCATTTCTTATCGCAGCCCAGCCAAGGAAAACCGATCGCAGAGCGCGGGAATAATCCGACCAGTACATAATGGTAGCTAAAGGCTGCATGGTTCAACATAACGTAAATCCACGTAAATTACATTGCAAATCCGCATTTTTACTCACATGCAGTTGTTTTCATCTGGGAACCAAAGATTGAAGAAGTGCTGAGCTGAGGATCCTTTTGCGGCAGCCCAGAAAAAATTGTTTCGAGTGGAAAAAGTTGTGGCCGACAAGAATTCTGCAGATTTTTTCGTGGATTTGGACATCTTGGTAGTATACCCCATCTTTGGAATCATAAAGTGCAGCAGACAAAACAAGAGAACAGACGAATCCACAAAGCAAGAACCAGCACACAAGACGCGCAGGGGTATCATCCAAAACAAAACAAAATCATTTAAGGGGGAGGCTGCGAAAAAAAACAACAACAAACAAGCACAAAAAAAACTGTACACGACAGAAGGCACGAAAGAGTATGATCACGACAACAAGCGAGAAAAAGAAACGGCCATTGCGATATACTGGTTCTCGCTGGAGTCCGACATGATGCTTCGAGCTGCCCATCGGTCGACACATCCGAGAAACCAAGGCAGTTGTATTGTACGCTCCTTCTATAACCAACCACCGGGGGATGGTTGAATCTCCAGAACTGCGAGGATTCTCAAACAACGGAAATCAATGCGAGGTACAATATGTTGCATTGTGACAATTTACGCGGTGAAGTTTGCGCCAGCAGAAACAGGCGCGCTTTTATGCCGCTGGCGGTTGACAAACAAATCTGCCGCAAATTTCCAGAACGTCAATCTTGTAGAACCAGCGTATCCAAAACAGCTACTCCTGCAGCAACACCACCGTCCTCTTCTTTGGCAGATTTTGATCTCACGATATGACCGCCGTATGAATTCAATGCAACTGCGTTGACTGCAGAGGACGCATTTCCAACGAATACGGAAAAAAACCCGTACTCTGAAACAGAATCCACCAGCGTCGCAGTCCGTTGGCGAACAAACACACAAGACTGCACGGGAGGCTCAATTCTCTTCATGAGCGTATATCCAAGGAGATCTCTTTTAGCTCGGAGAAACTGCACCATGGCTTGCCCATGGAGCAAATTTCCTCCGCCTTCCCGCTGGGGTTTAAGGACAAACGAATGTGGATCGGCCGCCACCATGTTCAAAAGCCAATCAGGACCATCTTCTTCAAGAGGATAAAACTCTGTCACATGTTCCGATAATAATTTGGCTTCATCTACGTTCAGGAACTGCGAAAAAACGAGCTCGGAAGAAAACACCTCCTGGATTCTTTTTGTGCCAGCAAGCTGGTAAGCGACACACGGACAGTTGATTGCGGAGGAACATTCCAGTAATTTTCTTGCATTCCATTCCTTTTCTGACGGATAATCGGTCGGTGCATATCCAGATCGATAATATACCACGGGAAATCGAAGCGCCAGCGGGTCTACAGGAACAGAAATCTGATGGTTCGCAGCGTATTCAGAACTGAATCTCAAATGGCCCACCTCATCAATTTCCATTTGGCTGTGCACTTCCTCCAACGTCTTGCGGAGAACGCGGATTCCATAGACATTAAACAACTCCAATTCGACAAAACGCTGATCCGCAAAGTTACGTTCATTCGGCTGGACTACGAAAAGGACTATTTTGTGCATCGATAGAAGAGGATGAGCGTCCACCGCAGCAGATAGACACTTTGCAAGGGACGAAAGAGAGTTGGAAAGAACAATCTTAGAACCAGCGTCCTTGCCAATGTATTTCTGCAACAGAAACTTCATAAACGACGCATGTTGGGATGAGAGCGCACCAAACGAGGCAGAGATTGTATTGATTTCAATTTGTTGCAGCTTTTGAGTGGGGTGGTCAAGCATGTAGTCCGAACGATGAATTCCGCATCGTACTTCCGATTGCACTCGCTGAGGACTCTTTTCACTTAACAGAGAGAGCAACCGAGCTGTGAAGTCATCATACTTGACAACTTGCTCAAGAGACCTCTTGATGAAATCGTGGTCTCGCGATATGCGGTCAACCAGAATGGACCATGCAGGAGCCATCTTCACAGCGCGTTCGTACTCGGATCGCGGGAGTACACTTGGAGTCACAGAAAGGGGAAGATGCTGAACGTTTCCATCACGGCCCGTTGCACACAATCCGTGCAAAAATGCCAAGTGCGGAACGGCATCCAGATCTATTGCAGATTGCATCTTATCCCTGCTATTCTTTGTTTTTCCCTTCTCACGTTTGTTGCGCAAAACAGGACCGAAAACCAGACAAGGAAAGGCGAACTGCAATGCAGAACATTCTGCATTTATATGTATATTTGGCTGTTGCACCACAACGTCGGCAATATAAGCAAACCTTGTCCGGCTTTCGAAAGACTCCTTTGTCTTTCCCGTCTTGCTGCTTGCATCAAGTCCAATTTTGCTGGGAACCTCAAAGTCCAAAGATGAGAAAAGCACACATGCTGCAATGTGCTGCTCATTGCTAAACGTGTGGCCGGTGCGCACATTGCTGTTTGTGCTCACGACTTCCTGTCATTCGTCTCGATCCTGGTTAATTTCTGTCGTTTTAACGATACGGAGAACTTCCTTTCAGAGTTCTATTCTTCGAGGGAAAATGTCCAATGTGGATGAAGGAATGATATCTGCTTTCGAGGAAGCAAAGGTATGTGTAGTCATGTCAGCTGTTTCATGCTGTGGTTTTTGTTCGTGTCTCATCATTGTCTGATTTCCCCCTCCCGCGCTCCCCATTTTTTAATGTCTTAATTTATATTTTTGAGGATTGTAAAGTGTGATCTGGTTGGACTTGTGCGCGAACGGAGTGAAATTCTCCCTCGAGAATATGCTTGGGCATCCGCTCGTTGTCTGGACTCTCTAAATGTATGCCATCCCACTGTTTCTCTCTTTTTTCCTCCCACCCTGTCTCTGCACCCTGTCTCTGCACCCTGTTTTTTGTGGGATGCTTGATCGCTGCGACTTTTTAAAAAATAGTATAGATTGTTTTCTAACGTGCATGTATTAGGATGTCATGTCTCTCGATACAAAGATGAATGCGTCGCAGAGAACAGACCGGCATGCATACGTGTGTTCCCTTGTTTTGCACGCAACGAATGACTTTCTCCAAGCTCTGCACGATGTTGCCGAGAACAGAGTCATTCGAGGCGAAGCACTCCTTGATGCCGAGGTCAAATTTATTTCAGAAATCAACGATTACTACTACTTGTTGCTCAATGACGTTCGACCAGCGTTGTCACAAGGCAGACCGGGATCGCCCGGGACGGGCACGTTTGCTGGCAGTGCTGACGTGTTTGCACTTCCTGCAGAGACTGAGCAAGCTCGAATTGTGGATGCACGCGAGAAACCGGAGGCCTCCGAGGGGAAGGAGTCGGCAGTGCTGCGAGATGAAGAGATTGAAGCATTCGAAACGATGTATCTCCATCGTGTGAAGGAAAAGCTCCTACGATCTGGTGCGGTTATCGAAAAGAAAGCGTTTGCTGGGCATCCACGGTTTTTGTTTCTGTCTCAGTACCAGCTGATTCTCACCGAATCCTTGTACATCCCAAAATTTTCGGTGGACTTGAGCACAATTCGAACCATTATTGTCAAAAGTTCGAACATTTTACAGATTGTAACAAAAGACAAGCAGACCTTTCAGCTCCAAACGCAGGAGGCAGAATCTTGGTTGGAGGACATCCAGGACGCAATGACAGCACTTCAAATCTACCAAGGGGACGATGTTGCATCAGTTGAGTCGGAAATTGTGGAGGAGCGCTATGACGTTGTCGTCACCATACTAGGGATGGAGGACTTGCGTCCGAATGAAAAAGGAAGACCCGACAACCCGTATTTCTTTGTGGGAGTGGGGAATCCCGAGCACTACGGCCAAGACCGCCGAAACAGACAGCGTTCGTCGACTCGCACGGGAACTCGCTCTCCGTCGTTTAACGAACAGTTCTTTGTGCAGCTAGTTGCCTCGAGAGAATATGTTCTCGACTTGAGAGTGTATTCTGCGGTTAAAGCGCGACAGAACTTCTGTTACGGTCTGGTTCAGATTCCTGTGGAAGAAATATTTGTTAGCGAAAGCCACTGTATCACCGAAACATATGATCTCCTTTCAGGAGATAGTGACAAAGAAGGAGGTGGGGGACGTGTCAAAGTGTCAGTCAAATTGCAAAACTGGATGCACAATCGCCTTCCTCCAGCCCGTCAAATATTTGTTCCAGCACTCATGTCTCAAAAGACGTTTGAGATTCGAGAAAAGGTCCCGCTGATTTTAGGGAAGAACAAGGACATTATTGCTGCAATCAAGGATGGTAAATCCAAGGACGAAACGTGGCTGGTGGACGCTGTGACGAAAAGGAGAGTCTATTCGCTGACCAAGACGTCCTTTTTCAAGAAGGAGTTCACTGTTAGCGACGACAAGGGCCCCTTTGCACGTTGTTTTCACAAAATCAAGACCTTCAAGAAGAAGAAGATTCGCATGTATCTGATGAACGGGGAGTGGCTTTTTTCGATGGAGGGCGGTTCGTTCGATACGAAGAATTATGATAATGAAGTCTATATCTTCAATGCTGCAGGGCTGACCGTCGCAAGCCTCCTTTTTGGTGTCGACTCCGATTCGAGTAATCCTGAGCGCGATGGTGGCCGAATGCTGATTGTGAACATGATTGATGCCGCGAGTGATCCGTCTCTTGTTCTTGTCTTTGCTTTGTACGCTTTGAGAACGTTGTAGTGTCCATTTACACGGATTTTACAGCCTACAGGCAGTTTTGGAATGGAAAAATTTAGTATCATTGTTTTCATATTCAGCATGCTCCATTATCTGACGTCTTTTTATGTCTCTGAGAACGTGTCGACGAACGGAACGTAAAAAATGAACGCAACACCATGCAGATTTGCGGTCGAGACTCGAGATTTGGGGCTGCAGTCGGGAATCCGAGAATTGAAAGCACTTTGCTGGGGAAGGGGCTCACCCGCTCGCCAAAAACATGCATCATTATTGATCGTCGGGCTAAGCTGTAACCGGCGACAGATCCAAGCAATATGCTTTTCGTTTTTTTAATTTGGGGCGAGCACTAACTCTTTAATGCAGATTGCTCTGAATCAAAGGGTCGTTACAACCACGAATTTCTTGGTTCTCGGTATCTTCGGGCATGGCCGGTTTGAGGTTGTTTGGGAAGATCCCTCTTTGGAGCCATGCGATGTTTTGTCCTTGATGAAAGGTGCCGCTTGAGGGTTCGATTACAAAAGACAAAACAAACAGAAAGAACAACAGAGAGAACGAAAAGTCAAGAATGAAGACATTCTGGACTTGACTACGGTAAGACAATCGCGTCTCCATAGGGTCAGATAAAAGTCAAGCTTCTGCCATAAATGTGTTTGTTTGATGTTCAATGTTGACACGCAAAAACGGTCACCCCGTCTGAAATCCAAAGACTGCGATTTTGTTCTGAAGGCTCTTATTTGTAGTCAACGTTTCCACGAGAAATGTCTGTGGAGGAGCGCGTCGAAAAGCTTGAGGAACGGGTGACGACCGACCTCGAGGCTCGACTTGCGAAACTCGAAGATCTGTCTGCGGCGAATGGCGGTCCATCTTCCACGGCGTCTGTGTCAGTCTTCGACGAGCTGGCGCAGCTTCGTGCACTGCTTTCTGAAGAACGCGCCGCGCGCAGTGTCCTTGAAAGCAAACTGCGGTCGGCAGAAGCTGATCTTCTGAAACGAGATTGCAGAATTATCCATCTGCTTCGAACTATTAAGAAACATGACCCGTGATTTAACTTTAATAATTAATAAACGAAAAAAACAGCATCGAAAACCAAAAGCTATAGACTCTTTACACATACAGGCATACAAAGGAAAAGAAGAATACGAGTGGATGAAAACGAAAGAGCAATTCAGTAACTGAAGAATGTCTAGTCTTCGTCAGAGTCGTCCAATACTGTCGACCGAGCAGGCTTATCACACATGTACACATGGTACAAGCGCTCGTCGACTGCCGAAGTGGCTCCTGGGGGCCGAACCATGAATGTCGCATGTCGGACAGTCCATTCGTTGTTCCGTTCTCGAAGTAGAAACTGGGTTCTTTCCTCGGGAGGTGCAGAAGAAACAGAAATAAACACTGCGCCTGGCTTCAACACCCGGATCGTTTCTCTACAAGTCTGTGCAATCGCCTCGAACGACCCTTTCTGAAGACATGCCAAAGAATCCAAAAACGCCTTGTCGATCACTAGATCGTATGATTCCGAAGGGAGATCAAGACTTCGTGAATTCATGCACAAGTACGAAATCTGCGGTACATTGATATATGGCCACGAATCCGATGCAGACGGTCCTAATCCACGGCAGAATGAAAGGAAGAAAGCGAGAAAGCGAGAAAGCGAGAAAGAAAGGAGCAATGGCGCGTGATGCACAAAAGAGGAGTGTAAGAAAGATTGGAATTGTCAAAAACGGACAAAAAGAAGGAAAATCAAGCGAAAAATGGACGACAGAGACCACATACCAGCAATGGACTGAATGAGAGAGGCATCCTTGTCGATGCACGTGATGCACGCAACAGGTGGCAGCTTAGAGGCAATTCCAGCTGCAAGAAGCTGATAGGGCAGACGGGACAGTCCTACGCCAATAATCAATACACGGGCATCTTCGGCACGTTTCCCGGCGCGACGCAGCGCATCGTGAATGAACGGTAGCAAAGGATCAAGGTTGCAGTACAGATCAAACGGCTTTGGATCACTTCCGCTGTATGTCGTGAATGCCTTTGTATTACTTTGTGCAACCGTCGCCATTCCTCAGTATCCTCGAATTGTTTGTATTTCTCGGATGATTGTTGTTGGATCATTGGATGCTTTTCCTCTCCTTTTCTTGTCTGCTGGGGTGGTGGTGGTGGTGTTTTCGACGTTGGCAGTCTTGACATGCGGAGGGTTTCGGGGCTCTACAACAGATGAATGCTAAATTTGGAAGTTGAACATCGAGCATTTGAGATTCGAGAAATATCAAAAAACATCTTTCGATTTTTGAGATTCGACATTTCCGAGGCTCCCGACTTTGTCCGACATCCGCGGAGTTGCAGAAAGAGTAAAGATAACAATCAAAGAAAAACAGATTGAGGACTGAGAGAATACAGTACAGGTAACAAGGTGCTCCTCGTCGGATTAAAAGAAAAAAAGAAAAAAAGAAAAGAAAACAAAAGAAGACCACAGTGTTATTCCGTATTTCTGACAGCTTGAAAGATTCAACACTTCATATTCAATTCGTTGCTCTGCGTCGGAATCGTCGTTTTAAAAAAAAATATTACTCTCCATGAGCTTGTCTGCTACTTCGTCGAGTGTTCCGGAATGGATCCGGGTTCTTGAACGGATCCTTTGCGACAGTTTTGGAAAACGTGTCGATATCCCTGAACCGTCTCCTCCTCCTCCTTCGCCATCTACGCGATTCTTCTCCATGGATAAAGGAAGGATTCACTGCCACCCCGTGTTTCCGGATCCCAAGTCTGCCTTCGCAGCCACATACTCCAACAATTATCCGCTGCTGCGAGACGGGAAGCTAATCTTGTGGACTTCAGAAGGCAGCATTTTCCTCAAGATCATCGCGTGTTCATCAGAAACAGAATCGGCGTTTAAGGGATTGCAGACAGAGGCTGTTGGACTTCGACGAATTGCCGAGACAAAGACTCTTGTTGTTCCAAAGGTCATTTGGGTTGGCGTAATTTTGGACAAGGCTGTGCTTGTTCTCCAGTATATCAACTTGTACCACTCTCATCAGCCTGCGCCTGCGCAGTTGCGCCAACCAACGTCAGACAAGCACGCCACCGCCCATTCAAGTGAGGATGTTGTAAAGGCGTGGTTTCGATTTGGGAAAGCGCTCGCCGCGATGCACAAACATGATTTTGGCGTTTCCCGATATGGTTTTGAGTGCCAGGAGGGGAGCATTGGACTGAATCCACAGGATAATACATGGGAAGACAAGTGGACCGAGTTCTTCGTGAAAAGACGAATTGAGGTGCAGCTGGAGCTGGCTCGCGCCAACAAGCTGGACCTGGATTTCGAGTTGGCTGAGAAGTGTATCGCAGCGATTCGAAACATTTGGTTGGCGGGCCATAATCCAAAGCCGTGTCTTGTTCATGGCGATCTCTGGTTCGGAAACGCCGGTCTGTTGGATGAGACCCTCGAGCCTTGTACGTTTGATCCTGCTGCTTATTTTGGAGACCGCGAAGTAGATTTGGCAATGACAATGTGGCTGGGCTCGTTCCCAGAGAGCTTCTATCAAGGATATGTGGATAGCTTTCCTTTGGAGGAAGGGTTTGAAGATCGAAAGGTCGTTTATAATCTATATCACGTCTTGAATCACGCGAATCTGTTTGGTGGGGGATTTGTGGACGAAGTTGCAGACATCATGCGCGTGGTCTGCAAGGGGCCGTCGAAAAGTTCGCGAAACTTGCTGGTCATTTCAGAAAGCATATTCTGAAGTAAAACCAAATAAACAAACAACCAAACAACCAAACAAACAAAGAATAAATTATCAAGAACAGAAAACAGAAAACAAAGTGCAAGAAAGAAGAAGAAAAAAAAAATGAAGAATGAACTGTCAGAGGAAAATGGGACACAGAAGAATAATCTGCGTACGTTATGAAAAACGCTCATAATAAAATAATTCAAAAAAAAAAATGAAAGATGTATAATCCAAATCTTTTTACGGATATTGGAATTGAATGATAAGAACGACAAGGACCAAAAATTAATACATCTGTCTAGGCTGCTCAGTTTCTCTGCGGGAGCAACGTGGGTTGCAAAACAGCCCAGATGGCTTTGGCAGATGGTGCCGGGCAAATCTTGATTTCAGAGCACACCTTTGCAGGAGTGGCGAATTCCGACAATTCGTACACAATCACTGGCAAGTACGTTGCAATCAAAGACTGGCAGATGTCGTTCAACGACGCAGGCAACTTAGCACATACTTGATCAAGTCCGTTGAGAATCGCAGCTTCCGTCCGGTTGGATGCAATGATCTTCTCAGCTTCCGAAATAATCAGCTTGCAGATCTCGCATTCGACGGCATTCTGGACAGGGGCAGCAGCGACTTCGATGGGCATCATATCAATTGCAACCTTCGAGGCAGAACGGGAACCGCACTTGGTCGGCGAATTGCACAGGGTGAGCTCGTAGCAGATCACAGGCGGAGTCTCCTTTTGCAAGAATGCCTGAACCAAAGCCGGGAAATAGTCTGCAACAAGTTCGACGCACATTCCAGACAGGGAGGCGGGCAGCGCTGCACACAGCTTGTTGTCAAGGATATCCATGATGTTGGCTTCAGTACGCTGGTTTCCAATGAGCTTTTCGGCTTCTCCCATGATCAGCTTGCAAAGTTCGCATTCGACGACATTAGCCTTCACAGCAACAGGAGCTTCCATGGAGGACGGAGCACACAGCTTGAGGGTAGTGCAAAGCTGGTCGAGCGGGTACTTCTGATCGAGATACTGGATGATGGCCGGCGCATACTGATTGACAAGAGCAGTGCAGACGCCGCTCAAAGGCCCGAGCTTTGCGCAAATTCCGTCAAGAACCTTCTCGACATCAGTAACAACAGTCTGAGACGCAATGATCTGTTCAAGTTCCTTGGAGATCAACTGGCAGATGACACACTCAATTGCGTTTCCACCGACGGCCCCCTCCGGAGCAACGGCTTCCTCCATCGAAGAAGTGCAAAGGGAAATCTTCTGGCAGATAACATCGGCCGGATACTTCTGCTCGAGATATCCGATGATTGCAGGGGTATATTGGTTGATCAACGACTGGCAAATTGGTCCCAAAGGTCCAAGCTTTGAGCAAACTGAATCCAGCGCCGCCTCGATCTTGGATTCCGAGTAGTTTCCAGCAAGAAGATTTTCAACCTCGGACAAGACAAGCTTGCAGATTGTGCATTCAAGACCGGAAGCCTCCACGTCGACAGCAGTTGCAACAACGGCTTCCTGAGCCACAGCCTCCGTCAGAGCCATTGAGGCATTGCACAAGTTCAACTTCTGGCAGATAACCGTCGGAGTATACTTTGCCTCGAGGTACTGGATAATCTGCGGAGTGTACTGGTCGATGATTCCCTGGCAAACCGACGCCAACGGACCAAACTTGGAGCAGACCTCGTTCAGAGCAGCTTCAATGTTGGACTCGGAGTAGTTTCCAGCAAGGAAGATCTCCACTGCATCGAACATTGCACCGCAGAGTGCACATTCGAGCTCGCTTTCAACAGGCTCTTCAACAACCGAAACTTCAGTAGCGGCGCAGAAGCCGACCTTTTCGCAGAAAGCCTCCGCAGGGAACTTGTTGACCAGCCACGTCACAATGTCATCCGTATACGCATTCACCAGGCTCTCACATAGCGATGCAAGAGGGTGGGCGATCTTCGAGCAAACATTGTCAAGCTCCTTGACAATGAAGGTCTCCGTGCGGTTTGACTCGACAACACGGTCGAGCTCTGTAATCACCAGCTTGCAAACGCCGCATTCAAGAGCATTGGCGCGAGGAACAGATGCCGTGGACACAGCCAACAAGCAAAAGACTGCGGCAACCAAGAAAACAATCTTCATTGTTGCTGAGTAAGAGGGGGACGGAAACACTAAAAAAATGAATATGGAGAAATCTTAAGGAAGAAAAAGAAGAGGAAGGAAAGCGAAAAGAAAACAAGAAAGCGAAAAGAAGAAAGATATATAAATACGATGCGATGACAAGGCAGCCCAGGCCCGCCTTTCGTTTGCTGGTTGGTTGCCCTCCTGTTGGACTGCGCAGGCCGAAAAAAGAGAATAAGAGAATAATTCTCCGCTAAGTGGTCGGGCATCGTTG
Organism: Andalucia godoyi; assembly: GCA_009859145.1. Lineage (NCBI taxonomy): Eukaryota > Jakobea > Jakobida > Andaluciidae > Andalucia > Andalucia godoyi. The sequence goes on from VRVR01000033.1 coordinate 184,094, forward strand.
CATGGAAATAGCAGCTACACAGTGTGGGTTTTTTTGGACGACATTCATCAAGAAAGCGCATGTCTGTCACAAATGATGGATGTGGTGCTCGATAAGGGAATGTGTTGTTTTGAGCGCCTGCATCATCCACTGAAGATGCATATCTACGAATAGATATGCATAATCAGTCTTGCATCCCGTTGCCGGGAAGGGGATAGGCCCCCAACACGCCTCACGGCGTTCTTCAGATAAATGTTCCGCGCTCCGTTCCCAATCTCGATCAATCTGTGAGCCACTTTCTCAGCGTGACACGTTGTTCCTGAGAAGGGGTGCATTTTGATTCCGACGGCCCTAGCAGCAGGCGCTTTCGTGTCCTCAGTTGCAGCGCGATTGATGCAACTGGAGATACGAGAGGAAGAGGCGGTAGGCATAGTGACACATGGTCTCTTAGGAGGTCTGCGGGACCTAGGAGGCCCTGTATCGAGCGGCGTAGGCGTAGGCGAATGCGTCATCCCAGCGCACTCATGCCCATATTTGAATTAAAAAAGTGAAACCAACGAATGATAGAATAGATGGCTACACGTAAGCACGAATGCCTGTGAAACAAAACGTGCCAGTGTCGGCCAGTATTAACCATGTCTGTTTATGTATACTCCCCCGTATGCATGACAATGGCGTGTTATTAATCAACGGCATGCACGAGAATTTGAAGAAAAAACAAACGAATTGAAGACTCCTGCGAGCCCTAAGCTCCGGTAATCAAAGGACAATGTTATTTTTCAGTAAAAGACAGGCTTTCCCCCCACAGCATTCAGCGTCTTGGACGGCAGACGTCCAAAGCGGAGCGTAAGTGGCGTCCATTTGGGGCTCAGATACATCTGATTCTAGAGATCTCAGACTCTTTGCTGATCTTCAGCTGTTCACTCTCTTTCTTTCCCTTGCCATTCACTCTCATTCGTGTGAGAGGTGTAGAATCATACTGGTCGGCTGATATCAAGAGGAAGAAGAAGAAGAGGAAAAAAGGAAGAATGGGCTTCAATAGAAACACTCCACTTCGCAGTTTAAAAAAGCGTGCTTCTTAAGAGCTGCGCTCGAATTCTCGATACATTGCATTAATCTTTTTTTTCTTAGAGTGAGGGGGACGATATGGCTTCCCGCTTACACCTCCGCCATCTTCCGAAGCTTCCCGCTTTCAGATTTGACGAGCAGTCAATTTTTGGTGCCTCCGGCCTGTTTTGGGAGGGACAGTGGACAGGATGATAGAGTTTTGCCCGGACGCCGTGCGGTTTTGCGGGGACGTGCGGAAGATAGACTGATGCTTGGCGGCTATCAATGGATGGGAGCAACATCCTCTGTCTCCAACAACAGCGTCCGCTGTGCACAAGACCTTTTTGAAAATTCGTGACCGTCTGGCTCTTCTGTCCTCGTCTCTTTTTCTTTTTCTTTTTCTTTTTCTTTTTCCTTTTCTTTTTCCTTTTTCCTCCAACTGCTGCCCACGGAAAAAACAACAAAACAAAGAGAGAGAGAGAGACAGAGAGAACGAATCTGTCATAAAATCGCACTGAAAAGAAAATGCAGGAAAGCACCATGGCGGACCGTACAATGGAAGAAAATCCAAGTCCTACTTGTTCTCCAACGGCTGTCCTAACAATGGAAAATTCGAGCTCTGGGCATTCCATGCCAAAGTCTACAGAGCTGGATCCAGCTGTCCTTGTCACGCATAACGAACTCAACAAGCTGCGAGCCTCCCTTCGTCATCAGGCATTCATGTTCACACTGGCTCTTTGTTTCCTAGCACTTGTTGCCCTTTCGTCATTTGGAGTGGCAATTGCCGCATACCGCAAAGCAGACGATGCATCCTCGTCCGCGACAACATCTGTTGTATCGAGTAACATCCGTGTTGGACCGTCCAATCTTGAAAGTGATGCTGTCGTGACTGGAGCAATTGCGAACGGCGCCGTGACGTCGGAAAAACTGCGCATCTCAACAACGGTCATCAGCTCAAGCACACAACTTGCAACAAACACAGCAGGGGCAGTTTTCGTTTCAGGAAACACAACCGTGGCATTGCCGAATCCTGCAGCAACAGTAGGGACGCAAATCACGTTTAAAAAGACGGATGCCGGCACGAAGAGCACTATTGCGGGCACAATAGACCAGTACACGACCGTCGTGCTGTCTTCTCAAAACGCAGTGTTGAGCGTGATGAGCGACGGTACCAAGTGGTCCATACTGTTTGCGATTCCAGATTCGATGACTCCACGCCCCGGTCAAGGTGGACTTATTACTCTTGCGGATCGCAGCTCCACGAGAGCTGAAATCAAGTTCTTTTGGGCCACGGACGACGACGACGATGTTGGTTCTCTGCAATACCGCATGTACTACTCGTCCTCGAGTGCAGACATGATGACTGTGCAAGGGATCGAAGCAACCGGTATCCCCATTGGGATAACTTCTTGGAGTACAATGGCCCAGCTGACCGCAAGTGAAGAACAGTCCGATAAGAACTACGCCTACATTTCGGCCAGTCTTCCTAGTGTTGGTGCGTATTTTCTGAACGTGCTTGTTCGAGATCCGCACAACAACACTGCTGCATACTCGTATCTTCAGGTCACCCCTGCGTCTCTCATTGCTGTCTGGGCGTACGAAACCCTTCTTGACGGCAACATTGGCGGTCGAACCGGTGCGAATGCAAAATGTGCTTCTTCCTCGTTTCGTCCGCTTGGATTCAACGGATATGGCGCTCTGATCTCTGTCGGAGGAAATGACCGCTGGAAGACGGGCAATGTTCCATGGAAAGACTGGAACGACGGAGTTCCTTATTTCTACACGATTACCGGGCAGTATTTAGCAGCGCAGATGGTGAACACATGGACGACCAACGGATTCTCCTTGAGTTCTGCGCTGAATTCCTCCAGCCAGATTGCACAGTACACGGCATCTTCCAATGCCAAATACTGGACCGGTACATTTGCGAATGGAACTGCAACTCCCGACACATGCAATGGATGGACATCGAACTCTGCCCTGCTCTCGGGGACCCTTGGAGACGGGTCAAGCAAAACCCCCCTGTGGATAAACAACGGCACTTCTTCTTGCAACCAAATGCTCCCAATGCTGTGCATCGCCTACTGGAAGAGTTTTGCTTAACCACCGCATAGGAGTGGCGTACGCTACCTTTTTTTATAGCACTCGGTATCACCCAGTTCATAATAAATTCAGTCTTCTTCTTCTTCTAATAATAATGAAATGAATTAAAATAAACTGTTCGTAGTAGCAGAACCCCCCCGCTTTCCTCTCTCTTCTTTTGGATCCTGGTTTGATTTGATGAGCAACTGAGCATTGAGGCTTGAGCAGCTCTCCGAAATAAATTGAGCGAGAACAAATATGAGATCACTGCGCTATTCGTTTCGCATCTCGGATTTTTCCAAATACACATTTCATTGTCACTTCGGTTTTCTTCTTCTCCCATTGTTATTATTTTTCCCCTTCTATTATTCAAAACACCTTTCTTCTTCTTCTTCTTCTTCTTCTTCTTCTTTTCTCTTCCTTTTCCCGTCTCTGTGCCTTTCCCTGTATCTCTATTCTGTGTGAGAAGAAATCCAGTTGAAATCAAAACGCGAGGAATGTTGCGTCGAGTGATTTCTGGATCTGTTCGTCCGGCAATCCAGAGCCGCGCGTCTCTCGTTCTTCTTGGTTCCCGCTCCTATGCATCCTCCACTGTCGTCGTCGCCGCTGCCTCGACTTCTCCGTTTGCACCTCTTGATTCGTTTACGCGGCGCCACATTGGATCCTCCGACAAGGATCTTGGAGAAATGCTCAACACGGTCGGAGCAACCTCGCTTGACGGACTCGTCTCTGCAACTGTGCCGCCTGCTATCTACCGTTCCTCGTTGCTCAACCTTGGACCGGAGAAGGCAGAGTCGACCTCCCTTTCTGAGCTCAAGGCAATTGCCTCGCAGAACAAGGTCCTGAAGTCGTTTATTGGCCAGGGATTCTACGGAACTATCACACCGCCCGTGGTTCTTCGCAACGTCATCGAAAACCCGGCGTGGTACACCTCATATACACCTTACCAGGCCGAGATTGCTCAGGGAAGACTTGAATCGCTGCTTAACTTCCAGCAGATGGTTCAGGATCTTACCGGATTTGACTGCGCAAACGCATCCCTGCTAGACGAAGCCACTGCATGTGCAGAGGCTCTCTCGTTCACGCACCGTGTTGTCGCTGCGAATATCTTCTCTGGAGAGGCAGATGCAGCCGAGGTGAACGCAGGAAAGAACACGTTTATTGTGTCGGCAGATTGCCATCCGCAGGACATCGCTGTTGTCAAGACCCGTGCATATCCGCTCGGAATTACAGTGAAGGTTGTGCAGACCGTCGAGGAAATTGCAGTGTTGTTGAACGGAAAGGACGCTCTCAAGTCTGTTTTTGGTGTCATGTTGCAGTATCCGACAACGGACGGACGTGTGTTGTCTGTTGAGAAGCTTCAGAATGTGGCAGCAGCAGCAAAGAAGGCGGGCGCCATGACGGTTGCCGTTACGGATTTGCTTGCCCTCACCATGGTGCGCCCGCCAGCGGAGTGGGGCGCCGATGTCGCAATCGGTTCTTCGCAACGTTTTGGTGTTCCCATGAACTACGGTGGCCCCCTTGCGGCGTTCTTCGCGACCTCCGAGAAGTTCAAGCGGCAAGCTCCCGGAAGAATTATTGGTGTTTCTAAGGACTCCCGTGGTCGCCCGGCCCTTCGTATGGCACTTCAGACTCGCGAGCAGCACATTCGCCGTGAAAAGGCGACCTCGAACATTTGCACTGCACAGGCTCTTCTTGCCAATGTGGCCGCGATGTACGCAGTTTATCATGGTGCTGAAGGGCTTACGGCAATTGCGAACCGAGCGCATGGAATGGCAGAGACGCTCCGCCAAGGTCTCGTTGATCTGGGTCTGTTGAATGGCGCACAACTCCAAGAAGTCTTTGACACCTTCGTTGTTGCAAATCTGACTTCTGCAGAAGCGGCTGCCGTTCACTCGCGCTCTGTATCCCTTGGTTTCAATCTTCGAAATGTGAATGCAACCTCGATTGGTGTTTCTGTTGACGAAACCACAACTCGTGAAGATCTTGTCAAGGTTCTTGCTGCGTTTGTTGGGGATTTGCCGTCGTGGAAGACAAGCACCGTCGAAAAGGTTCCCGCAGCCCAGTGGGAAAAGGAATTGGCGGCTCGCTTGAAGGCCCCGAAGGCAGAGAGTGTCCTTGAGCATCTTTACGAGCGTGCACAAAGTGCCGGGCGGTTGAGCTTCTCAAAGGATACGAAGAGAACGTCTGCTTTCCTGACTCACCCGGTTTTCCAGTCATACCACACCGAGCATGAGATGTTGCGTTACCTCCATCGTCTGCAGGCTCGCGATATCTCGCTTGCCAATTCCATGATTGCTCTTGGATCATGCACAATGAAGCTGAATGCGACCGTTGAACTCATTCCCGTTACTTGGCCTGAGTTTGCAAACATGCATCCGTATGCTCCTGTTGACCAGGCTGCCGGATATGAGCGCTTGTTCGCCGACCTACGCACGTGGCTGTCCGAAATCACTGGATTTCCCGGCCTGTCTTTGCAACCGATCTCGGGATCTTCTGGAGAATATGCAGGTCTCATGGTGATCCGCAAGTATCTTGAAGCAAAGGGCGAAATTCCCAAGCGTAACATTTGTCTGATCCCTGTTTCAGCGCACGGTACCAATCCCGCTTCTGCAGTTCTCGTCGGTTTCGATGTCATGACTGTTGCCTGCGACAAGGACGGAAACGTCGATCTGGCGGATCTTGAAGCCAAGTTGGCTCAACATGGAGAGAACGTCGCATGCGTCATGGTGACGTATCCGTCGACGCATGGAATTTACGAAGAGGGCATCCGACAGATCACTGCAGCAGTTCACAAGGTTGGCGCTCAGGTTTACATGGATGGAGCCAACATGAACGCACAGGTTGGTCTGACCCGTCCGGCGGACATCGGTGCGGATGTTTGCCACCTGAACTTGCACAAGACGTTTGCGATCCCCCATGGTGGCGGTGGACCTCCTGCCGCTCCGATTGGTGTTGCCGCACATCTGGTGCCGTACATGCCGGGAAACCCTCTCGACGTGGAGGCAAACTCTACAAATGTCCTCGGTGCTGTTTCAGGCACTCGTGTTGCAGTTCCCGCAATTCTCCCGATTTCCTGGACGTACATCAATTTGATGGGCGCGTCTGGTCTTCGCAAAGCGACGTCCGTGGCGATTCTTAATGCAAACTACATGGCCAAGCGGTTGGAAAAGCACTATCCTGTGCTGTATCGCGGAAAGAACGGATTCGCAGCTCACGAATTCATTCTTGATTTGAGACCCATCAAGGCAGTCACTGGCATTGAAGCTGAGGATATCGCAAAGCGCCTTATGGACTATGGTTTCCATGCTCCCACGATGTCTTTCCCTGTTTCCGGTACCTTGATGATTGAACCTACGGAGTCTGAGTCCCGCGCAGAGCTTGATCGATTTTGTGATGTTATGATTCAGATCCGTGCCGAAATTGCCGAGATCGAAGCTGGTCGTATGGATCGCAAGAACAATCCTTTGAAGAATGCGCCGCACACTGCTGCTGACCTGTCGGATTCCAACTGGAATCGCCCGTATTCCCGTGAGACTGCGGCTTTCCCGCTCCCGTACCTCCGTAACTCCAAGTTCTGGCCCTCCGTGAACCGTGTGGATAACCTCCATGGCGATCGTGCATTTACGTGCTCATGCTGGGGTGTTCCACTGACCGAGTACAACAACCTGAAGAAGGTTGCGTAAGCGGTGAAGATACGTAGTTTTCAGTACGATTTGTGGTTTTGATGTGGTGTATGCATGTGCATGTGTATGCGCTGTATGTGTTTTTTGCATTGTGTGTTAGTAGCAATATGGTATTCTTTGAAGGAATTAGTAATTAAAATTAAATAAAAAAAAAAGAAAACAAAAAACTCTTTGGAGGTTTTCTATATGTATTGCGCCTTGTGTGATCTTCGTTGCAGGGCAACAAAATCAACTAAATGCATGGGTGCTCACCATTGCGAAACTAATGGTCTTCTCGTTTTGGGTTGCAAGTGTCGATCGAAGAAGTCCAGTTGTTTCCAGTCATACCAAACATTCGATCCAACGCGCCTTAAACCATGCCGTTCGGCCATGAGAACCACCAAATCATGAGGCTTGCCTGCCTCGACAAGAGCGTCTATCAAGCATTCTGTATGTTTGAACAAGACATTTTCGTCCATGGATCCGTGAACGATCATCAATCGAGGGGGCATGGAGTCGGGAAATGTGTCTGTGTGTTCCACAACATTACCTGCAATGTACCCTTGTGCATTATCCGACGGCCGCTCCATGTATCGCTCTGTATACCCGGTATCATACAGTCTCCAGTCAACAACAGGCGCGCCTGCGCTTGCACAGTTGAAGAAATGCGGGTACTGGCACATGGCCAGTAGAGACATGTACCCGCCATACGAAAAGCCAAAAATGCCAACCCGCCCCAGATCGATACGCAGTTTAACTTCCTCCTGCAGATATTGCAGTCCGTCGATCTGGTCTTGCAACTGCGAAGCATGGCCTAGACGACGGTAAAGGGTTGCCTCGAATTCCTGTCCGCGCCGGAACGATCCGGCACCGTCAACCATGACAACCACATAGCCCTGACTAGCGTACATTTGCATTCGACCCCACATTGTGAGGGAATACGACTCGGACACAAGTTGCACATGCGGACCACCATACACATACACGAGCACAGGAAACCGTGACTGTGATTCAGGCTCGGCGTAGTCTGGTGGCAAATAATAGCACCCGAACAGGCGTTCCTTATTTCCGGAAGTTCGGCAGAAGGAGAACATTTGAGGAGGGTGCATTTGCGGCCATGCAATTGGGCAGACTGACGGAGCGGGAACTCCACAATACGGGTGCGAGATCTCAAGTGCATCGTCGGCTCCCAGGACATCTTGCAGAAAGATTCTGTGCGGCTCACTTCGAGACGACGTGCAATACACAAGAAGACGCCGCGGACCATTGAACGAGACCGCATCGACCATCCGTTTGGTACTGGTTACTCGGATAACACCATCATGCTGCTGTTGTTGGCACTCACTGCTAGCAAATGACGCCATATAAACATGCGACTCAACAGCAGAGTCACGGTTCGCCGTGAAAAAGATACGTCTCTGCGATTCGTTGATCCACGATCGTCCGTCGACCTGCCAGATCTGTGAAAAGTCGTCCATTGGAACCGAAGAATCCAGAATGGGTGAAAGGCGAGTAATGCACCGCGCGACTTCGTATCGTGGCACAAGAGTGTCTGCTGAGACAGGGACCGCGTCAGCGCTGCGTCTGGTCAGCAAAAAGAGATTCCGCAGTCCATGAGAACACAGTGTCTCAGACCCAATCACGAAATCCCCATTTGCCATCATGAAAGTGTGATTGTCTGTGTTAATCCATGTGGACGATGTCTCGTGGTACGCGAGGACCGGAACGAAGCGATCTGCGTGAGAGGAGAAGTCGCATGAGAAGATCCAGCGGTTTCGCTGCAATCGATCCATTAACTCAAACCAGAACTGTGCTCCCGAAGAACTCCAACCCATCCGCGTAATATACTCCCATTTTTCATCCATTCTCGAAAGATCTACAGGTGCATAACCAGTTACGGCCATCGGAGCGGAATCATTGCTTCTGCCGAGATACGCAACAAACAATGACACCAGCGCATTCGGTGTCCCAGCCAGTGGATAGGCGTACGAGTCGACGCCCGCGGGATCCTTTGGCTTCACGACAAGTACCTGGCCGACAGGGCTGGAATCAACTCTGCGGAACAGGATGGCCTGGCCAGACGGCTGGAGGCTCGATCCAGAAACAAGATCAAATTCTTCCTGCATGATGAACTCTGCCATGCCATACGCTACTTTCTCTCCTGTTTCCCCCAGAACAGACTCGGCATTCACGGTAACACAGGACTCTGTGCGAGACACCATATCGAAAACATAGAGATGTTTTCCGAGAACGTATGTCAAAAACGAGCCGTCGGAGGAGCATTTCAGGTCGAGGAACGCATCACCGTTTGCGCAGCTTGTCAAAAATTGAGGGATCAGATCTAAAGACGTTTCGGTTACACACGAGCAGTCCGCATAAAACATGTTATTTCCAGAAGCAAACAAGACATAGTCTTTCGATGGGCAGTACACAAACGACGTAATTCCCGTTCCGGTCTGTCGAAGTCGCTCACGCAGCAGCGTTTCTTCAAGAGTGAGCGTCTGTTGATCCACCGGCAACGAGGATACCAGCACATTCGACTTATTCCATTTTGGAAAATACACAAATAGCGCTTGCCTTCCACCACGCGAGCTGTCTGCCGCTAGATAGTACACTTTTTCAGAGTCGCTCGAAAACGCAAACGCATGCGGAATTCCAGCAAGCCGCGTCCGCAGAAACGTGCATTTTTCCACAAACGAAAGAACGTCGCTCTTATGCCTCATTTCCCTGCCCATCCCTCCACCAGAGCTTCAGCGATTCAACAGAAATGAAAACGGAAAGCGGGAAGCAGAAAGCAGAAAGCAGAAAGCAGAAAGCAGAACGGATTTCAGGCATTTTTGCGAATCAAACTCGAAATGCAAACTCGAAACTGGGAAGAAAGACCATGTCTTGCGGCCGTTCAATTGTAGTGCGCATGTGTGATGTATGAATTATGATACTCCCTGACTCTCGATGGTCGTCGGCTTGCGGCTTAGCGAGTGCTTATGGGCAAGGGGCAAGTGCTCGTGGATGAAGGACTAAGAAGCATAGAAACCTGTGAAGGCTCGCGCGTGAGAGTCCTGGCATCCATTGCTGGAAGATGGGACCAACGAGCAAGCCCAGGCACGACTGCGGGGTCGTGCAATACGACGGAAGACAGTTAAGAAGGACGGAAGAGGAAGGAATAGCTCTGATTTACTTTTGCATTGGAAGGGAGAGAGAGAGAGAGAGAGAAGGCCTAGTGTTTCTTGTCCTCGACGGCCTTTGCATAAGCCTTTGCATCGAGCAAGGACTCGAGTTCCTTTTCGTTATCGAGCTGAATCTGGATGAGCCAGCCCTCGGTCTCTGGGGCAGTGTCAATGAGGGAATTGTCATCGACTGCCGCCTTGTTGATGGCAACGATCTTTCCCGATGCCGGAGCATACAGCGAAGCAGTCGTCTTGACATTCTCAATGACTCCAAACTCCTTACCCTGCGACACCTTGGTTCCAACAGCAGGCAAGTCGACGTTCGCCACTCCATTCAGCGTGTCAGACGCAAACTTTGAGATTCCAACCGTTGCAAGCTTCTTGGCTGCATCATCCACACGGATCCACTCATCGGACTTTGTGTAGCGAGACGCAGAAGAGGAAAACAAACGCAGAGTAACTGCAGATCGAGGGCACACTACAGTTCGCACAAACGACAGCATCCTTTCCAATAGACGACGGTAATCCCTTGGAGCCAACAAAAGCCAATAAAAAAATTTAGAAAAAAAATCAAAAAATTTGAAGAAAAACAGACAAACAACAAGCAATGCTGCTATAATCGCAGCAAACGCAATGGAGCCAGCAGAGAGAAGGGAACCATTGAACACGGACGAAAAGTCGCAGAAAAGACAGAGAGAGAGAGAGAGAGAATGGCCAATGACAGGACTGACAGGCGTTCTGATGTTTCCCTCTTGATGCACAGAGAGTGCCAATGAGTCGACACGCGTAGACATTGATGGAAAACAACAGCCTCTCTCTCTCTCTCTCTCGCGTGCGCGCACACGCACTTGCTGGGCTTTGGATAGGTTTCTTTTTTTGCTTCGTTGCAGATTTTGTTCCGTGGGTTGGCGAGGGTGTGTCAAGGCAAAATAAGAAGAAAGAAAAAGAAAAAGAAAGACGGAAAGAGAAGAGAAAGAAAGAAAGAGAAAGGGAGAGAAGAGAGGAAATAGAAAAAGTCAAAATGCTGTCAGTTCGTTCTGTTGCCCGTCGTTTGTTTGGTTCTGGACCTGGTTCTGCGCGTAGTCTGCCTACGCACCGGACGCTGGCGGAGCAAGATCCCGAGCTCTCATCGCTTTTGAAACGTGAGATGCAGCGGCAGTTTTCCGGATTGGAGCTGATTGCATCCGAGAACTTCACCTCGCGAGCGGTTCTCGAGTGCCTTGGATCGTGCCTTACGAACAAGTATGCGGAGGGTCTTCCGGGTGCCCGCTACTATGGAGGAAACGAGGTTGTGGATGAGATTGAACGTGTGTGCCAGAAACGATCTCTCGAGGCTTTCTCGCTCAACCCTGATGTATGGGGAATTAACGTACAGCCATACTCGGGGTCGCCGGCCAACTTTGCTGCGTATACGGCGCTGCTGAATCCTCATGACCGCATTATGGGTCTTGACTTGCCCTCTGGTGGCCACTTGACGCACGGTTTCTACACCGCAAAAAAGCGTGTTTCGGCGACCTCAATCTACTTTGAGTCGCTTCCGTATACTGTGGACAGAAACACAGGAATCATTGATTACGATGGCCTTGAAAAGATGGCGAACGTGTTTCGTCCGAAGTTGATTATTGCAGGATATTCTGCGTATCCCCGAGACTTGGACTATGCTCGCTTCAGAGCTATTGCAGACTCTGTTGGAGCACTGCTGATGTGCGACATGGCGCATTTTTCGGGATTGGTGGCTGCAGGTTTGCTGAAATCGCCGTTTGACTACTGCGATGTTGTCACCACCACGACGCACAAATCGCTCCGTGGACCAAGAGCAGGTCTGTTCTACTTCAAGAAGGCGATTGGCGAGGAGAAATGCAACAATGCAGTGTTTCCTTCTCTGCAAGGAGGGCCACATGTGAATGCGATTGCTGCGGTGGCAGCGCAGATGAAGGAGGTCAATACAGCCGAGTTCAAAGAATACGCAAAACAGATCATCAAGAATTCGCAGGCCATGGGTAACAAGCTCAAGCAGCTTGGAAACACCCTTGCAACCGGTGGCACCGATAACCACCTGTTATTGTGGGATGTGCGGCCACTTGGGCTGACGGGATCGAAGCTCGAGAAGCTCTACGACTTCGCGCACATCACCGTGAACAAGAACTCCGTTGCAGGTGATGTGTCAGCCATGACGCCTGGTGGTGTCCGACTTGGAGCACCGGCTCTTACGTCAAGAGGATTTATTGAAAAGGACTTTGAGCAGGTTGCCGAGCTGTTGAACACCGGAGCCGAAATCGCAGTTTCCATCCAAGAGAAGAGCGGCAAGGCACTCAAGGACTTCGTTTCATCGTGCGCGACGGATGAGCGTGTGAAGAAGCTCGGAAGCGATGCAAAGGAATTGGCTACCAAGTTCCCCATTCCAGGATTCACGCCTTAATTGTACACTGAGCATCCATAGCCATCGCTGACGATGCATAAATAAATGTTTGCAAACGGGAACTGTGTTGCAGTTCCGAGAATGGGGATAGACCCCAGCACGCATTTCGGCGTTCTTGAGATACGTGTTACCCGCGCCATTTCAATCACCGATTTCTCAATAACTGATCACCCGCTGTACTTACAATTTCTACTTGTCGCCTATTGGCTTCTTTTTTTGCGCCTTGCTTTTTCGTTTCGTCTTTTCTCTTCTCTTTGTTTTTTCATGTCATACTTGAAATAGACACTTACGCTTGTATCTGTGCGGTGCTTGACGGTTTTAAAAAAAAATAATTAGCAAGACACGATGTGGGGACAAGGTCGCGGTCCGTCACAAGGGTACGTTCCTTCGAATCCACCACTCTCACAACCAACGTTTGCGACGCCAATTTTTTCATCCAATGTTTCTCCAGCGCAGCAGAGCATCCAGAGTACGCTGAATGCGGCCGCCAGTGCAGCCGGTGCAGCCGGTGTAGCGAATACGGGTCTTAAGACACTTCGAGGTCAAACGGCACAAGATTGGATCGAAGGAAGAACACCAGATGGGAAGGCGTACTGGCATAATGTCGTCACGAAGGTCTCGGTTTGGGATATGCCAAATGAAGTTCGAGCTTTTCGAGAGGCATCATGGACTCAGCATTCGGCCCCGGACGGAAAACCATACTATTACAATGCAGTCACGCAGGAGACAACTTGGGACAAACCACAGTTCTTCACGCCTCCGCAAGCGACTGCCACGAGCAACGTCGGCAGTGTCCGTGTATGCACCAACACCACCACGTCCTTCTTCCCGACCACCGCCACGACCACCGCTACCACATCCTCCAGCGGCAGCTCTCTTAGTGATGTCGTGAGTAAGAATCGAGCTTCAAGCCCAACGCATTCGGTGGATGGGTCGATTTCTTCTTCTGTTGTTTCCGAAAAAGAAAAGGACAGCGGGAAAAAGAAGTCACTGGATCGGCGAAAAGAGGAAGTACTGGAACCATCGGAAGACATGATGCCCATTCTTGAAAATTTGAAAAGAGAATTTCCAACGCCGTTGGAGAAAAGGCAGAGCTTCCGAAGCATGCTTTATGATCTGGACATCACGGTTGATGCAGTTTGGGAGCGTATTCAGCGGGTCCTTGCTCGGGATGCAAGGTACTTCCTTATCAAGTCGGCTGGTGAGCGCAAGCAGATATTCATCGAGTACGTCGCACAAAGAAAGAAGGAACAGCGGGAGCAGCGTGCGTTGGAGAAGAAACGGCAGCGAGAGGATTTTGTCAGTATGCTGCAGGAGTGCAAGGATCTGAACTCAGGAATGTCGTTTTCCCGTGCTTCAGTGTTCTTGAAGCTCGATCCACGGTTTTGTGCGTTGCAGGACGAAAGGGAGCAACGGGATTTGTACGAGGACTACATGATTGATTTAGAGAAGAAGGAGCGCGAGCAGGAGTCTCTTCTGAAAAAGAAGCTGGAAGATGACTTCATTGCTCTGTTGGAAGAGAATCGTGGAATAATGGATGGCTCCAAGACGCAATGGACAAGAATCGCTCCCTTTTTGCAAGCAGATTTGCGGTACAAAGCCGTGACTTCTGATTCGCAAAGGACGGACCTGTTCATGCATTTCATGAAGAAGCTTCGAACAGAGGAGGACGAACGGTTCGTTCGTGAGCGGGCAGAGCGCAAGCAAAAGGAACAGTCTCTCCGCGAACAGTTCAAAGATTTCGTGAAGAGCCAGGCTTTGGAGGGCAATGTTCATTTGCGAATGTCTTGGGGTGAGTTCGAAAAGTCTCATATCAATAGCGGTGAGAAAGTGTTTGTCACAGTGTGGGATCAGCCGGTCCATCCCCGCGAACTGTTTGAAGATGTCATTGACTGGTGCGAAAAACACTACGCGGACAACAAGCAGGTAGTTCGCAGCTTGTTGGATCAGTTGAAAGTGAATCTTTCTTCTACGTTGACGTTTGATTCTGTGTGGAACAACCCCAACACTGTAGAAAAATGGAACAGTCTTCCAGAGTCAGCTCGTTCGGTTCCTTTGTGGATCATTCGCTTGTGCGTGACAGAATTCATTGAAAAAGAAAAGGATGCCGCATCAAAGTGGAAGATGACGCGAGACAAGTGCATCGAATTGTTGAAATCGAGCGATGTTCCGGGCGATGCCAGATTCGACGATTGGGATCCCAAACTCAGTCTTCACAACTGCTGGGTGCGAATGCCGTATCTTGACAGACATGATCTGTTCCAAGAGTTCGTCTCTCACCGTCTGCCGCGTGAAGAAGCCAAGGATGGGGGTTCTGCGTCGCTGAAGCGGGATCACGGACCCAATGATGTTGAAGCGGATGACGCTCCCGCAGCAAAGAGACGCCTCTGCTGAGTTGGCTTCAGACTGCTGTCCACATCATGATGGTTTCCGTTCAGTTCAGTCCAGATGCCCGTTTACAAAGGATGAATGTACAGTACATAGATATTGATAGACCCACCCGTGGATTCGCAGCGGGTCACTTCATCAAGAGTCGATGTGTTCGACGTAAGCTGGATCTTCGCCACCCATTGTCAACGATGGCCACGACTGCGAGCGTTTCAGCGGAACTTCAAATCCAATTTGACGACAGGCTGGAGTTTCATCGGCAGAGAACGACACGTGTGCGAATGCCACATTCGAGTACAGACGCAACGACCACGTTCGCAACTGAACAATTCCTGTTTGCGAAACTGTTCGGTATCGAACGTGGAACGAATTCTGCCGAACGTCCCACACAGGGTTGTCGTCCGGAGGACTTGGAAGTGGATCGCAGATGTGCACAACCAAAACCTTCTTTTTTGAAGATCCATCTACAACATCATTGATGCGCCACTTCAGCAAGGCACGCGGCGCATCATCTGGGAAAATGACGGGCTGATGCTCCTGCGCCCACACGGACCGCATCGCATATGTTTTATCCTCTAGATGGACTTTCAGCGACGTCGCGTCCAAACGATCGAATCCGGACTGGGCGAAGATTTGACGGAACCCCGCAGAGTCCTTGTCGACATGCAGCAAATGCGAATAGCGAGAGAAATCACCACTTTTCTCATTCTTGCTGTACCTCCACCCAAGATCCGCGCGCTCCAGAAATCGAGATACGCCCGTCATGGTGGCACTTGTGTCCATATGGACGAACTTCCTCGGAGAAGCATTTTCAAGGCGGTGCAAGGAAACGAGGGCGTGGCCTCCCGGATAGTTCAGTGCGCTGACGTAAGCAAAACCAAGAGTTGCTCCGGCAGTGAGTATCAGGAAGCAAATGGAAACGTGGGTCAACACATGCCGAGATCTCGTCCACACCTCGGAGAACCCATGCGCTGCCACAGCTGTGAACAGCGGAATCGCGTAAAAGATAAAACGAAGCTCCTTGTGAGGCAAAAAAGAGTATAAAAAGACGAACAAGAACGCCGGGGCAAACACTCGCACACCACGCCGACCGTTGAACAGAAGGCCTAAGGTCATGATGAAGTAAGTACCAGTCATGGCGCGAGGCAGAGCAGACGAAAAGTACCAGTCGAAGCTCGCGGTTCCCCAATCGGAAGACTTGTTCAGCACGGTGTTGAAGAACAACACTTCGAATTCTGGCCACAGCAGACGTCTCCAAAAATACGAGTCAATCAAGACGGACGCCGTTACTGCGATCCCCGACGCGATGAGACCGGCTTTGAAGACCTTTGAGAGCACGACAGACTTGAAGACAAACAGCTCCAGCAAGATAAACGGCACTGCAAAGATGACCAGTTCTGCACGAAACACTGCTGCAGCAAATGCAAGAACAGCGATAGCTACGTACACCTTGCTTCGCAGCCACAATCCAAACGCAACGAGTGCGAAGCAGAGTGCGAACGTGTTGGGCAGTGGCCGTGACATGTAGAACGGGATGTGAAACTGACAAAGGGACATCACTCCAAACGCCGTTGCAGCAACAGAGCCAAAATGCAAGCGCACGGAAGCTCTAAAGTACGAATACGCTGCAACCAGATACAACCCAAGAACCAGCCGACACGCATACAGCGCCGCGAGCTTCGACGAAACAAGCCCGGTTCGCACGAGCAGCTGCACCGGCAGCGAGACCGCCAGCGCGCCAATGAACGTCCGCGGCACAACGCCCGGAAACTGCAGGTGATCGTACTCCGCAATGTCCATTCCGTGAAACAGCATGTCGTGCATTGCCTGCACATTGAACGACTCCTCAACTTTTGTGTACGGCCCCACGCAGACATACAGTGCCACCACAAAAAACATAACGATGTCCAAGATCCGGAGTCGCAGCCACTTTTTCCACGACACACCCTGCATTGGAGATCCCAGAGCCGCCGCCGACGAGGACCCTGCGGCGATCATCATCGACGACTTTACGATTTCGTCGAGCTTCGAAGGATTTTTCAGCAGGTCTTGGTACAGCTTTTCGTACGCACCAGCATTCAGCCGCGGTGAAGGAAGCGTCTCGCTCATGTTCCCCACCCGCTTTCGAACACTCGAGCCACCACTCATTTTTTTAAATTAAAAAATTAAAAAAATAAAATCCCTTTTAAATTTCGTTCTATCTCCTCTCTCTTTCTCTTCTGATCCTCTCTAGTCTATCGAAGTACCAGGTTACGGGGCTACCGGCAGCACCCTCCACACTTACTTCTTTCTCCTTACGCCTGTATCAAGCACCGATGTTCAACGACGTCCGCCCCGCTCTGCAGAAACTCACTGTGTACCTCGTGTGCTGTGTGTGTATTCAATCCTTCTCAAGTCCGAGACTCTGCGAATGCAGCAAAGCGTGCGGTCGTCGACCTTGAACTTGCACCTTCAAAGGAAAATTGAGTCGGTGGGCCTCAACAAACAACAAAAGCCGGGAGAGAAACCTTATCTCCCGAGCTCCGTACGACTGCTTGTGCCTTCTGTGTCGGCGTCATGGGCCGCTGTGTGCTCCGTCAGCGTCCTCATTGTTCTGCTTTTTGGCGCAGTGTACTCTGTCACTTCTTTCTGTTGCAACGCTCTTCCGGCAACAACGTGCTATGATGCACGCGGTCGCAGCGCCACAGCAGGAAAAATGAAAAAAAAGGCAGTAATAAACGGGTTTCAACGCTTGTAAAACTTCTTGTGCAGCCTCAATTGATGCTGCCATTGCTCGCTTCACGACAAAATGCAGAAGAGGCACATACACACACACACACACACACACACACACGAACAAACACACACACACACACGAACAAACAGACGGACACACACGCGCACACATAAACGATAGCAAAAAAAAAGTAAGAAGAAGAAAAAGAAGAGGTGCTGATTCTTACGAGGAGAAAATGTCGCAAGTCAGTTTTCGTGCTCTTTTTGGCCATCGCAATAATGGGGGACCGGTGAGTCACCTTTTGAAAGTGGAAGGATGCACAATTCTGTTGGACTGCGGCTGGAACGAGGACTTCGACCCAACGTTGCTGGAGCCACTCCGAGAAGTGTGCCCGATTGTGAACGTGGTGTTGGTGTCTCACTCGGATGTGTACCACATGGGCGGTCTTGTGTATGCGTTCAAACATTTTGGACTGAATGCACCTGTTTATGGAACACTGCCCGCGCTTAAGATGGGAGAAATGTTTCTCTTTGATGCGTTTGTCAACAAGGAAAACCGAACAAACGAATTTTCTACGTTTTCTCTGGAGGATGTGGACAGCGTAGTCGAGAAATTCATTACTGTCAAGTATTCCCAGACAATCCGGATTGCCCCATTTGACGTTCCCGTTACTCCGTTTTCGGCTGGCCGGTCTCTTGGAGGCGCGGTTTGGCAGATTAACGAGGACATTGTATACGCGGTGAACTTCAACCATCGGAGAGAGAGAATGCTGGATGGATCGGCAATCATTCGGCTTGAGAAGCCAGCAGTCCTGATCACGGATGCGCTCTCGGCGTTCCAGGAAGCCGTCAAGGTCGAGGACCGTGAGAAGAAGCTTGCAGAGTCTGTTGCGTCTGCTTTCGCTGTTGGTGGGAATGTTCTTATTCCGTGCGATGTTGCGGGCCGATCGTTGGAGTTGTTGCTGTATCTGAATCGCTGGTGGGAGGTGAATAACTTTTCCGGGAGGTACTCGCTCGTGTTTCTTCACTCACATGCTGTTCGAACCATTGATCTAGCAAAATCGGAACTAGAATGGATGAGTGCACAAATGGTCGATTTCGATGCGCGCGGCCAAAATCCATTCGATTTGAAGTGTGTGATGTTTTTCCATTCTCTGGAAGAATTGTTTAGACAGCCGCTGGCACAGCCAATGTGTGTCCTTGCTACCTCCGAGTCGTTGAATGTCGGTCCCGCACTGGATCTGTTCTTGCTGTGGTGCCAGCATCCGTCCAACTTGATCCTGTTCATGAATGAAGGACCGCCGGATTCAAGAGCTCGAAAGATTCTCCAAGTTAAGAATCTTGTGCGGAAAGAGAGCGCCAATGCGGATCCGAACTCGCATGCAGATTCGACCCAGTCGACGTCGTCTCAGATGAAGATGGAAGATGAAGACAGCGTCAATGCACTTCCGGCAGGATCGGATTCAGGAATTGTTGCCAATCCAGACGATTCATTCGACATTTACATCGATACCATTATCAAAGTCCCATTGGAAGGCGACGACCTGGTGGCTTGGAGGGAGGAACAGCGAGCCGTACTGGAGGCAGAACGACAGCGAGAGATTGAGGAGCGAGAACGGAAGAAGTTGATCATTTTGCGCGACGTGGAAGCCCAGCAACAGAAGATGGAGGAAGATCGTCACTATAAGAAGGGAGAAGATGTACATATGAAGAGTGCGACAAAGGGCGGAGTTAAAACGCGTGCTGCGAAAGACGAAGAAGGGCAGATTGACATGGAGGACGACTTGGATGGAGATGGCGACGGCGACGAAGAAGCCGACGAAGAAGGCGATGGCGACGAAGAAACAGAGGATGAACGAGCGAAGCTGGATCGGTACAAGAACAATCCGCGGTTGTTCCTCCCGAGCAATATGCGGTACAACTCGGTCTATCCTATGTTTCCGCACATTCCGGAGGATATTTTGTCTGGAAGACGACCAATGCTGCTGCAGACGGCGAATTCCACGATTGTGGATGATCCCGTGTACGGTTCTGTGATAGATTCTACGTTTTTCGTCTCGGCTTTGAATGCACAGAACGAAGACCAGCGTTCTGGTGGAGCACGGACGGGCGCCGATGACAAGGCAGAATGGTCGGATGTTGAAATAGAAGCAAAGCTAGACAAGCTTCCTGTTCCGAAAAAGGGACATCCTCTCCAGCAGAATCTGCGGGCCGTATGTCGCGTTGACTTTGTTGACTATTCGGCGAGACCGGATGCATTGTCCGTGAAGCGCATCATCACTCAACGTTTAGCAGCCCGGCGTGTCGTGCTTGTCCACGGCAGCCCTGAGCAGATCAGGTCCATGGGAGACTCCATTGCGCGCTCTGCCGCAGTGACTGTTCCTGATACGTCCGACTGGATTGATCTGGAGGTCGATTCCACTGTCATTTCCGTACGTCTTCGTGAAGACCTCTTAGAAAGCATGCGATGGGTGCCGCTGCAGAATGTTGAAGCCGCGTTTCTCGAAGGCAAGCTGCAGCCGCTGCCAGACGGTGCAGGATATGCAATTGCACCCCAGACCACGGGCCACATGTCCATCTACGTTGGGGATCTCAAGATGGCCGATCTGAAATCCATTCTACAACAGGCAGGCTTCCAGTCCGACCTGCGTGCTGGCTCCGGAACTCTCATCTGTGCAGGGGGCCGTGTGCAAATTCGAAAATCATCTGCAACCACCGTCATTGTAGAAAGCTCGCTGTGTCGCGAGTACTACGGCATTCGAAGTGTCCTCTACTCGCAGTTCGTCACCCTTTAAGCATGCGCGTTAAATTAAAAAAAAAAAAAGCTACAACAACCCAACACAAACAAATGAATGTCTACAGTTGTCGATTTCGCGGCAATTCGCAATTGATGATTAGTGATTTTTCGCATGCGTGTGTGACTTTTTACCGAGTTGTTGTCGTCATCGTCTTCGCATACGCAGTAATCGTATTTGCGGATTCATATTCTGGATTCTGCAGTTCGTGGACCACAGGGAAGCGCACGAGACACAACAAAAAGAGAGGAAACCACTACCCCACCCCACCCCCCTAAACGAGCGAGGAAAAAGAAAAAGACATGTATCGAGATCGAAATCAAACATCCGAGTATTATGGAAGCGCGTTTCTCGTTTCGAGTCACCGAATTTTATTCATTGTTTACGTGGTCTTCGTTCTTGCCATGTACTCATCATTTTCATTGTTTGTGGGAATCCAACGGTATTTTTGGGGCAGAGTGTACTATGCTGGCTGCTTCCATCGACACGATATGCCGCCATTGGACTATGAGATAGGTCGACACATAGCTCCCTCGTCGAGTCTCCCTGTCCTCCCTGCGCCTTCGGGATTTTCAGCTCTCTTGTTCTTTCAAACCTATGCAAATTGGAGAAAATCGCTTGTGAATTCGGCGCTTTCGGACAAGTACTGCTTGCCAAATGTGCTGGTTTGGAAACCAGACGAAGGCTTTGGCAACCGTATGATGCAGCTGTCAAATGCGCTTGTGTTTGCGTATCATACAAACCGTGTGATTTTCATTGACTGGGAAAAGCCGTTTTCGTTCTTGAGCTTTTTTGAAGACTTGACGACCATTTGGGGCATGTTTCAGTACCAAGAGGCGGTGTCCAACGGCATCGTTTGTGTGAGCTCGTATGTTCCACACAAGTCCATTGACGTATTGCACGTGAACGATCCCTCGGGAAACACGGTGGATAAGTATTCGCCACCAAGCAAGATTGCGCCCTTTGTTTTCTTGTGTGGGTTTCAAGGATGTTTTGAGATCCTCGGTTACTTCAACTATCCTGTTTCATTTAATATTGACGCACTACCCGGCTATGTGTTCAGACCGGGGCCGAGCGTGCTGAAACACATCGCACCATTTGATGACGCCATAAGACCGGATTCGTCGTGGACATTTGGAGCACAAATTCGATCGGAATACATCAACCCTGGCGAGGAGTATCTTTGGTACTGCTGCTACAACGCGCTGAAACGCAAGCTGCCCGCCACCATCACAAAGACTCGGTTCTTCCTGACGACGGAGAACGAGGAAGTTGCGCTCGAGTTCAGCAGGCATCTTGGAAACGAGCTCTTGTATTTGTCCAAGACCATTGTGCATACCCATGATTCCCAGAACACACCTGCTGTGCTGGACAGCTTTGAAAAGACCTTTGCGGATATCTTCATGTTATCAAGGTCGCATGTGCTGGTGTACACGAACGGCTCAACATTCGGCTCCTATGTTGGAGCAATGGAGCTCCAGGAGTTCCCCAATCGCCTTCGCGATTCTCTGGGACACACAAACGGGTATGTCAGTCGACGGCCTGTTGGCGAGCCTGCTACATTACCAGCTTTCTGCCCAGCCTCCTGCCTTGACGAGATGTGGAAGCCTTTCGGCTCTTTTGGCAAGCTTTTCGCCAGAAAGTAGCCACAAAAAATTGGAAAAAAAAATAATAATAAAAATAAATAATAATTGTTTCACGTAAAAAAAAATGGAAACCAAGAGCGCTCAACTGCCTTGTGTCACGACATGCCCCCAGGCCCCAGAAGACAAGTCCCCGTTTTCTGCGATGATGGGGGTTGACTGTGCACTTTACAAATTTCTATTGCCTGCTCGCATCGGCAGCTGTCATCCGGGGCCCGATGCAAGGACGAATCCTCGCGAGGAACGTTGCGCACCCCCTTGCTGGTTTGACAAAAAGTCGTGCAGGAAACCGCCTATTTCCTTCTTCTCTGTGCACATGTGATCGCTTGCGAGTCGCACATGGACGGAAAAAAGAAATACGCATGAAGTTCCTGGCAATGAGAATGCTTTCGTGGATGACGACGTTGTGCATGCTCGCAGCTTCGTGTCAAGCATCGTCGCTACACAGACACGGTGATGCTGGATTCACAGCGTACATGGCGAATGCACTTCGGAACGCTGCAGACATTGAAAAAATGTATGGATGCACGTCGGCGTTCGACGCAGACTGTTCCGCGAAAGCGTGCTCGGGCCATGGTTGGGTTTCTCTCGCGTTCCCGGACTACCCCTGTGGATGTTTTGATGATGACGTGCGTGGGCATTTTGAGCTTCCGAATTGCGCAAAGTGCAAGATGGGCTGGGGAGCAGAAGGAAATTGCACTGAGCCGATCTTGTTTGAACAGCAGCATAAGAACGCCGAAGATATTGCAGTGCTTACGTCTCGTCTGAACATCGATGAGAAAGGGCTTCCGGTGTTTATGGAAACCATCTTGTCTCAGCTGACTTCTCTCGCGGCCACCGTGACCAATCTGACTGCAGAAGTCGCCACTCTGCAGAGGTCTCAGCAGTGCCCACCTGGCACTAAGCTTACACTAGCGAAAACGACCACTGTGTATCCAATAGCCTGGGGATTTGGTTCCGTGACGCAGGCACTGCCTCTTAGCCCCTCGGACTCGTCGTGCTACCTGGAGCATGTCTCGGGTAACTGCGAGATGGACTGTGGAGTGTTCTACGCAGGAGCGTCTTATTTTGTATATCGTCGTCTTCCGTCCTCCTCCTCTGCCGAACAAAAAGGCTGCATGGCCGGTTGCTCTGTTCGGTGCGATACCCCACATCTGCAGTGTACGTGACGCATGCACACACACTCTCACACGCACGCGCGCACACATTCAAAGAACCTGCAACTACCGGTACACTCTTGTACGTTGCTGCTTCCATTACTTAATTAAACAGTTTCATTCTTTCCAGTACGTGTATGCTTGTATTTTTGCTGGACAAAAAAATTCTACGGCGATTTCACCATTCTGTTTTTCTGGTTTTTTCCCATTCACAAATTTTTTTTCGCTGCTGCTCGTGCCGAACGCTTGGAATCAGCTTGCATGTTCCTACCGCACTCCTCATGCAGAGCGGGAAGCAAATCAGCTTGACGTCTCACTCCTGTGCCCTTGCGGGCAAAACGGATTGGGAACGGGTTGCATGTTGCATGAACTGTCTTTATTTGGGACCAAAAACGAACACCAACAAACAAAGAGGGAAAAAATAAATTAAAAGCAAGAATAAAAAGGAAGAAAAAAAGGCGATGCGAACGCCAGAGTAGGTTTCGCACGTTGCTTCATCATTTGCCCCAACAAAGATCAAGGAAAAACAAAACACGAGCCAATTCGATCGCCATTTCAGTGTTCTTTCATTGGTTGTTTGACTCACCATCTTCGTTGCCGATTCAACGGTCTATTGTTATCGTTATAATCATCACAACAGAGACCTCCGTCGTGCCGCTCCTGTACGATGTCGTTTCGTTTCCAGTCGCCTGTTATTGAGGACAGCAGGTATCCGCTTGCGGTTTTCCATGTAGGCAAGTTGAGGAAGAAGCAGTTTCGGTCGTTTGTGGTACAAGACAAATACGTTGCGGTTGTCGACAACTATGTACTGTACTACCGGTTGAAAGACGGCCCACAAAGTGGTCCGCGCCACTGGATCCAGCTCTGTGCGCCGGATGACATTATCGTCGATGCAAGAAACAACACAGTGTCGATCGACCCCACGACCTGCAACACTGTATCGGATGTTCTTGCTTTAAAAAAGTGGACGTTCCGTGCAAAATCATCGGACGAAATGACCACTTGGCTCGACGTTCTGCGCGGAAGTGCGTCGTTTGGAGCCCGCGAGCGCCAAGCGTCCTTCTCAGCTCTGAGTCGCCAGACTGCGCATGCCGATGACCTGCTCTTCAGCTCCACCACCACGAACAACAAGTTGTTTTCGAGCTGTTCTAATGACGATTCTCCCTTACCGCTCTTTGCAAGCATTCGCGACATTATTCCATCGATGGCCGAGTGTACGTGTGCGCGAATCGACTCGATTGCGGATGCCCTTGCACATGTGTCGTCTGTTGTTGCGTCCGGAGTCGATCGATTCGCGCCCGAAGATGCTATTTTTCCTCCGTGGCTTCTTCGGCTCGACGATTCATCCTTCAACACGGGGTTTGTAAAGACGTTTTTCCTCGTTGCGGGATCTGTGCTGAATTCCTCCAGCGATTCGCAGTCCAGCGCCGTCTCAAGTTCTTGCTCTTCTAGCTTCAATGGCAGCGGCAAAAACTGCAGCATCAGCAGTTGCACAGAACTGTTCGATGCATTCCACTTTCTGCGGACGGACGTTTCGCGTTGGTCCAAAGCATCCGTTATGATGCCACCGACGCCGAAGTCTGCGCGATCAGCAATGGTCCAGCGCGGATTTCCCGAGCAAGCGTCTCGCCAACTTCGAATAGCAACACTTTTGTTTGCCCTCCTCTACCAATCCTCGATCGGCGCTTCATACTTCCTCGACTTGTTCAGCAATTCTAACGCTAACACCACGGGCATCGGAAGTAGCTTCGGTAGCAGCGCCGGGATTGTTGCGAATGATGAATGCGGAGTGTGGGACTTTTCGTCCGGCCTAGGAAGAGGAAGCTCCTCGTATCTCTTGCAGCAGTGTGTGGAGAGCCTTCGTCGTGCTCGAGCATTGATTGTGATTGTACCAGATTTTTCAATGACGAAGAGCGTGCGGTTTGATCTTCAGCCGTTCCGCGAGCGTCAGATCGATCCAGGCACCAAGCTCCAGTGGATGACATTTTATGACATTGTGCGCCGCATCACCCTCTGTCTCATTTTGCACCGGCATCAGGTTGCCGAACAGTCTACTCTGGTGCAGTTTCTCGAGGACCTGTCCAAAGATGTTTCCGCCTTTCAATCCGCCGTCCAAACTGACAAGCACGCTCTCAAGACCGGTGAAAAGCAAGCAGAATACTGGAATCCGCTGAACGAAGACCTCGAAGCGCATCTCGAAGCGACGCTCACTTGTGTTCTTGGCACGCTTCCCGAGGCTTATGGTTTTTTTACGTTTTGCAGACTCTCGACGCAGTACTCCATTCTCAACTCCACGGATCTTCCCTCTCTCTCGTCCCCCTCGTCCCCGACTGCAACGGCATCAGCACCATCATCATCGCTGCTGCAATTGGCCTTGCCGACGAAGCCAGTGACAATGACGGGAGCGATCAAGATGGAAACTGAGCTGTGCGATCTGATGAAGATGTACAAATTTCCGCTGGATGATGTGTTTGAGTGGATTGATCTGTTGCAGTGCACGGATGGGTCGTGTCTTTCATCTGCAGCGGTGTCGAAGCTCGCGGGGTGTCTTATGCCGTTCTTCTTTCGCGACTCGACCGCGTCTCTCAAACTCAGACTCTTTCTCATTGTCCACATCGCCGCCCATGCCTCCACGTCGTCAGCGACTCCTGATGTCGAACACAAAGACAGTGTGCATGATGGCAGGAATCGTGACACCAATGGCAACTGCAGTCGACCTCGCGCCACTGTAGGGACCAAAATGGTAAGGAGATGCAGTCGAAGCGGAGAAGATGTGCTGCTGGAAATGCTCGCTCGGCAACCAGATGTGAACATGACCGATGCGTACGATTCCATCTTTTCCCATCGTCATCATTGTCGTCATCAGGACGACGACAAAGACCAGGAAAAAGTAGAGAACGAAGAAGAGAACGGCGACAGCAATGATCAGGAAAAGAAGAAGAGGAATGGGTATCTAGAGTTTTTGGTGTTGCTGGTGCGTCGTCATCGGAGGTTCCAAGCTCTGATCGAGTTTTCATGGACGTCGACAGTCCGGTGCATGCTTCTTTCCACCTCTCCCTCCGCAACTCAAGGCGTAGGAGTACGAGACGGAGGAAAAGGAAAAGGAGCCGGAGGAAGAGGAGATGGAGGAGATGGAGGAGATGGAGGAGATGCGCGAGATGCAGCGGGAGATGCAGGAGCCGTGAACGACGCACAAGAAGGCAAGGCAGAAGAAGAAGAGATCATCAGCATGCTCGAGCGGCTACGATCGACGCGCCAGAAGGCAGAACAGTGGCTGCAGCTGCTTGCAGAGGCCGAGCGCAAGCTTCGCACGTCCACGGATGCGCGCGATCGCGGCTTCGGCTGCCTGCATCTCGCGCGCGTCATTGCCTTTTTCGAAACCAACCTCGCGCCTCTCTTCCAATGTAACGGACTGTAGTATAAAATAAAAAACCGCCTCTGCCAATGATTGCACGGTTGGAATTGCAGGATAAAATCTCCAATCCAATCACCAAAAAAAAAAACAAAAAAAAAACGGTTTTCTTCCACAACTTTTGTAAAGATGAAATATGAAAATGCCCGCCTAACGCCCCGAGCTTCAGTTTGTTTCTCTCCTTTCCCCTCCAAGTTTTTGGAGGAGTCACACACACTCTCGCGAGACTGGCAAGATAGATAGAGGAAGCATCCATGTCCTTTTCGCCTCCTCGGAATGCAGCGACGTACAAGCAGCATTCGCGGACTGACAACGCAGTCTACACCGCGCGCGAGGTGACCGAGTTTCTCGTGAGCAAGGAACAAACAAGTCGCACAAGTCCGTCCTCGTTGCATCAACCGGATGTCCGCACAGCATCAAGCCGGTCGACACCTGTCGATGCCGGACAGTACGCGAAGTATGTGCATTCCGCGCCGTTCGACACGAGCGTGCCGTTTCAGCCGCAGCCTGCCCGGCCGTCGCCGCCGGAAGTCCGCAACTACTACACGCGACGTCCTCCCCCACCCGCCGCTGCCTCCTCTTCGCTTGCTTCAAAAGCCAACAGTCGCCAAACATGGTCGACAAAAGACAACGGGAGTGAAAAGAAGTCGACAGCGAAGACGGCGAAAGACGGCGGTCCCGTGGCAAAGCAGACGCACCTCGAGTACCTGTTTGCAGGGACGGTGTCGCCTGCTGCCGAGTACGAGCAAGCGCATCGAAGTACAACACTTGTTAAAAAGCGGACATCGCCGGTTGCGACTACGGCAGTTGAGAAGACCAGTCTCGAGTGGAATGAGGCGGCCAATGCGCGGGTGCCGGGCCAGGATGCACATTACACAAAGGGTCCGTTTGGGTCGTACACCGACACGTCCATTCGAATCATGCACGGACTCCCATACAAGCATCCCCGGTAACGCGGATCCACTCTACAACAGTTTATTGGTAATTAAGAAATGTATCCGCTCGCCAAAACACGACATTTTCGGACATGACCGGTTTGAGTTTATTGGGAAGATCTCTCTTTGGAGCCATGAGATGTTTTGTCTTTGGTGAAAGAGGGGTGCTTGAGGGTTCGATTATTAAAAAACAAGCAACAGAGAAAGAATTAAAATAAAAAAAAAGTGAAGAATGAAAGAAATTCTAGGCAGATAAACAAACCTACGACATACGCAAAAAATGCATCCGTCGGCTGTTACTCGAGTCGCTCGAGTCCTGCATTGCCTGTGACGTATTGTGCGGCAGACCTTCGGGAATGCGCTGCCGTTGACGCATATCATCCCCGGAATGACAATAAGAGGCGGACAGACAGACAGACAAAACGAGAGAGAGAGAGAGAGAGAGAGAGAGAGAGAGAGAGAGAGAGAGAGAGAGAGAGAGAGAGAGAGAGAGAGAGAGAGAGAGAGAGAGAGAGAGGCTTTAGATAGTTCGATACAGAAGCGATGCGTGACTTGGCGAGTATTGCGCTTCCACAGTCGATAGATGGGAACATTCCCACAAAAGCATGGCAGGCGCGGGGATGCATCACTTGGGCCAAAACGATCATCATTTCCGAACTCGTTGACAAAGACGCCACGATTGCCGAGCTGGTCTGCGGCGTCGGGCTCGAATGGGGAAAGTGGATCCGCGCGTCTGCAAAGTTTCTCTACATGATTGATATGTGAATTTTTCCCTCCGCCTTTCCCCTTTCCTCATTCACTCCTTCGTTGCTATGCAGAGAAGAATGCACTGGTGAACCACATGACTAATTCGTGCTGTTTTTTGACCCCGCTTCTGCGTGTGTGTTTTATTGGGATACAGGAAGGGCGTGTACATCCGAGACGAAAGTGGTTGGAAGAAGCTCAGCACAAATGGGAAATGCGCAAGCAACCCGTGCCTGCTTGTTTCCTTCCTCTCCATCCATGCTATGTATGTCCTCGCTTTTCTGCTTTCCCGCCTCCCGTTCTTCTCGTTTCTCTTATTTCTGCTGTTCTGCAATGCAATGATGACACCAACCAATATTGACGATGCTGCTCAATAGGAGAGACTACCGGATGAGATGAGCGGCAAATGCAACATTGTTTCCTGCTTTGAGTGTTTGGAATGGGCGTTTGAATCACTAGACACGTGCGCCTGTTTCCTGGATAATGTGTCCAGATGCCTTGTACCTGGTGGGTTCTTCCTCGGTATCTGCATCGACTCTGCCTCTGTCTTGTATGATCTCTTCTTCGTTCATCTTCCTTCTCATCACCACGCTCGCCATCACCAATGTCTGTTCTCATCCTCAATAATTCCTATTCCGATTGTGGTGATGACGCTTCTTGTTCGTAACCACCTCCCCGCCCCGAATAACAAACAACAAACAACACAACACAACGAAACAAAACAAAAATCACGAATACGAAATACATAGACGGAGATTATCGGATGCATCGTCGTCGACTGTCCGCGATGATCTGTACGAACTGAGTGTTGGGCCGCAAAGCGCGTGGCCGGCCTTTGGTGTACCGTACTCGCTGCGCATTGCAGGCGAAGAAGAATCAAACCCTACCTCCGTTATCCCTACTCTTAACCATAGTCTGCGTCCCAGCTGCGACGGCGGCAGGTTTCTGGTAGATGTCGGGCTCCTGGGAACAATGGCGCGCGAACGAGGCCTCGAAATGGTCGATGCACCGAACATGGTTACCTTCTTCAATGACTACAACGTTCAGTACGAAGCGTTGCTGCGCTCGTTCCAGGTCTACAAGAAGAAGAACGCAGTCGACAGCTCGCAACTCGCCGTCCTCGGCCTCTTTTGCGCTGTCATCCTCAAAAAGGAGCCCGTGTAAAACGATTCACGAACCTGCTGCACTCCTGTTGTACTGGGACCATATCCTTTTCTTTTTGTGTGCTATGCTTGATGCTACCGCGTAGCTAGTCGATCGATAAAAACAAATCTGAAATGGAAAACCTTTCGGCTTCACTGACATATAATCTCAGCATAAGAAGAACGCTAGAGTAATGTGGAGACGGCTGCTGAATCATGTGACAGGCTCTCGAAAGCACAAGATGCTGCTTCGCGCTATCCCGTCGACTCGGACGCTAGGCATTCCGGTCTCATCATCTTCATCATCTTCTACTTCTGCCTCCTCGTCGTCGGGCGGGAGACTTCTTGGCGGTCGTAGTGTGGAGCTGCGGACGGTGGAGGACGAATACTCGTATCTCGAGTCTCCGCGGTTCCCGGCGCGCGAGACACTGCGGTACTTGCGTTCCGAGCGGGCGTTTGCGGACGGTGTGTTCGGCGGACAGTCGGTAGTGTCATTTGAAGCCCGAATACGAGCGTTTGAGCCGCCGTCGCTTGGATCGTCGTCGTTTGAAGTCATCGGGGAGTACGTGTACATACGACGGCCGTCTTCGCTCGTGCAGATTCGCCGTGGGCGGCATGATGGCCTGCATCCGCTTCGAAATGGAGAAGCGGTCGTGGACTTCAGCAGGCATGGGCCGGGATACATCAACAAACTCGTGCTGTCAACGGACCACCGGTTCCTTGCATACACTTTCGACAAGAGTGGTGCAGAGTCTTACAGCTTGCATGTTGTCGACATTGCATCCGGTGACTTTGTGTGTGATCCGGTGCCGAATGTGTACAATGTGGTCTTTTCTGGTGTTCCTGGAACGCTGGTCTACACTACGCTGGACTCGTCCGGACGACCGTTTGCCGCCTTTTCCCACACCCTGTTCTCTCCGTGTGCCGACTCTGAACGCCCATCATTGGCATTGCCGCTGTCCACCACGACAACGGCGACTGCAGTGGGTCCGCCCGAGCTGCTGTATTCTGAGGCCGATCCGTCGTTTTTAGTGGACGTTGGGCTGACGAAAGATGCGCTGTTTGTGTGTGTATCTGCGGCATCGAAAACAAGTACGGAAACGAGAATAGTGGACGCGGGGCTGCATCACGGGTCGCTGCAGCTTGTGCAGAAGCGGGTGCACGGATTGGAATACTTTGTGGAGCATCGCAAGGGGCACTTGTACATTGTCAACAATGCCGTGCCGAGCAAGGGAAACCAGCTTTCCATCACAAGCATTGAGAAACCGGGGATCGAGAATTGGGAGCGGATTGCAGAGACAGGCGTCGTCGATGACTTGGAAGTGCTCAAGGATAATCTCATTGTAGTGGGCTCGAAGAGCGGCTTTCCAAATGTCCGATTGCTCACGCTTGGAGAGTCGCGTGACCGACCTGTGGTTGTGGAAAGCGAAATGGATGTGAATTTGCCGATCCAACAAGGCGTGGTTTCCCTTGGATCGAATCTGGATCCGGACGCAAGATTCGCGACCGTCATGATCGAGTCTCCTCTGCAGTCTCCGCAAGAGTTCAGCTTAGAGCTTTCCACGGGTGTCTTGCACAAAAAGTCGCTATCTCTTCTGTTGGATGCCAGGAACCGGGATGGCAGCCACGAGCAGAGCAGTGAAAGGATTCGGAATTTAGTTGCCAAGGATGATGCTCCGGTGACATTCGACGTTTCGTCATTGCATGTCCTAGAAACACACATGGTGGGGCCGACAGCAGAGGTTCCTCTGACGGTGGTTCGGCACCGCGATACGCCGTTGGACGGGACTGCGCCGGTGTTCATGACAGTGTATGGCGCCTATGGAATTTCTCATTCCGCGAGATACGAGCCGTTTCGGCTTCCGATGATGCAAGACGGATGGATCTTTGCTCTTGCGCATGTTCGTGGGGGCAGTGAACTGGGTCCGCTGCACCATGAGTTTGGACGTCAGATGCACAAAAAGAACACGTTTCACGACCTGATCACCTGTGCCGAGTGGCTCGTTCGCAGCCGATATTGTCAAAGCGGGAAAATTGTTGTTTCGGGGCACTCTGCGGGTGGCATGGCTGCTGCTGCGGTGCTTAATATGCGTCCCGAGCTCTTTTCAGCAGCGATTCTCAATGCACCGTTCGTCGATGTGTTGTCCACTGTCGCGAATCCAGAACTCCCGTTCACTATTCACGAGCGTGACGAATGGGGCAACGCAGATGACGACAATGTGTTCCGTTACATCAAGTCGTATTGTCCGTACCAAAACATCCGAGACTCCCATTCGTATCCGCCCGTCTACGTGTCCTTGTCGCTCGATGATCGGAGAGTACCCGCGTGGGGTCCGCTGAAATACTTTGCTCGAATCAAGAGTCGCCGAGCTGCGGCGCTCGGTAAAGTTCCAGACTTGCTGCAAGTCCATGAACAAGGCGGCCACTTCGTGGACCTTGTGTCACCATCAAAGAAGGCACGCGAAATGTTCTTTGCCAACTCTTGCGTTGGGAATCTAGGGAACTCGGCATTCGCTTCCTAGAAAAAAGAACTCATTCGCGTCGGGTGTGTTTTTTTTATTAATATTTTAAAAAAATTAATAATATTATAAAAGTTTTTGGAACAGCCAAAATTGTAATAATCAGAATGAGTAAAATGGCATGATAAATACCAAGAGAAAAAGACTCCCCAGAAGTCTTGATTCATTCTGGGATGCGATAGATGGACACCGGATTCGCAGTCTTCTTCCTGTTTGGGGTTTTCCCTTTCACGAAAGCATGGGACTCACGCCGGGACGCTCCTTGAAGATGAGCGACACTTTTCTAGGAGTTCGACTCGTGTAAGGTGATCCCGCAGCTGGCGGTTCCCACGGGATCAGCGCCGCGTTTGCACGACCTTCGTTTCGAATCGACTGGTGTGACCGTTCGCGACCCGTTGTCTTTTTCTTGATTGTTTCTCGCACGACTTTCTGCGACAGCACGCGCGGACTGACATTCGCAACGACATTTGCAGAGGCCGCGCAATTGCGACTGGTCGGTGCTTGCGAATCGCCGAACATCTTCGAAGCATCGTATACAGCAGCATTCCGTCCATGTTCTGATCCAGGCATGATGACTGTAACGGATCGGCCCGGGAACTGGCTAATCGACTGCGGAGCAGCTATTTGCGTTGGAGGGGTCGACATCGTAGCGGGCGATGATGCGACGGTAGTCGCAAAATCCAACGGAAGCGCTGGTATGTAGGTTGCACCGGTAATCAACACTTTGCGTGATGGTCCTGCGGTATGCAAGGTTTGTAACACATTTTCAGGCTGGAACTGGCTATGGAGATTGACGGGTTCCGCGGTTGACGTTGACGCCGAGTCCTTTGTATATTCCATGGAGTGCGACTTCCGTGCTGCCGGTTGCAGAAAGCTGCGGTTGTGCGATGGAAACGTTGAGCCAGTGATGGTGACCTTTTTCAACGTTGGCATGCATGTGCGATCTCCGAGAATAACGGGCACATCGTATTTCTCATTGTTGCCAGCGTCTTCTGATATGGTGTTTGTTTCCGGGTTCTTTGAAACCTGGGAGTTCTTGTGCAGCATCGGAAGTGGAATTGACGAAATTGGAAAATGCTCCTCAAAGTACTCTGCTTCATCAATGCGCGCAAGCTCGTCTTCCACAATCGGTTCGCGATTTCTCTGCACCGAGGCAGAAATATGAGCAATATCAGACATCGTAGACTGCTTTCGGTGCTGTCGAGTGGACTGATCCAAAGGTGAGCGCACACGCGGGGAAGTCGTGGACAAGCTGTTCCGATGATGCGGTCCATGTCTTGAACGGCCCGAAGAATGCAATCCACGAACAAACTGGTCATTCAGATTCGATTTTGCATCCGCTTGAATATTCGCAGACGATCGAATCTCTTCTTGCATCATGAACAGTTGGTGTCGGATCTGCTCGTTCTCATTCTCAGTCTCAGCAAGACGCTTGCGAATCCAGTTCAGCTCCGATTCGGGATCAAGTTTCATTACGTCCACAAAAGTCCCATCTGCTCGAGATGGCTCCAATTCCTCACCGTCTTCCGAGTCAACTAAATCACCATGTTGATCAACAGCATTCTCAAAATCCAACATGTCATCCGTGTCTTGTCCGTCCCCAACCGCAACCGCAGCACTGCCACTGGATTTGAAGGGGTTCATAGAATTCCGTCGACATGCAGCCGCAACAAGATGAGAAGCTCTTCGCAGTTTTGTCTCCAAGTCTGAAACCAGATGCTTCAACCGAATGTTCTCGCGAACAAATTGCACAGCATCCGTTTCTTTGCTAATGGTAACGAACAATTGCTGCTTCCATCCACACAGCACCGAAGTCAGCTCGCGCTTGTCCGCCGGCACGATCGGCGCTTCAAACCGTTCTTCAAATTCAACATCGTCAATCTCTTCTTCGTTCTTGTACTCTTGGGACAGCACAAGGAATTCAAGAATTGATGACAGAACAGACTTCCAACTGTCAATAGGAAGCGGGGCGTGTGCCATCTCGACGGGGATCGTAGTTCTTCTGTGTACTGTACTCCTGAAGAATCCGACACGGTTGCCCAGAAAAGAAAAAAAAAGACTATGCAAATGTTGTTGCAGTGTTGCTGCAAATTTTTTTGGGGAGGAAAACAACAACAATAGCAATGGCAAAACTTTCAGTTGGGAAAAGAGGCCCTCCAGCTGAGGAAAGCGCAACCTGTCTTTTGATGGGATTCGAACTGCTTGCACGCTTACATCATGTTTTTGCTTGCATCAGCAGCATTCAATCGCAGAAAAAAAAAACATTAACGTGAGCGACAGCAGTTTTTCTGTTTCATTTTCTCCCTTCGGTTTCTTCGCTCCCTCTAGCGCTGTGCAGATCCTGACGCTCGCCAACACGTAGAAAGTGAGAAAAAGAGAAAGAAAGAAAGAAAGAAAGAGAGGGGAGAGAGAGAGAGAGACGCGTCTTTTGCACAAACAGGTGCGAACAAAAGACCTGCTTCATGGTTGTGTGCAACCGCTTCCAAGTATTCCGGATCGATTGTCGTCGATTTCGACTTTGACCGGAGCAAAAGAAGCTGTCGTTCGCTTCTTAGCGAACTTCTATGGATCCTTCCTATCACTTTTTTATTTACTATTTATCCGCAAAGTCAGAAGTGCCTATTCCAAGCGAGAAATGTGCGTATCGACTATTCGCCCTTCGGAACATTTCCATATGCAGAGGTCCGTCCGTCGGCTGTAACGGATCCATATTTCCGAACGCGCCCCACCACGCACTAGGAACTGAGAATGTCGTGCAGACTTCCAAAAAGCCAGCAGTGGCCATTTCGTTTCGGCTTCCTGCTTTCTCTTACTTGACTTGGTTTTTCTTTTTCTTTCTTTCTTTTTCTGTTTTTGTTTTTGTTTTGTTGTACTTCACTTGGCAGGAGTTCCACGGTTGATGAATTTCAGATTCGATTCAGCAACGATGATTGTGCCGAAGTGTACGGTTTCGACTCTGTGCGTTTTTGCATGTGTGCTTGCATTGTCGTCTGCATCGACGATGGTTGCTGGGCATTCGTTCTCGTTTCTGAGTCTTCAGCAACTGACGAATGATCCACCACCAAATGTTCCATATGCACTGATTATTCAGAGATCACAGTGCGAAAGTGACAATGAAGTGCTTGCGAATGCCACGGGAGTTTACACGATGTCTCGGGAAATTGATTCGATTCCTTCTGTTGCACTAGACAATACGATTTACTTTGGATTTCGGTTTGCATTTAATATTTCTCGTCCTTCTGGTGGTTTTGCGTGCGGCTGCTTCTTTGCAGTTCAGTTTTTTGGAGATACTTACGACATTATCCAGCTTCCACAGCCGGGGGCGGCAGACACTTGCAGAGTGCTTGCGATTGACTATGTTCCTGGGTCCCCGGTGCTGACAGTTGCGTCGTCGGATGCGACAGCCGGGGCGAACGTTCAGCCATTTCACATTGAAACCCGCCAGTTCGGTGTCCCACTGGTGTTTCCTGTGGGTCTTCGCATTATTTCGTTGACCTCCATTGCAGCTCGAGACCTGAATGCGTCGTCCACGCAGTATGCTCTAGGTGGTGTATTTTCTTGGGAAGCGCAGGTTAGTCCGTTATTGATTTTCACACAAAATGGGATACTGTCGACTGTCACCATTCCTCAAAATGCGCCTTCTTATCAGGGTGGATTTTATCCAGTGGCGCCGTACGGGCTTGTCAACCGTGACGACGGTATCATTTTCATTGCCGGGCAGCTCTATGATGGCAACCTCGGAACGCCGGCTTTGTGGTACTCGACTTCCAGTCAATCGTGGACGACTCCGGTGGCACCCTTTTCGATCGGGACTGCTGTGACTGCGGATCCGCTGTCTTCTGACGTGTACTTTGCCGGATCAACGGCAGGATCATGGTCGGTGTACAAGACCACCAATGCGTCGACCACGCTGTCCTTGGTTGCATCGGGCGATTGCACGCTTTGTCAAGTGAAGAGAGTGATGATGGTCACATCTCTTGCAACCTTGCATCAGAGATTGTGGACGCTCGTTTCGTATCATTCATCAGAGGAATGGCAGCTCGGGTCAGCAATTGCGGTGATCGGACCGGAGAATGCATTCTTGTTCGGTGGCGTCCTCCAAGACCTGGACTACACCGCAGATTGCCCTTCCTCACCCGTCGTTCCTCCGCACCATGACGATGAGGGGTCATCGAATGACGACAAAAAACGCAATGTCATCATCGGAGTCACTGTGACAATGGGCATCCTCGTCATCATCGCCGCCGCTGCCGTCTTCTTTGTCATCCGCAAGCGAAGATTGACCTCTTATGCCACCGTTTAAGGCAAACTTCGCACCCTCCCTCTGCGGTATTCTCTTGTGTTATTTTCACTGCATGTCTTTTATATATTTAAATAAAAAAGTGAGTACTTATTTCATTTGCCCGATATCCTCTCTCTGCCCTTCTCTGTCTCCGGCCGTATCGCTCGAAAGGACTGACCAAAAATAATAATAATGATAATAATGATTGGTATGAAATAAATAGATTAAATACGATTAAAAAAAATTCTTGTAACGTTTGTAGTGCATGTGCCCCGACCGAACGGACTCGATAACTGCCGAGAATCAGTCACTCCGACACAGCTGCCTTGTTCAGGATGTTGCTGTACTTTCAACACACACTTTCGATTCGGCAACAGCATGAGAAGTTTGCGTTGGAGGATAGTATCTGTTAAAGTTGAAGGAAAAGAAGTCGTATACTGATCATAATACAGAGACTAAGAGTTGTGAGGAGAAAGAGGAAAAAGAAATAGAATGTCGTTTCCAAGCTCGACGCTGTTTGATGATCTTCCAGCGCCAGATTTTCCCTTCCCAGACCATCTTTCCGCAACCACGCTTCCTTCTTCCGTTCGGTTTCAAGTGTCATCTTCGTCGACCAACGGCCTTTTTCTGACTCCACTGGACGCCGCGTCTTCTGCTGTGAATTCTGATCGACCCAGAACAACTAAGCAGATCACCTCCATAGCTGATCTAGACGGGATTTTGCAAAAGGCTCCGAGTGCAGTGTCCAGCATAAGTCTGTACAACGTGTATCTAGGGCAGAATGACGGACCTCGTGTGATTGCGTCGCTTATGCACTTTTCGAAGATGCGAGTAGTGGATCTTGCATGTTGCGGGATCGACGATTCGATGTGCATTGCGATTTCAAGGGCAATCATCCGGTCTGCATCGTTGCGGTCGATTGAGGTTCTGTCTCTTGGTGGAAACAGGATCGGCAATGCGTCTGCATCGACGACGTTGGCGGACTGTCTCGCAGGAATGAAGAATCTTCATGTGCTGAACTTGCGCTTCAATGTGATTGGAGATGTCGGCATGCGTGGAGTTGCGAAGGCCCTGGAGAACCATGGATATCTGTCCCACGTGAACTTGTCGTCGAATATGATTGCCGATGGCTCATGCGATGCGTTAAGTGAGATGATTAAGAATGCTCCCTCTCTTCGAGTCCTGGAACTGCTGGGTAACCCAATAGGAGATGAGGGCCTTGCAAAGATTTGCGAGGGCATCCACTTCTCGCGGACTCTGAAGACTCTGGATTTGTGGTGCAATCGGTTCGGTCCAGATGGCGGGAGAGCGTTGGAATCTGTGCTGTCGTCTGTGAATTGTCCGTTGCGAACGCTTTTGCTGGGCAAGAATGCTCTCGGAGATGCGGGAGCGGCAAGCATTGCAAATTCATTGTTTCGGAATGTGCAGCTGCAAGTGCTGGACCTCTCAGGATGCCAGTTGACAGATCGCTTCGCGCGCGTTCTGCATCCCATCCTACTAGGACAGTCAAGGCTTCGAGTCCTGTGCATCAAACAGAACGAGCTGACGTTTTCAGGATGCAAAGTTATCTTGGATGCCAGTTTACGGTCTCTTTCCATGCGCATCTTGCATGTCGCAGAGAACAGATTGACGATTGCTGAATGTGAGTTGCTTGCAAGTCACCATGAAGCGAGTCTTTCGATGCTACGCAGAGATAGCAGCAAGCATCAGAGTTATCGATTGCTGGGAGCGGAATCTGATGTGAACGACGATTACAATCCGGTTTCTGATGTGAATGGGTTTACGCCAGCGAGCTTTTCAAACTCTGGATTCGATTCTCTGTTTTATGCGAATGGAAGGCATCTCAAGGATCTCGAGTCTTTGGAGCTCGTTTGCTTTTCTCCAACGTATCATGTTGACACTGAGCCGGAAGAGCGAGCACCACCTCTCATGATCGAAGTCCCTGAGGAGCTGCTTTCCGAAGAAGATAAACAGGAGCAGCAGCAGGATGAAGCGAAGGAGGAAGTAGAAGAGGATTACGATGTTGAAGTTGATTTCGACGGTTCGGAAGAGTACAACGAATTTGCCGACGAAGAGTATGATCACTCCGCTGCCGGGACAGATCAGCGCTCCCATAAAAGCGAGAATCCAGATCTCGACGATCAGCGGCTGTCTGTATCGCATGAAGAGACTGTTCCGGAGTCAGATGAAGAAGATCGACTGAGCGAGCGTGCGTCTGCATGTTCCAGTGCTCCAGTAGATCCAGTTCCAACTGCTTCAGCATCTTCTGGTCAACAGGTTCATAACAACCATGTCGACAACGACAATGACCTAAAGAGAGAAGAGTCCATTGCGAAAGTTGTGCACGATTTGGAGTCGATGCAGACGAGTGATCCGGCGGCTTTTGAAGAATGGATTATCCGAATGGCAGATTCCTTGAAGAGGGAGCAGCAGAAAAAGAACGAAGGTATTGCAGTTCTGGCTCCTTCTTCTAAGGCGCGAAGCGAATCGAGTGAACAGACACCATCCGCAGCATCCGCTGCTTCAGCCGAGCCTACACATTCGTCCGTTATAGAAAATCAACAGCCACAGCCACAGCCACAGCCACAGCCACAGCCACAGCCGCAGCCGCAGCCGGAGGTGGCAGAGGATGTAGAGCCATCTGCAGCGGAGCCATCTGCAGCTCCTGTTTCGAGCTCATCACAAGCACATGCAGCTCCTCAATCGGCAACCGCTGGTCTTTCGGAGGGTGCTGCGAGGCAACGATCAACGTCTAATGCCCATCGATCTTCAGCAAAGGCAGATAACGCTACTTCTAGTAACTTGCCTGGCACCACTGTTGCCGCATCTACTTCTGATTCACCGGTTATTTCCACCGTTCCTGCCTCCGCGGATGAGTCGTCTGCCTCTAATCACAGGAGGAATGAGAATAGCAAGCAGACGACGACGTCGTCGTCAACCACCACCAACCCAACGACAGCACCGCCACCAGCAGCAGCATCTCCCTTACCTGTCTCTCAAAAAGAGCATTCCCCGCCACCGAGCCCCGTCATTCGCAGTCGTGTGAATTCTCTGACCGACTTTGAAGCTCTTGAGCCTGATCACCATTCAAGTACTCACACATCGCGGCAAGCGGGTGTGAAGGAAGAAGCACTTCTAGATGAGAACGATGTCATTATCCGGGCCCTCAAGGAACGTGAGCAGCGGGAAGCGGCGTTGAATCTGAAAAAGGAAAGGGCAAACAGCACCAGCATGGCGTCACAGTCGTCAGTCGCCGAGCCTTCTACTCCGCAGAACGATGACCTCATTGTGAGGCTTCCTCCTGGCTACGAAGTTGATGAACAAAGAGTGGCTGCGCCGCCGACGTTCGGTGAGTCCCAGAACGATCCAGTCGCCGTTGTTGTTGCGCAAGACAGTACCGCTGGAAAAGATGCGGCAGCTTTTGACACGCAGTCGAGATCCAGCTATGCTTTGGATGAGGACATGTCGTACCGGAGCAGCGAAGATGGGTTCGACGATAGACTTTCCGCTGCAGTCTCTGCGGGCGTCATCACCTTCCAACCAATCCGCCTGTTCATTCCTGAGCGAAACACATACGACAAGGTGTCCCTGGAGATTCGCAAGCAGTGGGTTTCCATTAATAAGTCGTCTGTGTTTGGCGGCAAGAAGACATCCGTCATTATTTATACTATGTTACCAACACTGGAAATTGAAAGTCATCCGTTGCATCTCAGCGAGCTCACCATCAAAACGTCTGGGGAGCGCCTTCCGCCTTCGACGTTTATTGTGACGACTGCCGCTGGAAGAGCAAGTGATGTGGTCAGATCATTTATTGCTTTTAAGAGGGCGGCAGGTTTCATCACGGATGAGCCGTCTTTTGTCGAGGAGGTGTCGCAGCAACAGCCATTTTCGCCTCGAGCTGAGGACGGTCTCCTGGATGAACCCGAAGAGAAACCAGTCTTCCTTGTCGCTGACTATTCCAACTCTCCGTCACACACGCAGTCTTCAGCGGCAGCATCTCCAAGCACGCCGCAGAATTCTCATCATGAATCCTCATCACCTCATCTGAGGACGCAGGAGCGCCAGCGCTCAGGCAGTGTATTTTCGCAGTCATCGACCCACTCGTCGTCGTCTGCGCCAAAACAAAAGCGACGAGTGCGCGTCATTGCGGATTACGAGCCGAATGACGAGCGCATGTTGTCTGTCAAGCGTGGCGACATACTGGAGCAAATTCACGAGGAGCAGGGATGGTGGATGTGTCGCGATACCAAGAATCGCTTCGGATTTGTTTCCCCTTACTATTGCGAGGATGTGGATGAAGTCAACTCTACTTTGTAAAGCCGCAAGTCATGGAAGGGAGGAAAGAAAATAGTGAAAAAATTTGACGAGGGGAGAAAGAAACAGACGAAGAAAAGAAGCGACTAGATAAAATTAAAAAAGGATGCGTCCAGTTCGTGTTCTTTACGGGGATTGCTATAGCGTGAGCTTACCGTGCCGTATGTGCCCCGGATGCGGTGGGGCCTGCGGATCCCGGCCGTCCAAGAGACAGGCGACCGCGGTAAAGAAGATCCAGAACGGCCTGACGGCGATCTGGAGTCATGTTACTACTGCGCGATAGCGATCGATTCGGAGACTGGGAAGCTGGGCTGCCACCAAGAGAAAGTGCAGAGGGGCCGCGAGATTGCATGGAGTACGGAGCAGACGGCGGCCGGAATGACGGGGGAAGCACAGATGCAAGAAAACCTCCCTGATCGTCATCGAATGAAGATACCATTTGCCGACCTCCAGTATCGTACAAATTCTTGCGGAGGGAAGCGCCGCCGGAAGACCTGGGTCGTGCAGACTGCGGCATCGATGCATACGAGCCTGCAAGTCCTTCATCTTCGCTGGAATCGAATTCCTGAACACCTCGTCTTGGGGCACTGTGCTGTTTGCTCATCTCTGACACTGAAATGCGTTTGATGCCACTTGCCGAAGGAGGTCTTGGAGACATTCCGGAAACATTGGACACGCTCGACGACACACCGCTCGAAGTGAGTCGGACGACTTCTCGTTCCTGCATTGACGGTTTGCTCTCCGATGGAGGGCCTTCGTTGGGAGTCGGCGACACAGCGACACGCTCGGCAGACTTTTCCTTGTCTCGTTTCATTGCAGAAAAATTGCGGTGACCATAGTAAGGGGCATTGGACTGTTGCGGACTCTTGGTTCGATTCGTTGCAGAAATTCGGGGCTTCTTGACGGATTTTGGGCTGGGAGAATTGGTCGTATCTACGAATGGAATTCCGTGTTGCCGTGTAGACGTTGGCGTCACGTACGCATGCGGGTTTCCATATAGATGAAGCGATGGAACGCGCCACGCTCGCTGCTTTTGCTGCGGGTTCACGAGCAATCGGCACGAGGACAACACACGTTCCATATTTCGTTGACGTTCCTTCATCAGCGCTTCCTTCAACTGGCGCTGTCGTTCCAACATCAGATTGTAGCGTTCTGCCAGGCGGGTAAATACATCCAAGTGCGCCAATGGATCTTCTTTTGTTTCTTCGACTATTTTGAGTCGTGTTTGCGCCTTGATAATTCCCCAGTTCGTGCTTGCAATCTCAGCAACCAGTTCGTCATCGCGCTTCATGCCTTGGTCAATCTCCTTCACAAGAGACTGGCTGATTGCATTCGCATTGGATTCCTTCAATCGCCTGATCTCGTCCTCCAAATCCTTGATACGCGTCTCGTATTTCCTCTTCTCTTCATCCAACGAAGCCCGCCCACGTGCAACTTCTCCTCGCAATTTTGTCAACTCACGAGCATTTGATCCGAGTCTCGACAAAGCGTCTTCGCGGCTCATTTGAGCTCTTTCGAGCATCGACTGTGCATTAGACGCCGACGACTGCGCTTCCTTCAGCGCGTATTCAAGCTCCGTGATCTTTTGTTTGTACTCCAACTCCATTTGCTCCATTTGTGCCTTATGCGCTTGGTTAAGGTTCGCCATCTCCTCCTCGTGCTGCTGTGCTGCGTGTGCTATTTCTTCTTCCTTCAAACGCAGCCTGTCCGTCAACTCCTCCAACTCGCCCCGCAGATGTGCGAGTTCATCTTCATACCTGTCGCGAAGAGATCGTATTTCATCCTCATGCTCCGCTTTCATCGTCTCCATTTGCTCTTCGTATTCGCCCTTGACATCTCGCATTT
Source organism: Andalucia godoyi (assembly GCA_009859145.1). Lineage (NCBI taxonomy): Eukaryota > Jakobea > Jakobida > Andaluciidae > Andalucia > Andalucia godoyi. Next base: position 226,344 of record VRVR01000033.1, read on the forward strand.
GCTGATCAAAATCTCTCTGCATCTCGACAATCTTCGTTTCATACGAAGCTTTCATCGCCTGCATTTCTCGACGGTTTCTTTCTTCTCCTTCCGCCAATCGCTGCTGCGCTTCCTCCAGAGCAGCTCTCAGCTCATCCATTTCCTGCTTCATCTTGAATTTCAGAGCATTCATTTCCTTTTCGAATTTCTCCCTCATGGAGTTCAGCTGTTGCTCAGCGGATTTTTCTCCGGTGCTCTGCGCTTCCTCCTCATTTCCCGTCCAGTCATAGAACATCATCCATTCCGGCCGGAACTTGTCTCCCAGCTTGCAAGCCTGGATCAGTTGCTCTCGCAGAACAGTCAGCTCCCGCAGGTATGCCTGACGCATCTTTTTGAACTGCGAATCTCGTCTTGCGAGTTGTCCTCGAAGATAGTCCAATTGCATATCGTTTCGTTTTAGACGATCGACTACTTCCTGTGTTCGCTGCTTATAGATCGACACGACTTCTTGAATCTTCTGACGCCCTTCCGCTGAAACGCCTCCCCCCATCGCCGCATTCGCAGACCCTTTTACATTTGGGGAAGGGCCAAGGGATGCGTTCATTCCGCCGGAATCCTCGTTACCACCGTTTCCGTTGTGGCTACTGTTGTTATTATTACTGGCATCTTTTGGATTCCCATTCGAACTGTGGAGATTGGAGGGGGCCACATTTGCGGAAACAATGGATTGCTTGCGAGGAGATACAGAAACGTCGTCCAAGCCAATTGCCGAAAACACATTCTCGAGAAACGAGTGCAAAGCTTGCGACAGCTCCTTGTCCAGCTTTTGCTTCTCAGTGAGCGACTGCGGGGTCCGTGCAGACATTGGCAGCACTGGTTTTTGTGCCGATGGAGGTTCTGCGGCCATTAAATTAGTAGGGAGGTAAGAGGAGAACATGGTGAAGATCTTGTCGCGGACATCAAATAACAGCCTTTCCGTCTCGGGAGCAGATCGCGCAGACGAAAGCAACACAGATCTTCGTGGAGACGAAGCCACATTCTGCGAGAGATCGAGCAGTGGAATCCCAGATGGCTTGCGCCCGCCACCATGCATGCTGCTTTTAGCATGGTTGTTGTTGTTGTTGTTGTTGCTGCTGCTGCTGCTGCTGCCGCTGTAATTATTACCATGGGAATTGTTATTGCTATTGCCATTGTTGTTGATCTTATTACTGCCAACGTTCTTGGTATTGTCATCATTGTCATAATCCGATTGTGAAGCATCCAATTCTCTCCGCTGTCTCTGGTCAGAATTATAAAACGTTTGGACTTCTTCCAGATGTCCATCCCCGTCATCCCCATCGTCATCATCGGAAAATGCGGGATTGAAATCATCAGAGTCATCGCCGCCGTGCTTTGCCAACTCAGTCCTTCGAATCACTGCTTCAATCTCCTTGTCATTGGGGTCTCGAAACGCACCCTGCCGCAATACATCCGCGTTCATACAAAATAACCCCACTTATTCAACTAGCAAAAGGAAAATCAACTATCAAAAAATAAAAAAGAAAAAAGATAAAGGAAAGAAAATTTGTCGCACAATCAAAAATCATAACAATCCCATGTATAACACAGCAGGATTCATTAGCAAACAAAAGGATCAGTATATATATATATATATATATTGATTCGGAGAAACGAAAAATGGTTCGGCCGTTTTGACAAATGTAGGAACGGTTTTTGGAAAGACATGGAAGATAAGGGACCGGGGAAATGTAGGGCAACTCCACTTAGGGTTGCTCGCACGCCCATTGGGGTCGGAGTGTGGCTTGGCTTTTCCCCCGAAAAAGTGTCGCGCATGCTTGGGACATTTGGAGCGATCTTTTTCGTCTGATTGTATTTTCTTTTGTTGTTAATATGTGTTATTTAAAATATTAGTTTTTTTTAAGGATTAGTTTTTGTTTTTTTGTTTTGTTTCTCTTCCCGCCTCTGCTCTGCAAATTCTTAAACAAAGTCATCGCTGCACATATTTCTGTAATCAGCAAGCCGAAGAAGAAAAGCCAAAGAACAACAGCAAGATACCAAAGAAGAAATGTCGTCTCGCAAGTCAGAATCTGTTGTGGAGAAGCAACGCAAGGAGGATTTCCAAGTGGAGTCGTCGACCACAAAGCCAACTTTGGACACGACGGAGTGGCCTCTGTTACTGAAGAACTATGACAAGCTCCACATTCGCAGCGCACACTACACTCCGATTGCTGCTGGTTGTTCTCCGCTGAAGCGCCCCATTTTTGACTATGTTCGTTATGGTGTGATCAACCTGGATAAGCCTGCAAATCCGTCGTCGCACGAAGTTGTTGCTTGGATCAAGCGGATTTTGCGCGTGGACAAGACCGGCCATTCCGGCACTCTGGATCCCAAGGTTACAGGATGCTTGATTGTGTGTGTTGACCGTGCAACGAGACTTGTCAAGGCCCAGCAGGCTGCAGGAAAGGAGTACGTGTCCGTGCTTCGCATGCATGACAAGGTTCAGTCTGAGCTCCAAGTTTCCCGTGCTTTGGAGAAGCTGACTGGAGCGTTGTTCCAGATGCCGCCCGTCATTTCCGCTGTGAAGAGACAGCTGCGAATCCGAACCATCTATGAATCAAAGCTCTTCGAGTTTGACGCCGAGCGCAATCTGGCTGTCTTCTGGGTCTCTTGCGAGGCCGGCACCTACATCCGAACCCTCTGTGTGCATCTTGGACTGCTTCTTGGAGTTGGCGGACATATGCAGGAGCTGCGACGCGTGCGCTCTGGTATCATGTCAGAGAACGAACACATGGTTTCCATGCACGACGTGCTCGATGCCCAGTATGTGTACGACAACCACAAGGACGAGTCGTATCTCCGACGCGTCATCCGACCTCTTGAGATCTTGCTGACAAATTACAAGCGTATTGTTGTCAAGGACTCTGCCGTCAATGCAGTGTGCTATGGTGCAAAGGTTATGATCCCCGGCTTGCTGCGCTTCGACTCATCCATCGAGGTCGGCGAGGAAGTTGTCATCATCACCACCAAGGGCGAGGCTGTCGCAATCGGTGTTGCGCAAATGACAGGACCGATCATGGCCACTGTTGACCATGGAATTGTTGCCAAGATTAAGCGTGTCGTTATGGAACGCGATACGTATCCTCGTCGATGGGGACTTGGACCGGTTGCACAGGAAAAGAAGAAGCTCGTCGCTTCTGGAAAGCTCGACAAGTATGGCCGACCGAACGAGAACACCCCCAAGAACTGGGCAACGGCGTACAAGTATCATGATGGTGCCGCTGCTGCACAACAGGCAGAGGAGTCGAACGGACACTCTGCTCAAGAGTCGAAGCCTGCAAAGATGCTGATTGAAGAGGTTGAGGCCGTCACTCCAAAGGAGAAGTCCAAGGACAAGGATGAGAAGAAGTCTGAGAAGAAGGACCGCAAGCGTGAGCGCGAAGTTGCATCATCGGACTCGGAGCAGGAGTCCAAGAAGAAGAAGAAGGACAAGGAGGAGAAGAAGTCTGAGAAGAAGGAGAAGAAATCAGAGAAGAAGGACAAGAAAGAAAAGAAGGACAAGAAGAAGAAGAATGATACGTCAAGCAGCAGCGATGAAGAGTAAAAAATGATTTCCCCTTCTTTTTCTTGTTACGAGAACTCTTTCATTACTATTTTCTTTTGTTTTTGGTGTGGGTGCAGGAAGAAGAAATACGTCTTCCAGCGAATGTCGTCGTCATTTATGATGTTTGTGGCTTTGCTGTGGAGTCATAGGAGTGCGGTTTCCATCTTGCCGTGGTCGAAAAGGGTGGCTCGCAGACAGCAGAGAAAATACGTTTCCGCAAGATGCAGACGCTGGATCCGCAGAAAAGAACGGGTGATTGAGAGCGTCCGCTGCCGAAACTCGCTTTGCTGGATCATACTGCAGCATTGACAAGAGAAGGTCGATCGCGAGTGTCAGATCCGCGGAAACGCGTTGTCCACTGCGCTCGCCTGGACGGTATTGCAAAACCTTTTGCGATATTTGTCTCCGCTGCCGCTCCACATCGACATTCAAAAAGAACTTTTGAAAGTCAACGCTCCTTTCTGCATAGCTCTGCAGCTGTTGCCAGTGGACGGTTTGGGAGGCCGTCGGCCACGCTTGTTCGCAGGCCTTCCCGAGCAGCGCAAAGATCTGAAGAATCTGCGAGATCTCGATCGTCCGATCCGTCGAGGATGACTCAGGGTGATCTCGTTTCCCCGTTAGCAACGACGATGACGCAGTGGAGGAAGACGGCGGCACAGAAGAAGAGGAAGATGACACAGGAACCCCGGGGCCGTTCGCCGCGTTTCCATTCGCAAGAACGGGGGGTTTTGCAGGCAGCTTGGACGACACTTGTCGGGACTGTCTTCCCGGGAACATGACGTGCGTTGTGATCAATTCGTACATGATGCATCCAGCCGACCAGATGTCAATTGCGGGTCCGTAAGATGAAGAGCCAAGCAACAGCTCTGGCGCACGATACCACAATGACACCACTTCTGGATCAGACGAATAGTCCACTGCTGACGGGCAAAGCAAGTGTGCTCGTGAGTGAAACGCTGCGGGTTTGGCCTGCCTTGCAAGTCCAAAGTCCGCAATCTGCACTTTTCCGTCACACACAAGAATGTTGGACGGCTTGATGTCGCGATGCAGAATTCGAACCGACGGGCCGTGCAGATACCGTAGCCCTTGCAGCATCTGCCACATAATGCAGCGGATCACACGGAACGGAAGCAAGTACTTTGCATCTTTCGCTTGCTCCAGCAGCATTTGCAAGTCATACTCTGCATAGTCAAACACAAACGCCGCCTGACCACTCTTTGGACTCATGAAGCAGTCTCGCAAACACGCAGCGTTCTCATGGCTCAACAGCTGCAAAATCTATCGCTTTTTGCTATTTGTTTCTTGATTTTGTTTGTCCCCCGACCTCGTCATTCAAGAAAAACCATGCACACATAAGCAACAATAAACCAGACATCATCAACAGCAACTTTAAAAGAAAGAAAGAAAAAACAATAAAAGTAAAAAGTAAAACAGCAGAAGAAGAAGACATGCACCAGCGGTCTCGTTCTTTTTCTCTTCTTTTTGGCGCATCGATGAAAACATACAGATAATTCCCGGATAAAAGCAGGTCGAAGCATGGATGACGACGACCCCGAGCTGGTCCGCAGTCTCACAGTCTTGATAACGACATCCTTTCCATGCACCAGGTCTCGGTATCGCTTCACTTCGCCGTGTGTTCCCGAGCTCACAAAGCCCACGTATTGGTACTTTGCGAAATGATTCTTGTACTCGGTCTCGTAGTATCGTGCGATGTCCTCCAGCGAACATGCGTCGCCTTTCCAGCCCGCAGTCCGCCCTTGAATCGCCATCGTCGACGATTTGGCCTACATATCGCAGAATACTGCATGCAGTATGCATGCAACATGACCATCTCTGTAGCCCACTCGGTTCTCTCTGCGCGCGTGCTTGGAGGTCCCTTTCTCTTCAGGAAAATGTACAGTAGGTCATCCTTTTTTAAAAAATTCCTATATAAACTGATTTTTTAAAATAGAATAACAATCCACATCGGCCGCTGATGCGCCTGCGATACAGGACACTGCATCAATAATACCTTACTGGGTCTAATTGAGAATATTGCAATGTTGCATAACAATCGATCCATCGAAAGCAATCGTCTAGATACTGTCGACGGCCCGTTTCCAAAACACCAGACTTGAAACATCGTATTTTCTTTTCAGGTCGTTCGTGCAAACCAGACCTGAAAGAGCCCAACGCTAGAGCCTTGAAGCCTCTTGTCAAGACGATGAAAACGATATTAGACACAATAAAAACAGTTCAAAAATAAATAAATAAGACGTCTACGGTGCTTATGGATAACCAGCGAGAGAGAGGGGGGAAGCAAGCAATCAAAGATGTGAATTGGCAGCCAGGAACACAGATATAGTTTACACACAAAAGAAAAGAAAAGAAAAGAAAAGAAAAGAAAAGAAAAGAAGAAAAGAAGAGAAAAATTGTTGGGAGAGCGAGCTATCGATGGTCCGCGTATCTATACTTCGTCGTGGGGGAGGTCGTCAGAGGCATCGTTGTCGGCAGACATCTCTACAGGTGGACCGAGCAAAACCGGCAGCGCATCGTATGGGTTCGTCTTCAAGGTTCCGCGGACGACCTTGTCGAGTCCCTTTGAGAGATCCGACTTTGTGAAGGAGCCAACATAGGCACCTGCCCGCTGCTTCGATGGACTAATGATGACTGCCGATGGGAAGCCGCCTGGCACAACCAGCTTTCTCTGGAACTCTTCGGTAAGACGAGTGCCGTCGGCCCAGAAGAAGTGGAACAGCTTCAACGACGCCTTATCCTTTCTGACTTCTTCCAGCACCTTGGTGAACTTCTCAGTATCCTCTTTTTCGAGAGGGTCCAAAAAGGTGATGAAGCAAAGTCCCTTCTTGGTCAAGCACTGGCTCTCAAACGCTTCTTGCGATTCGAGATAAATTACCTCGGAAGCGGGAACTTCAATATTTGCCGTCGCCTGCTGCTGCTGCTGCTGCTGCTGTCGTTCTTCCTCTTCGTCGTCTGCCTTTGCCTTTGCATTTCCGTTCGTATTCGTGTTTCCCTTTTTTGAAGAAAGCTCCTTGAAAGCCTTGGACAGCTCCTTCTGCTTCAACTCTCCATCGAATACCGATCGAGAACCATCGGCAGCGATAAAGACAACCGACGGGAACGCAGACACGCCAAACTCCGAGACGACATCCTTGCTCTTCTCGTGCACTTCGCCAATCTTCAGCTTATCCTTGAAATCAATCGAAAGAGCTTTGAGCATCGGGGGTGTCTGCTTCTTGGACAGGAACACCAAAACATCGTACTTTCCGGACGTCGCATCCGCTACAGAAGCCACAGGCTCGACAAATGAAACCATCTTGGACAGTGCAAAGTCCGCCATATCCTTCGCAGTTCTTGGTCCAGAATAATCGACCGGCGTCTTCTTGTTCTTCTTTCCACCAGGGAACACCTTGATAGTCGGGAACCCCTGGACGCCGTACTGCCCTCCAATCGCTCGCTCTGCGTCTGCATCGACAGCAACAACCTTCACCAGTCCCTTGAGCTTCGTCGCAAGCTTGTCATAGATGGGTGCGAGGTTCTTGCAATGTCCGCACCACGGCGCAAAGAACTCCACAATGACAGTGTGATCCGTATCAAGAACAAGCTTCTGGAACGTCTTTGCATCCGCCATAATCACATCCGACTTTGCATCATACAGCGCTGAGGCAAACGTAAGACTCGCAACCGCCAGCACCGCAATCACAAATGTGCCTCTGGACTTCAGCATCTTGGTCCTCCAACACCGACGGATTGACACACCAACACAATATCCGTTGTAAGAATAGCAATAACAATAACAATAACAATTATGAAAGAGCAAAAGATAAAGCCAAAAAGAACGAAGAACGACGATTGTAGGATGAATAATCCAAAGACGATGCTGTCATCCGAGACACGAAGTTTGCCAAATTTTGCTTTTATCTTGAAATTCTGCATTGGGGGTGTTTCAGGTGGGAATGACGTGGCATTTGTTATCTTTACGACGGTTTTTGTTCAAAGGAGACCATTTCTTTCTTTCTTTCTTGTTGTTGTTGTTGTTGTTATTATTCTATAATACAGCAGGAACCCACAATTCAGGTGTGGCGAGTACATATGCGAACAGCCTCCATGAGCTAATCCAAGAAGATGTCCAGTTTCTTGATCTCGGAAGCGTACCTTCCAGCGTCGCCAATCCTCTTGTAGAGCTCTTTTCGAACAAGGATGTCTGGACACGCGGCCTCCAAGAACTGGAATGCTCGACGTTCGTTCCAGAGGCCTGCAGTTTTCAGAGCGTCTAGTGCAGACCACGCCCAGTGACGCCATTCCGTGGATGACACACGGTTCCTAAAGTACGCCACAAATTGATCGATAAACGCGGTGTCATCCTTCTTGAAGAAACGATCGAACAACACGGATGCAAACTCTTCATGCGGACTCAGACCATATGCTACGCACACCACATGGGCATGGCGGGGAGAATTCGCGGAACGGACAAACACTCGTGCGTCGTCACGTGTCAGGCTTAGCAAGTCCCTTCCAATCTCTTCAGAAAGAGTCAGAAGGGGGATTTTTGAACTTTGAATCTCATGCGAACGAACAAAGTTTCCTGCGAGATGGTACTGCACAGCTGCGATGCGGAACGCTTCAACACTTGGGTGCTCATTTGCCTCTTCCTCAAGTCGGAATGCAACTTCTTGCATCCGGTTTTCGCGGGCGAACACACGGTGCACACTCTTTCCGTATTGCGGGTAGCGCTTCAGGATAATCCTGGCCAAGGGCAGAGAGATCTCAAATGCAAACAGTTCCGGGGTGGCACCGGCAGCTGCAATTGCGTCCAGGTATGGCAGCAACAGAGAGACATCGCCCACGGCAAAAGAAAGAATGTGAAAATGTTCAATGATGTGCGAACGTTGCACAGCATCGCCATCGACAAGGACTTTGGCCAGCAACGCAGAAAACCGCACATTCACTTCTTCCCAAACCCGCTGCGCAGCGAAACTGAATCCCATTGTTTCTTGCGCAAACATCACACATAGCAATCCAAGCACAGACGGAAACCCATCCCATGAAACAACAATCTTCTCCATGAGCTCCAGAAACCGGCGACGATCAACGGAGAGGCTGTGGATGAAGTCCAGGAACACGCCCCGAATATTTTCGATGCTCTTTTCGTTTTCCTCAGAGGCTACTTCTGCAAAAATCGACTTGTTTGAAGTCAGGACGGACGACAGGGACAGCAGTGCGGAGTACACAATGGAAAGCGGCGATGAACGGCGAAAGGAAGAATCTACCTTGAGGGATTGGGCAAGGTTCGGAATCTGCAGCCCCTTGGTCGCCAACGACGCATCGTGATACACGAACGCTCGAATGAAATCGCACCAAATCATTACCAAACTGTCCTCCCAAACAGCGCAAACGGACGGATGCTCTGCCGCGTAGCCACGAAGCAGACGCCAAACAGGTTGCTGCGAAATTAACGGACAAGGAAACAATAGCACTCGCGCCACCAGTTCGTGAAACGATCCGAGAGATATGTGCAATGGCGGACGATCCACAATGACATCCGTAAAGAGTCGAAGAATATCCGGAAACTGCTCCTTTGCCGCAAAGTAGCAATCGTGAGCAATTCGATGAAATGAGAACATTTCAGATTGCGAATCATCGTTGTCGCTCAACAGCGCCAGGATCAACGCATTAATGGAGACATTACGCACCAACTTCGTCTTCATCGAGGGTGACGACGAAGACGAGAAAGGCGGTGAGAGTGGAGTGATCGGATTCGAATACGACGCTCCAGAACCGGGAGACCGTATCGACCACGTCGTCCGGTCGCGTTCCATCAATGACCACAGCGTTTCTTTGGCGGTGCCGATTCGCAGCAATCCAATCAACTCGCTGAACATTTCCGAGTTATCCGATTCAAAATCCGTGAGGCATTCTACATCGATATGACATTCCTCAAGATACTTGACGGGAAACTCCGCCGAGTGCGCTCTTAAAAAGGTTTCAAGAACAAACCGAATGACTTCTGGCTCTCTACAAATGAAAGCAAGCTCAAAACACTCCTTGACGATGTCTTTCTGGTCTCGCAAAAGAGAGTATGCGAGACACGCAATGAGAACAGCATCTGGATTTTCTCTAGAAATAAGCAGCAGCAAAAAGCAAAGCAGCGGACTGGTGTGATACCGAAAGTGATGGAACCCAGTAGAAATCGCTCGAGAGAAGGAATTGCATTTGGACAAAAACAAGACCTCAAAGAACGTCCCCCACTCCGCGCTCAGTTTCCTTGCAGCGGCAAACCGATGCCGGCGAGAGAAGTACAGGATGAGATCCTCCTGTGGCAAGCCAAGCATCGACAGCGGCGCGAGTCCGTTTTCAAAGACATCAAAATGAGGCGGAAGAAACTGGGGAAAATACGGAGATATCATCTTGAGGAAGAGGAATTTGACCTGGTCCGGAAGAACGGCAGCAGTGGTCTTGATCACAGGTATCCACAGCAAAAGGCTGGGATTCGCTGCGTGAAATCGAGCAAAGCACTTGTGCGCTTTTGGAAAGTTCTTCATATGACAAGAATAGACAGCCTGCGCGTACCACAGAAAGACACCGCAGTCGACATACCGTACCATCGATACTGCATCAAACGCACTCTCCGCAGTCTTGAAGGCATCAGGAACGACGATGTCCTCAGCACGAACAGGTGGCGCTTTCAGCTCTTCTTGTGCACAAGAAGGAGCATACAATTTTGTCAAATCCATGCCCGGAATATTCGCAAGCACATAAACTCCACCAACTGAGCACGGCAGATCCTGCATTCTCGGGGGATTTCCGAGGATGTGCGTGAAAAATGCCAACTGCAGTGCTGAATTGATGTCATTATTGCCGCTGCTCAGCATGACCTGCTCATCCTGATTCCTAAACACAGCATCCAAGTAATTCCACTGTAGCCTTGAACCAGACAGAATTTCTCCAGAGCGCAAAATGGATGCCCAGACAGACTGAGTATCTGCAGACAGCGCACGCACAGGAGGGATCGTCGAGGAGTCGGAGGAAGAATAGAAACGAATGCAAAATGGGGACGCAGAGACATCTTCCAATTTCAAGAAGCAGTTTTGCACAGAGTCGCCCGAGAAATAGCATTCAAGAGCAGGAATCAGAAATTCGATGATGTTGGACAGTTCGGCAAACTTCAAGAGCCTGAGATGCAACGAGTAGTCGCGAGAATTTGCAAGAATCGAAAACAAAACCTTTGCAATTAATCGGTAGGAGACAATCGAACAGTCATCAAGAAGGGGAACCTGAATTCGGAAAGCATTTTCTTTGCAGAAGGTCCACAAATCCGTACCATCGGCATTGCCAAATACAAGAAGTTCAAATGGAATCAACAATCCAGGTACCTCCGGCAACTTCAAAGCGGCATCCGAGTGTGCCATCAAAAACTGGGGCAACGCATTCTCTGCACGAGGCGCCGATGCGTAGGGGATCCATAGCTCATCTGCTGTCGACAAAAACAAGGATGCAACAGGATGGTCGCCAAGGACCGAAACCGCAGAACGGAGCCACTCTTCCCAGCCGTTCGTAGAGAATAGGAAGCGAATTGAACTCGGCAAGGCTGCATCCCTTGCACAACCAATGAGATCAAACTGCTGCATGTACTGAACACAGTCTCGGAACCGTCGATGGTCCGATAAAACATGCAGCGCCGCAATGTGCAACTGCGAGAGCTGGCCTCGTGGAAACACCTCTCTCATTCTTGTCAAAACTTCCTCCGTTGCACGAACACACAAATCCCAGATAGAACTATCACTCACCCAGCGTTGCGCAAACACGTGGGGTTCCGCGGTAAGTCGGTGAAACTCGCATGGCAGCACGACCTTCCTTTTCCAGAAACAGAGAGCAAAATCCAAATAAAATGGCGCTGCTAATTGCGAGCCTACAATCGAGTCTAAATCAACCAGCTGCCAATCCTTTGCTCCAGTACCAAGCGTCAACTGATTCGCAACATATTCTAAAAGCTCTCCTCCTCGCTGCAAGATGCAGCGAAGAACGGCGGCACCAAACAATGTGCATGCCCTCCATTCGTACTCTTCCCGGAACGGCATATGCAGAATGGAGAGTATTTCCGAGGTAGAAGAGGACATCAGAATCTCGAGGACCAGAGACGAGAACTCCGAGTCACGCAACACCATCGGCAAGCTGGCTCGCGTCCGAAGAGCTTTCCACATTCCGAGCGCTTCAGTGTCTGACATTTTCACGAATTCCTTGGAAGACGGTCGATCGGCTTTTGTCAATAGCAGCAGTGGAGCGTTGCGAATGGTGGAGAGTAAATCAGGATGAATAACGGAATGAACGAGTTCTGGTGACATCAAAATCAAGCGCAAAAGAGTCTGATAGGAAAAGCCCCATTGGGCAGAAAGTTCCAAAGCCAGCCGGAGATCAATAGACCCGGCGATAATCTCTCGGACAAGCCCAGACACATGGGTCGACTGAGCATCTCCAAATATTGGAGCCTCCACAATCGGAACTTCCAGGCGGGGGACACCAGGCATTTCACTCCACGTGACCTTCCCTGACACAGCATCTGGAATCTTGCGAGACACTTCTACACAGTAACGAATGATACTCTGCGCAATCCGCGGGAATTCACACAAGGGAGCAATCCACCTGTCCAGCTTCCGGCGCTCCTTTGCCGCGACCGCGAGCAGCTCACGCAACATTCCCTCATCTTTTTCCGTAACGGCTTGCTGGATCAAAGCATCAAACTCCTCGTCGGAAAGCGCCAACGCGTCAAGCGGAATGTACGTCGCAAGAAGGTGCCGAGGAATTTTCGACAAGCTGTCGCTCTGTGCGAAAGTAAACACGTGTCCGACTTCCGGGAAGCACACAACAACAGATCCTGCAGTCGCCGGGGGAACATACTCGAGGGGATTTTGACGAATCGTGGCTCCGCAAAAGGGAAAGTACAGGCAGTCTGAATTGGAAATGCTGAAGGCAGACACAACATCAAGCGGCACTGCAGTCGTGTCCGACCCGCAAAATGTGAAACAATCCGAAGAAAACTTCCGTCGTGCGGAAGGGAGACGAACGATCGACGCCATGGCACTTTTGGATTCCGTTCCCATATGTCTCATGGCGAGAAGAAGCTGATTCGAGAAACAGAAGATGGATTCGCACGCTTGAATCCTGCAGACGCTGGTGAACTCGACCGTCGCAGAATCGAACACGCAGAGCGATTGGTCTTCCAATAGCACATACAGCTCCTCATTGCAGAATGAAGCAACCGACTTGACGATTTTCGACAGCGTAACAAGCTGTCGTGAAACCATTTCCGTGCCAAGTACCTTCATAATTGTGCACTGCCTGCCGATGAACACAAATATGTACTGCGACGCTGTAGCCACAAACACATTTTCAGTGCTGGACGTCGCGCTGAGCCGTGTTCCTCCACACAGTTCGTCGTATTGAAAGCGCCTTGCAAAGCAGTCTGCATAAACCTCATGTGCAGAGCCCGACACGAACGACAAGATCGACTCCTCAGCAACCATCTTCCTTTGCAAAAAGCTGCCTCTCACAAAGCACGTTGTGATGGACCGGTCTTCGTGCAGCATAACGAGCATCGAGCCTGCAAAGTTGTGGAGCATGCACAGCTGCACACACTGCACGCCCGAGTTACACAGCGAGATAGGCGAAGAAGTGAAAGGCAAAATACGAACGCAGCGCGACTCGTCGACGCCAAACGCGATCCTCTTCGATCGGAGAACATATATACATTTGCACGCACCATCGAGCAGCCTGCTCATTTCTCAACCAATTCTCTTGAGACGCGGAAACCCTTCAGTGCGATCAGTGCGGTTTCGGATAGCAGTAGTGTTCTGTATATAAAAATACTAATAATAATAATAATAATAATAATAATAATAATAACAGCAATAACAATAACAATAACACAATAATTTTAATTTTAAAAAACACTGCGGAATGAAAAAGATGCTTTGGGGTTTTGACCGCATTTCACAGCGGACTACGACTGCCAGTGCTCACTATGGGCAGGAACGTGCATGGACTGTTCCCTTTCGGAAAGCGTGGGACGGGTGAAAAGCCGGAAGCGCGTTTACAGCTTGATGACGGAGCCAGATCCGCTGGCTCCGTTATAAATGAAGGTGTTGCACAAGGGGATTCGCTGGAAAGTAACAATTTTGAGAAATTCCTGGGATGCGACGCCGCCCATGACAGCAGCGATGTTGTGGATTTCGGAAGTAGCGCCGCGACAACACTCCTTGACAAGATCGAGCGGAACTTCAGCGATGTCCGGAAACATCTGGTGGATCAACACGAGAACCTCCGCTGCATCTCCTTCCATGTCCGAGGGAAACACGCCATGTTTCTCATGAAATGCCTCAAACGCTCGGAATATAGGATAAAAGACGCCGCAGTGGCCGCTTTCGAGCTGCTGCAGCGCCGCAATCACCTCGGACGTTGCCGGCTTCTCATACTCCTCACGCAGAGTTCTGCAATGAACGAGTCTGAGAGCCGTGGCATTGGAGACAACCTGCTCAATTAGATCTATCGGGATGCCGGCAACAGATTGGTCGTCTTGATCTGCAGACGAGCCGCCGAGATTTTGTGCCAGTATACTCTGAATGTGTGCGAGATCAGACTTTTGCTTTGCTCGATATGCTTCCTGCAGTGCAACATACTGCAGTGTATCAGCAGTCATATCTGGGACTTTCCCCAGAAGCGGCAACGAGCGCGTTTCCTTTACAAACTCGGAAATCGCTGCGACAACCGCCCATATCTGAGCCCGCTCCTTGTCGACCGCGGAAATTGCCTTCCCTGACGACCCTGTCGGACTCGAAAACGGCAAAGATCCTGAAGCCGTGGAAGTCGGATTACTGACGCCCGCAGTCGACTGCGAGGAACTGGACAAATTCATGGATAGCTTTGCATCCAAGGCCGTTCCAATCGAGCCTATCCTGCCGAAGCTTCTCGATCCACCACTGGCACTTGTAAGACCTTGCGACATCATCGTTGAAAACGCAGACGTGCATTCCGAGTACGAGACCAGTGTTTGAAAATTCGGATCTCGCAGCACAGCATCTGCAGTGAAGAAGGCTGCGTGTGCAAACCTCTCTGCTTCTTCAAAATTCGCTTCATCGTGCGACCGTCGCAGCGCCCGCACAAACATTTCTTTGAACTCTGTCTTTTCCGAATAGGTAGCGGGAGGCTTGTCTGTCTGCTTCTCAGCTTTCCAGTTTGCGAGCGCAATTGCCAGGATAACAGGATATGGAATATGCGCGTGCTGCTCGCTGTCCATTTGCGCAATGGAGTCTGCAACTGCCCCAACAAGAGCATTGAGCTGTGGAAACCCGTCTGCGATTCTCAAGTGCTCTATCTGCTTTTCTGTTCGCGATTCGACTACAAGATGCCCTTGCGCAACAATGCGCAGCGACGAAAAGACCCCGAACGACCGGATGATGAGCAGCGGTATTCGAAGCGCAGACAGCTGCTGATCCAGAGACAGAAGCGCGGTCTTGGAGAGAAACGTCGCGACAACGACAGCCGAGAACTGCGAAAGCACATCACAGAGGTCGCATCGAGACAAGAAGTCCGAGAGCGGCGCATGGACGTATGATCCCTTTACAGACGGATTCAGTTCTCGCAGCAGCTTCGTCACAATCTCCGCTCGTGGCTGCCCGATCGAATCAACTGTCACGAAAAAGTTGTTGCCGCAATCCCGCTCCGTGATCAACGACCCGTCTACCACTGTAAAACTCCCAATGTTCGGCAACACTAGATTCTTCAAAAACTCGGTTCCGACCGCCGTCGCGCCCAACACTAGCACACTCGAGCGCTCCAGCCGACTCTGGCCATGATCACCCCACAGGCGCAGCTGCCGATCATACTTTTGCGTACTGCTCATCCCTCTCTCTATCTCTCCCTCTCTCTCCCTCTGTGTGTGTGTGTGTGTGTGTGTGTGTGTTGCGGTGTGCGGTGACTACGTGTGTGTTCAGGGGAGAGCGCGCACATGGTGTTTACAATGCACACTGTGAAAAAGATCCGGCGACCGACCGACGGTCACCAAGCAAACCGTCGTACGGCACGCATACACAACCCCTGGCACGTCTGGATCGAGACTGGAGTAGTGCGCGCGACATCTGCTTTGAAGAACGCTTGGGCGTATTCGAGCCTGCCCCCCATTTCTGTATTGAATTCACATCCCCGTTCGAATGCAAGACTGAGTATGGACAGGTCAGCAACGACTCGCCTTTTGCTTCGTGGACAACGTAGACATCTGCTGTAACATGAACCTCTCTTGCTTTGTGTTTTGTATTCTGCTGCTCAAAACCCTAACCCTAAGGCAGTCCTTTTTCTGTTTTCCTCAACAGGGAATTCCCGTGTTTCCTCTCTATTATATATGCAGTTTCCGCATGAGACAGAGAGAGAGAGAGAGAGTGTGTGTGTGTGTGTGAGAGAGAGAGAGAGAAAGAGTTTGTGCGAATAAGCGAGTGTTCTTCCGTGTGTGTGTGCGTGTGAGTGGTTTGAATTGTGAAAAAAAGAAAAAAAAGAAAGGGTGTGACGAGTGACGAGGAAGGATAAGAAGAACAGAAAGAAGAAGAAAAATGAAGAAAAAGGTTCTGTTGATGGGAAAGTCGAACGCGGGAAAGACGTCGATGCGGTCGATTATTTTTGCGAATTATGTTGCGCGAGACACGATGCGGCTTGGAGCGACGATTGATGTGGAGCATTCACATGTGAAGTTTCTTGGAAACCTGGTGCTGAACATCTGGGATTGTGGTGGCCAGGACACGTTTATGGAGAATTATTTGCAGAGTCAGCGCGATCATATTTTCCGGAATGTCGAAGTCTTGATTTATCTGTTTGATATCGAGTCCCGCGAATACGTCAAGGATCTGCAGTACTACAAGTCCATTGTGGAGGCGCTGAAGGAGCACTCGGAAAACGCGCAGATTTTCTGTCTGATCCACAAGATGGATCTTGTTGCAGAGGAGCAGCGAGAAATTGTGTTTGCGCAAAAGGAGGCAGAGCTGAAGAAGGCATCACAGCCGTTCAACATCCGCTGCTACAAGACGTCGATCTGGGATGAAACGCTGTATGCCGCATGGTCTGCAATCGTGAATGCGCTGATTCCGAACGTCAACACCCTTGCGCGGCACCTCGAGCACTTCGCGTCGGTGTGCGACGCTGACGAAGTCGTGTTGTTTGAGAGAGCGACGTTCTTGGTCATTGCCTCGGCGACGATCAAGCAGCAGCAGGACGTTCACAGGTTCGAGAAAATCTCAAACATCATCAAGCAGTTCAAGCTCTCAAGCTCAAAGCTGCAGGGTGCGCAGTTTGCGTCGCTGGAAGTGCGGAACAACTCTTTTGCGGCCTTCATGGAAGCATTTACCTCCAATACGTACATTATGATTGTTTCTTCGGACGTCTCCATCCAGTCCGCAAGTATCCATATGAATGTGTCTGTGGCGAGACAGCACTTTGAAAAACTCCAGTCCAGCTCACAGGCGGCAAACGTGCTCTAGAAGATTTTGTTCCATCCATAATTCCATCCTGTCCCACCCATCCATACCCTGGCTCTGCTCTGAACTGCGTGTGCCTGCGTGCATGTATGCGTGTCCTACATGTGTTAAAGAATTAATTAAAAAAAAAAAGATAATTCAATCACCGTTGCCGCTTATTGCGATATGATGAAGCCATCTGAAGCGCACCAAAACAGGAACACTGCCATGCGCCATGCGTCTGTTATCTTAGCAACTCCGTCATACGATGCCCGATTCGTTTCGCCCCATTTTGATCATGAAATCCCTATGTAAATACGCCACCGCGTTGCATTGTGCATGTTGCTGGGTTGCAGCATTGATTATGGGTGATCGGCGATGATTATCCGTGGTTAGTGTACAATGTAGGCGAAGAACTGAAAGTCCCTGCGGCTCTGGGAGCGCCTTCGCAAATAGAACGGAAACGAACTCGAGAGGCTGTGCGGGGTGTTGTCTTTTTACTATTTAGAAAAAGGGCACAAGGAAGAAGAAGATGAAGGACAAGGAGAAGATCAATAAACACACACATACACACGCACACACAAAACAAAAAAAAGAAAAAGAAAAAAGAAAAGGAAAGGAAAGGAAAGGAAAGGAAAGAAGGACTGGCTGTTGTTTTTCCTTGATTGTCTAGTAGCGGAGCATGTAAGTGAGTCTACGGAAACGGTTCAGGTCCGGAAGCGACTCGGTCGGTCCAATGGCGGCAAGCGACACCTCCTGATCATACACGTACTTCATCATGGTCTCTCGCAGCACCTTTGCATCGACATTGTCGATTAGCGCAAACATTTCCGCGGGAGAAATACGTCTTCCGTACGCCAAAACCTCTCTTCCAATGTCGTCACAGACTGCTGCATTGTCATCCAAAGCCATCATTGCCTGAGCCTTGAGCTGGGCCTTTGCACGCTCAACGTCCTCCTCAGTAGTCTTCATGCACATGCGAGTGAGTTCGTGCATGACCTCGTATGCAACGTCGTCCAAACGACCAGGCTTTCCGACAACATACACTCCGAACAAACCGGTGTCCTTGTAGCAAGTGTTGAAGGCCGAAACATGACTGACAAGATCATCCGCTACGAGTGCCTGGACAAGCTTTGATCCCATATTTGCACCTGCTGCGCCTGACGCACGGGACCAGGAGCCAAGCATTGTCTGTGCAACCATCAGCGGCACACTATCCGGGTTCACCCACGACGCGCCCTCGAATCCGATTGCAACATGTGCCTCGTGCATTTCGTCATTGCGAACACGCACGTCTGCACCGACAAATCGAACCTTCCCTGCGCTGGCATGTCCACTGGCGTCCAGCAACGGTCCGGAGCCCACAGTCGGGACCTTTTCAAATGCACGCGACACCAACTCGACAATCTTCTCGTGCTGGATGTTTCCGGCAGCAGCAACAACCATTCGCGGAGCAGTGTAGAACGCATTGACGTAGTTGACGATGTCATCGCGCTTCATGTTGCGAATGTTCTTTTCGTTGCCGAGAATGTTGCGTGCAAGTGACGATCCCTGGAACGCTACGGCATGCAGATGGTCAAAGACCGCTTCATAATGGTTATTCTCAACTTCTTGTTTTTCCCTCAGAATAACCTGACGCTCTGCATCGACAGCCGCCTCCGAGATTGCCGAGCGCTGCAAGATATCCGCAATGATGTCGACTGCTTTCGGCACGTCGTTTGCGAATGCACGGGCATAGAACGCCGTCATTTCGCGTGACGTATACGCATTCAGATGTGCACCAAGCGATTCAATCTCGAGCTCGAGTGCAGCTTGCGGCCGCGAAGCAGTTCCTTTGAACAGAACGTGCTCGAGGAAATGCGCCACCCCATTGTTATTCGCATTCTCAAACCGCGACCCAGTGTCAATCCACACCCCAAGAGACGCTGTGTTTCCATGGCGCTCCTGCGTCGCAACACGCAGTCCAGACGGAAGAGTCGTCATCTTCGTTGACGGATAACGAAGAATGTGCGAAGGAAGATTCGCACTCGACATGCGCCGGAGGCCGCTCGCCATCGTCATCACACGCGTCGAAAACAGCATCTTTCTCAACAAATATATAACAATATTATTCTTATTATTATTATTATTATTATTATTATATCAGATTCTTCTTCTCCTTGGTTCCCGTGGACTACGCCTCCCCCCTCTGAGTATCTGTATCTGTATCTGTATAGCTGTTTGTAAACAACAAAAGAACCAAACAAAAAACAAAAAACAAAAAGGAAAAGAGAAAGAGAAAGAGAAAGAGAAAGAGAAAGGAAAACAAGAAAACTCAACAGACGCACACCAGACGAACGAGGGTTATTGGTACTGCACTGAGTGGACCGAGCAGGGCAGAACGAGAGAGGGTTAAAAATATGTGGGGGCACAATACAAAATGCTCGGGGAAGTGGTTTAGCATCAAGTCGACTTGATGCTTGTCTACGATCGGATGAATTGACCCGCAAGGATGAGAAACGTGCTGCAGGCGCTTGCTGGAGGGTGGTAGAGAACAAAGGGTAGAGGGTAGAGGGTAGAGGATAGAGGATAGAGGATAGAGGATAGAGGGTGGGAGCTGAGGAAAGGATTTAGGGAGGCGATGGACTTGCATGAAGTGTATCCACGACTGTTTATCTCGTCGCTGCGCGAAGCAGAGGATGTGTCTTTGCTGAAGGCGCACAAGATTGCACTTGTGATTAATGTTGCACACCGAATCGACTCTGCGTATCATCCTCAACATTTCCAGTATCTCACGCTGTCGCTGTCGGACGATGTCCACCAGGACCTTCTCTCTGCGTTTCCGGTTATTTTCCCGGCAATCCAGAACATTCTTCGATTCGATGTCATTGAGCGCGGAACAGTGCTTATTCACTGTCTTGCGGGCCGATCGCGCTCTGCATCCGTCGCACTGGGATTCATTCTCTATGATCTCATGTGCAGAATAAAAGAAGATCGGCTGGAAGAAGGATACTCGGCGTTTCCATGCTCCATGCAAAACTGGGTCAAACACATGTTCCCGGTCTGCACGTCTCCTTCTCTTCCTGCAGCTGCCGCAACATCCATTCCGTCCTTTGCGGGATATTCGCGTTCTCCAGCGGCTTTTGCCAGCCCAATGCCGGTAGCCGTACAACACCAACACAGCACTAGCGGTAGCACTCCCAGTAACAGCATTGGGACTGATAATCTGCTTGACCAGGAGTTGGCAACGAAAATCCCAAATTCCCTAGAGTTCCTGAAAAAGGCACTGGCGAGGTTCTCTGCCCTGCATCCGCCGACTCGGATCAACGAAAACTTTTTCTGCCAGCTGCGGCTGTTTGTCTCCAAGCAGTGTTCGTTGGAGTTTTGTGCTTCCAGGAGGAACCAGAAACTGGCTGCACAGAGCATCAGGAATCGTGAGCAGATCAAGGAGTTGTCGGATCTTGGAATCATGACGCCCGCACGAACACCCAGGAGTGATACTCGCACATCGATGCTCAGCGCAAGCACAAGCAGCAGCACAGGTATGCTTTCGAGCGACGGTGCATTTACTGTGAGTGCTGCGGACGGTCACCCGAGCAGCGCGGGAACTGCCAACCACTGACTCGTTCCGAGAGTCCATTTTTTTAATTTTATTAATATATATACATATTTGTTTTATATTTTCGTATCATGTTGTACAGCATCATGTAATGTAATATATAGTGTATTAGCATGCTGTTCTGTTGGATGCCGGTGGTGCCGGTGTGCCTTTCTCACTTTTTGTGAAAGTGTCGTCTGTCAGAGGACAGGTTCGCTGGCGAGCTGGACAGTGGCTGCATCTGGCTCCGGGAGCTTGCAAACGAATTGAAAGTGGAGTCGCGTACGCTGACGGACTGTCGTCCAACTCCAGTGTATGAAGCGGAATGTTGCGACCACTGTTGCTGCTGCTGCTGCGACGGTTTTGTGACCGATGACTGCTGGAGATTCCCAATGACAGTATGCTTCCTTCGAATGTCTTCTTGTAAATGGGCTACTCGTTGCTCCAGCAAGCTGTTCGCTTCTTTCAGGATCCGGCATTCCTCGGACATTCTGACGTTCTCCACACTGTCCATCTTGTTCAAGCTGCTTCGTGGATTCATCATTTCCTTGCTGCGAGCCGCCGCCGTCTTTAGTTCCCGATTTTCTCTCTCCAGCGCGTCGAGCTTCTTGCTTGTCTTTTCGGACCACGATTCCCATACGATTTTCAAGGTGCGCAGCAGTTCCATGTCCGTCTTCATTTGCTCGACGTCCTTTTTCTGAGCCTCATACTTTCCCTGCAAGGTCGTCATGTTGACATGAATTCGACGGAGGTATTCGGCAGCAGCCGCATGGCCCTGCAAACTCGGGATGAGTTGCAGCTTCGTTTGGTCAAGCTCGGCTGTCAGCCGCTGCACAAGCGATGAGAGAATCGCTACTTCATCCGCAGCATCGGGCTGCCCCAGGACACGCGAACTGGCTTCTGAAGCACCCTGTGTCGGTGTTCGTTTGGCCATCTTTGCTGCTTTCGGGAACTGAGGCAAGTTCTCCTAGATTCAGTTTTTTTTTTTTTTTTTGGTTTCAAAAACGAAGAACAAACGAAAACGACGAGACGTTTAAAAAGCAGAGTAAGCAAACCCTTCGTGTTATCACACATGGAAAATTAAGAATGATGGGGTTTCCCGGGCTGTTCATACGAGTTTTTGTGTAGTATTAATGCCAGTGCTTTGTGCAGTCGCAGTCACAGTCGAAGCTGCAGTCAATGGCCTTGCGGCGAGGCCTGAAACGGATTTTTCGTCCACAATGCGGTCTGCATCCATAACCAGTAAGCACGTGTTTTGTACATGAGTGAAATTCCACCGAGCCCGCAGGTCTTTTCTCAGGTCACGCAAAAAAGAAAAAGAAAAAAGACAAGATGGATGAAAGAAAATCGAGAGACAAACAACAATGGAGTCACATACCGAGTTCCGCTTCGAGCGCGTCGTCAAACTGCTCTGGAATGCTTTCGGCCATACGAGTAACGCACCTTACGCCCCCTTCTTCCCAAAGGGTATCTGCAAACAAGCAAAAAAGAAGAAGAGTACTGCAAACCGACGAGAAAAACGAAAGCATTAATCAGTCCGGGATGTGCAGAGTGGAGGAGACACGACTTTTCTGGAATTTTCGGACCAAGTGATGCTCCGACTTGATACTTACTAGAGCGCAGTTTGAATTATTATTAGTCATCGCCTGCATCACACACTGAACATGACGAATAGACATGCATATTCAATTTTGCATGGAAGGGGATAGGCCCCAACACGCCTCACAGCGCTCTTCAGATAAATGTTCCGCGCTCCGTTTCCCAATCTCGATCAATCGGTGAGCCACCTTCTCAGCGTGACACGTTGTTTCTGAGAAGGGTGCATTTTTTTGATTCCGACGGCCCTAGCAGCAGGCGCTTTCGTGTCCTCAGTTGCAGCGATTGATGCAACTGGAGCTACGAGAGGAAGAGGCGGTAGGCGTAGTGACACGTGGTCTCTTAGGAGGTCTGCGGGACCTAGGAGGCCCTGTATCACGAATTCCTGTGAAACAAGCGTGCTAGTGTCGGCCAGTATTGACCGTGTCTGTTTATGTACACTTCCTTCCGTATGCATGACAATGACGTGTTATTAGTCATCAGCTGAGCTGTCACCAAAGACAGATCCAAGCCACATGTTTTTATTATAGTTGGGGAGGACATCACCAATTCCATGCAGTCAAAAGGATCATCGCAACCGGCATATTTCCCATACGATTCAACATTCAAAAATTGAAATGTTGAAATGTTGGAGGAAACAGAATGTGGCCGGCGGCGCTGCACATCGCATCCGCAATTCTCACGTGCGCATCGTGTGGCTGATTTTCAATACGGTGTGACACATCGATCACATCCTCGTGATATGATCATCCGCAGTTTGATCAACAAGGTGCGGCGAGAGGGAATCAACCGGTTTCTTGGTTCTCGGTATCCTCGGGCATGGTCGGTTTGCGTTTGCAGAGAAGATTCCTCTCTGGAGCCGTGGGTGTTTTGTCCCTTGATGAAAGGTGCCGCTGGAGGGTTCGATTACAAAAGACAAAGCAAACAGAAGGAACAACAGAGAGAGAACGAAAAGTGGACTTGACTACGGTAAGACAATCGCGTCTCCTTAGGGTTAGATACGTAAAAGTCAAGCTTCTGCTATAAGTGTGTTTGCTTGATGTTCAATGTTGACACGCAAAAACGGTAAACCGTTTGTAAAACACTCTGGGCGCGGCGGGCAACACAAGTTTTCTCTTTGCAACTCTTGTTGTCTGTGTTCTATTTTTTCTTCTTCTTCGCTAATACACACTCGACTGGGTTCGTTTGGGTTGCTTTCCGAGGCCGCTCAAGTCTAGTTGTTATTGTTTATTGTTTATTGTTTATTGTTATTGTTATTGTTATTATTTTTGGGAGGCGCGAGAGTTGGAAAGCGATGGCCACGATTACCGATGAGCTGATCAAGCGATTGGTGAAGGAACAGGAGTTGTTTCGAACGTACGAACTGAATGATATACTGTATCTGCATTTCAAAGGCCTGATGCGAATTTCCAACTTGGACAAGTGGACGGGGCTGAAGGCGCTGTGGCTTGAAGGCAACTCCATTACGACGATTGAGAATCTTGGGCATCTTCAGAAGCTGAAGTGCTTGTATCTGCATCAGAATCTGATTGAGGAGATCGGCGGGCTGGAGGAGCTCACCGAGCTGGATCAGCTGAATCTGTCCGATAATTCTATATCAAGGATTGAGAATCTGGGACATTGCTCCAAGCTCACTTCGCTCTATCTTGCAAACAACAAAATTCAGACGGTTGATGACGTGCGACAAGTGCTGGAGGTGCCGTCTCTGTCTTGCCTGGATCTTTCAAAAAATAAGATCGAAGACCCCGCAGTTGTTTTCGAGGTGCTGGTGCACATGCCGAATTTAAAGGTCTTGAAGTTGGATGGAAATCCCGTTGTCCGCAAGGTCCCTTCGTATCGAAAGTCCGTGATCGCGGCTATCAAGACGCTTACGTATCTGGATGATCGACCAGTGTTTGACGACGAGCGGCGGTGCGTAAGTGCCTGGGAGGCCGGTGGAATCGAGGCAGAGCGCAGAGAAAAGGAGTTCATCAAGCAGGAGGAAATCGAAAAGAACAAGGCAAATATGCGGGCGTTTGACGAAATGGTTGAGAGAGCACGTGCCTCGCGTCCGGCCGTCACCGAGAGTGTGGAGATCCTTCATCGACCCAGCCCTGCTGCGCTGAATGACAATGACTTGCGAAGTTCCGCAACCGCAGTAGATGCGCATCCCGGCGTGCGCATTCTGTATCCATCGGATCGAGATGTGCCCGTTCGCGCGTCCCAGGGCCCCGTTCGTATTTACGAAGTTCCTGTCACGCAAGACGATGTGCATGCAGATGCAGGGGCAAATGCGAAGAACGCTGCGGCCTCTCTGCTTGCTTCGTTTGGCGGCGACGACGACGACGGCGACATGCAATTGAAAGTGGGAGAGGACGAGGAAATGGCTGGGCAAACAAGGGACGAGGTTCCGCCTGCTCTTGAAACTGCAACCGGAGAGATTGTTTCCGAGTCGAGTAGTTCGCAGCCGTCTGCTGGAAGTCAGTTGGCTACTGCGGATGCGACGGCTTCTTCGACGTTCTTGACGCAGCAGGATCCTGTGATTGCAGAAGACACCCTGGAAAATGGTCATCTTCCCGTTCTGCGTTCGCCTTCGCCTCCCCCTCCCCCTCCTGCTCCTGCAGCCGCGCCCCACGCAGCCGAACAGACGGTTGGCGAAGGTGACGAACGGCCACTGCAGGATGAAGAGGACTCTGCAGAAGGAGCACATTCTTCTCCTCCGCGGTTTCCGTTTCCTAAAGCCAATTACGGCTCGCCTTCTCTGTGGGGCACTCCGACGTACAAACAACTGTGGCAGGCGGCGCAGATGCTTCCCGAGGAACCAGAGGCAGCGGATGCTGCTGACAGTGGTGCTGCCGACTCTCCAGAGAGCCGAGATGCAATTGCGCCGTCGTCTGTCGATGTGGGCGAACTGCCGTCGGTTGCACATGCCGATAACCAGGAGATCGTTCCGTCCTACATGGAGGGTCTTGTGTTAGACGACCCGCAAACGCCCCGAGATGACAGTAGCGACACTCTTGATAAATCGATGGAACATATGGACTAGCGAGCGTAAACTGCGCATCACACGGTAAAATATCAAAGGTATCAGAAAACGATTGTTTTATCGGTCTTTATTTCGTACAAACACACGGACACACAAACACACAAACAAAGCTAACGCTCGAGCACACACACACACACACACACACACACACCGACCCACACACACGCACACACTTTTTAGAAAAAAGCATACAAATCTTTAATCTCGTCATTATCTGAGATTCTTCAAAAAGGGAACTTTCTTGATCTTTTCCCTCTCCTTCTCATTCATTTGAAAAGGAGAGAAAGAGAGAGAGAGAGAGAGAGAAAAAAAAAGACAACGGCATCTAAAAAGATCTTACATGCCAAACGGACGCTGCTGCTGGACGCCAGGATATGCCATCATAGCAGGGTTCGGCTGCATCATTCCGGGGGCGACACCCATCTGCACAGGTCTCATAGCGCCCATCTGCATCATCTGCATCTGTTGAATCATGATCATCTGCTGTTGAGGATTCATCATTCCCATTTGCTGCGCATTCATCATCTGAGGAGCACCGAAGCCTGGGGCCATCTGGACAGGGGCGACACCAAACCCGAAGCCGCCTCCCATTTGCTGCACACCGCCGAATCCGCCCATTTGATTCCCGTTGCCGTTCATCATCATATTGCCGGCATTGCTATTGTGATTTGCGGCTTGCTGGGGCTGCATCATGCTCACCGGGTTGAACGCGGCCATGATGTCATCCTTGGCACCACCAGCAGGAAGCACTCCATTCGAACCACCCATGATCAAGTCATCTCCCAGCAGAAGCGAATCTGCCCCTCCCTTCTTTGCCTGGTTGCCGCTATTCTGCTGCTGGTTCGGCAGCGGAGACTGCTTCTGCGCAAAAGGATCATTCGCAGATGTCGATCCAAAGAGTCCATTTGCATTCGACTGTTGCTTGCTGTTCTTCTGGGTGTTCCCGTTTGCACTGTGCATGTTGCTGTTATTGGACGAAGCAGTAAACGAGTTCACAAACGATGAAAAATCGTCGTTGGACGTGCTTGGCGCATCCATCATGAGCAATGCAGGTTCGGAAGCTGCATGATGGACTCTAGATCGTGCGTTTTCGGCCTCATCTTCGTCCTCTTCGCCCGGCACCAAGCTCTTTGACGATGCCTTTCTCTTCTTCATTGCACTGCTTGTTGCCGATGATGCCGCCGCTCCCGACGATGATGACTTTTTCGGAGTCATTGCCACGCCTTCTTCCTGTGCATCTCCTCCAGCACCACCAGCAGCCGTTGCATCGAACCACTTCTTATTTGCATACTTGTCCTTGATGAAGGTTTCCTGAGCCCGAGTGTCATTTTCCTGTGGCTTGCGGACCGTGGACGGCAGTCTGGCCTCCCAGACTGCATTGACCCGCGCGTTTCCATTGCGCTTCATCACCTCGACCCAGTCAGATTGCCACGCATCGAGGGTGACCGATCGCACCTTGGAGATGTGGACGCCGAGATTACGGTGGATTCCCGCACATTGCACACAGATGAAGCACCCGATGTTGATCGACGCCCACCGAGGACCCCGAGAAGTGCAGTCCGCACACACCTTGTTTGCATCCTGCTTCAACAACTCCTCCAGCGAACGCAGATTGCGCACTCGCTCTTCTTCCGTCGGCTTTCGAGACACTGACATGACAACAACAACAACAACAACACGAACAAGAAAGCGAGAAAGCTAAAAACCGAGAAAAATAACTTTACCAAAAGAAAAATAATAATAATAATTAAAAAAATTATACATATATAGAAAACAAGAAAAACAAGAAAAACAAGAAAAACAAGAAAGGATCGAAGAAGGAAACGATGAAAAAGGCTCCAACTGATGCTTCAACATCGGAGAAAGATTGAGTAGCTCGTTTTTTCTTTTTCTCCGGCCCTTTTTCTTTTTCCTGTCTTTTTAAAAATCGGTTTTTCAGTTGGAAAGCATCAAGCGAAAAAGGAATCTTGCATCAATCTCGAGTTCTGTCGACTTGTATGCATTAAGTCGGTCATTGTTGTCCTTTCTTTTTGCTTTCTGCTGTGTTTTTCTTTTCTTGTTTTTCTTTTCTGCTTTGGCTGATTCTGGATACCGAACGTCATAGAGTGTCGCGAATAGAATAGGATACACGACACACACATACACACACACACACACACACACACACACACAAGAAAAAAAACAAAAAAAACAACAACAACAACAACACATAAACAAAACAACTTGCAGAAACCATGATTCTCGCGCTCTCTGATCTTGTAATAGGACTGTATGCACATTGTGTGTTTTCCCTTTTCTCTTTTCCTTTTTGTTGTTTGGTGTTTGTCGGGTGTCCTCTGTGTCTAATGTGCCTTTTTGTTGTGGTGGGTGGTTCATTGTTTATTGATGATCTCATTTTTTTTAAAAAAAATTTATCTGATCTTTTTCTGTTTCTTCTTCTTGTATTGTGGAATGTGTGCGTGTGTGTGGTTCAGGACGCTGATGGTCAATGCTGCTGCGATTGTAGATCTCGGTTCAAATGATACAAAGCCCACGCATGTGCCGTCGTCATTGCCGCCGTCGACTGCCGCGGACGTCGAGGACTTTCCAGATGCTGCCAGTGCCGAGCCGAGCGATTCAGCTCCGTTGCTGGGCGGCGCCATCCCAAGCATTCCGTCCGGAGCAAGCCACTCGGAAAAGATTTCCATGGTTGTGCGAAGCATTCAGGTCTTTCGACTCGTCATTGCCTTTTGGAACCTCTTTGTCCTTGCTTGCATGGTCATCTTCTTTTCCTCGTAGAAATGCAAAGCCCAGCATCAGTGAAAAAAGAATGCAGGAGCGACTGTAATAAAATGATGCCGAAAAAATCCCACCGAGTCGTGTGGATTCTGACAGAAAAAAAGACATGCAAGAAGAAGAAGCACAAGAAGAGGAAGCACAAGAAGAGGAAGCACAAGAAGAGGAAGAAGCTTGAGGAACGGAATGAGTGACGTTGAACAAGGTGGAGAGAGTGAGCCGGAGCGGGTGATTATTCTTGGAGGCGGCGTCGCTGCGTACACTGCGGGGATCTATGCGGGGCGTGCGCAGCTCCGACCGCTGATTCTCGAGTCATCGTACTCGGCAGCGACGATTCCCGGCGGTCAGCTCATGACGACGACGGACGTAGAGAACTTTCCTGGATTTCCATCCGGCATCAATGGCCCCGAGCTCGTAGGTCGCATGCGCGAACAAGCCGAGCATTGCGGCGCAGTTATTCTGTCCGAGTCATGCGTCTCTGTTTCTGTTGACGCTGAGACTGGTGTCGGTGGCGACGGAAATGGTCATGGGAAGGTGTTTCGGGTGAAGAGCGATGCGGGAAAAGAGTATGTGGCATATGCACTGATTGTTGCGACGGGTGCGATGGCCAAGCGGCTGAATGTGCCTGGAGAAGCGACGTACTGGAACAACGGGATCTCGGCGTGTGCTGTGTGCGATGGAGCGCTGCCTCTGTTTCGCAAGCAAGTTGTCGTGTGTGTGGGAGGTGGTGACACGGCGATGGAAGAAGCGCTGTTTCTGTCCAAATACGCGTCTCAGGTGATACTTGTGCACCGGCGCGACGTCTTCCGTGCGTCGCAGGTGATGCAACGCAGGGTGCTTGCCGCACACCCAAAGATCACCGTGCTGTGGGACTCAGAGGTTGTCGAGGCGCATGGTGACGGGTCGCTGCTGACAGCAGTGTCCATTCGCAATGTCAAGACCCACGCGGTCCAAACTGTAGAAGCAAAAGGTTTGTTCTATGCAATTGGACACTCCCCGAACGCAGGGTTCGTGCAGCACTTGGTCCGTGTGGACGACGCAGGATACATCGTCACCGAGCGCGGATCAACCCGAACCAGCTTTCCAGGCGTGTTTGCTGCGGGCGATGTCCAGGACAAGACGTTCCGTCAGGCAGTCGTCGCAGCCGGCTCAGGCTGCATGGCCGCAATGGAGACCGAGCACTACCTTGTCGAAATCGGTCACTCTTCCTAACCACCGGTCAAAAGAAAAAAGCCTTCCCCTGTCGCCCACCCGCTCTCTTTTAGGTAGGCAGGAATTATCACCGCATTCCGAGCTTCTCCAACGACCGTAATCATAAACGTAATTTAAAAAAAAATGAAAAGACTTATCCACCGTAAGGCAGCGGACTCCTTGTTTGCTTGTATCGAAGTAACGCAAGCAAACGCACACAAGCCAAATTCGGTGTTGAGTGAGTGCAGAAGGGACACCGCATGTGTTTTCCTTTAAGCACTACTGTACATCAAACAAATAGAAAGAGGAAATCCAACGACCGTTTTCGAATGTTGGATTCTTTTAATTAGTTAATTTTATTAATTATTATCATTTATAATAATTATAATAATAATAATAATTTTTTGGTTAATTATGTTTGTTTCGTTCTCCTTCTTCGTCCTTTCCTTTCTGGTTTGATTTGTCAAGCAGCATTTTATTATCAAATCCGCTTCCTCTTTTGACTTGGACCCCAGGGCAGGTTTCGCTGCAGTAAGATGACGACACCTCGAGTGCAATCGGTTCCGCAATTGTCATCAGTGTCGGTGCCGGGTGTATCGCGCTCCGAGGCGTGTATTGCGGACAAGATGCTTGCGCCGACGCCGCGTCCGCATCCGAATGTCCTTCGGCGGAAAGAAGACCGCGAGTCCGAGAGTCTGCGAACCGCGCGCCGGCGATCGGAGATTGCGGACACGCTCCAGTCGATGAACGACTTTGAACACACTCATGGGCTCCGAGCCTCTTCTGGTCATCCTCTTCCCAGAGATCCAGCGTCATTTTCATTTCCGTCGTCCTCAGGAGCTACGACTGCGAACCGAGCGGCGCGAGATAAGGTGTCCGTGTCTCCACTGCGCTTGCCAGTTCGACATCATTCAGAACCTGGGCCTGGGCCTGGGCCAAGTGCAGGTGCAGGTGCAGGTGCAGGTGCAGGTGTTGGAACAGGTGTTGGGGCAGGAGTATCGGTGAGGGATCTTCATGCGACTGCGCTGCAGTCCGAGCGGTCCTTTCTGATGGCCACCGAGCGGTCGACGTCTTCCCGATCGAATCTGTCGTCGCAGGCCAATGGCTACTTTGGATCGGCGGCGATCGGCACAGCAGCTCTGGATCCGAATCGGTTGGAGCGTACAGTGCGAAAAGCATTCCGGGATGATCCGGAAAAGGTTCTCAGACCACTGCTGATGGAAAACGGTCCCTCGGCCTCCCGCAGGGTGTCGCTTGCTTCGGTTTCCGCAGGGGCTGTGGCTCCGGCTGCAGCCTCAGGAACAGGATCAGATACAGTATCTCGAAGACGGTCGCTTGTTTCGACAGCACCAACAGTCCCATGGACAGGGACAGCCTCGCCGTTCCCGAATCCTTCGCCGCTGGTGCAGGCGTACGCGGCCGAGGCGCAGGTGAGGAAGGAAAAGGAACCGGCAAATTTTGTGCGGTATTTCCGCCGGACACGAGAGTTCAAGCCCGAGGATCCGAAACGGGATGCGCTCGACAATGCAATTGCATGCGACGAGCTGCTGCACAAAGTGTCCGTGGTCACCGAGCAAGAGCGACTCCGATTGGAAGCCGCGCTGGAACGGCAGGAGAAGGAACGGTCAAAGCTCATTGAAAAGAGCAGCGAAAGATTCGAATTGGCTCTGCAACGAAGAGAGCCGTTTGCAGTGGCAAGATTTGGAGAGTTGCAGCGGCGGTTTTCGCGGTTCTCAGACATGGAAAACGAAGCGGAAAAAGAAGAAAGGATCCGAAAAGAGCTTGGTTTGCGACCCACTGTCTCGTCTGCTGCCGAGTCGTCGTATTCGTCGTGTTCTGCATCGCCCCATATCCGCGAGTCGCCGTTCTTGGCACGGTCCGAGACAAAACAGATGCCTTTTAGTGCACGTGGTCATCCAAAAGAGAAGAAGCAGTGTGTGCGGTCGTCGACACCACCGCACATGGATGAACAAGAAGACATCAAGGAAGCAATGAGAAACCTGGAACTCTTCGATCTCAAAGTCCGAGGGTTTATGGGTTAATCGGCGTCCGATCGCCCAGCTCCATCCCAGCTCCATCCCAGCTCCATCCCAGCTCCATCCAGACCAATCCAAACCACGCAGACCTCGCAGACCTCGCTCAAAAGGGCAAAAGAAAGAAGAAAAGAAACAAAAAAAAAACAAAAAAACACGCAAAGCATGGAGAAAGAGAGAGAGAGAGAGAGAGAGAGAGAGAGAGAGAGAGAAAGAGAGAGAGAGAGAGAGAGAGAGAGAGGAAGAGAGAGAGAGCCCACGTCCCCTTGCAAGATGACAAGCATTGTACACAGATTCCAAGCTTTTGGAGGTAAACGAAGTTACTCGTATCTTCACCAATCATCGTTGTTCGTTCTGTGAATATTGCTGCGATCAATAATATCAAGGAAGCATGAGAAGGCATGCGAGAGAAAAAAGAAAAGGGAAAAGCATTCATCAGCGTATTTTATGCGCTGTTGAAGAACGAGTCGAACACGAACGGGGGAAGCTGGTTCTCAACAAGTTTTCTTTCAACATTTGCGAGCTTGCAGAATTTTTCGAGGAAGTGGAGCACAGCACTAACATCCGCTGGAAGCTCCACGACGGCTTCGTTCAGGCCTGGCTTCTTGGCTGGATTGAGAGACGAAATGCTTCCAACAACATCGACAACCATCAAGTTTACGAAGCGGATACGGTATTCAGAATGCATCTGCTTCAGCACCGTCGCAAGTCCCAGCGCAAACGGAACACCATCCAGGGCAACCTCATCCTTCTTCTTTGTCAGTACTCGATCCATTGTGTCGAGAGCATTGTCATATGCGATCTTGGATAGCACCAGCTTTGTGATCGCATGCAACTGGAATGCAGCATTTTCGATAGGGTCGCTCGTAACATAAATCTTCGTCAAAGGATCTGACATTCCCGATGATTCGAGGAACTCCGAGAGCGTGGCGAGCAAACTCGAGTCCTCAGAAGGATACGGCTTCTTCTCGGGATTGCGGTAGTGCGCCTCAATGTCCGCCAATATTGACTTGTTAAGCGTATCCAGTGCAGATGCCAGCACGTTTGCATGGACTCGACATGCAAAGCACAATTCATTGGAAATGTGACGTCTCAACAACTGTTTTTGTCCAATGCGACTGATCAACTCGGCGAGCTGCAACTGGAGAGCAGCATTTTTCCGCAGCAGCTCAACGTCCGTCAATGCAGCGGATCGCTTCAAAAAGTCCTGCAAATCCTTCACGATCAGCACACAGATCAGACGGTCGATTCCCGCAAGGCCAACAACACCAATGGCCGCTCGCAGCAACGAAAACGTCGTCACGCCAATGACTTCTCGGCGTTCTCCATCGACCCATGCAGCAGCAGCATCTACATACGTTGTTCTCGACAGCGATGTTTGGTTGAGCAATTCCTGCATCAATCGGCCAAATGCACCGAGAGGGATCATTTCTTCGCCAGACATGATGGACAGCATCCGAGATCGATGCGGATTCACTTCATGCTGCACTTGTGCGCGGACAACTCGCGAAAATTCGTCTTGCCAGACTTTGAGGCCATAGACATTGACATAGTCCTGAATATACTCCAGCGACCGTTGCATGCCGCTCATAACGTTTGCCAACTGGAGCAAGCGCGGTTCGAACTCGCCAACGCCAGATTTTGCATCCTTCGAAGACGTCGAGCCCGGTGTGGAGAAACTGAGCAAATCGTTAAAGCCGGAGCCGATCCGTCTTCGCACCTCCAGGCGGATTCCGTCCTCCAACAGTTGCTGCGGATCAATTTGAATAATACCCATGAGAGTCTTTTCCATGGCCATGATGCCGATTGTGTACTTACTGACGTCGAACGTGAGCCGAGCAAGTGAGTATCGCTCGTCCAACTGCGCATACTCCTTTAGCTCGATACGATTGAGTCGTGTAGGAAGCGCACGGAATCCCTTCGTCTGCAAGTCGATGATCTGCTGCAAAATCGCAAACATGCTTTGCGGAATGATCGCCATGACATACTTGACGAACAGAACAAGCTCGGCAGAGTAGTACTCCGAGACGGATACCAAGTCCGCCGAGTTTGCTTGGGTGATGCGCACAAGAGGCAGCTCGAGAATAGATGCCAGTTTCAGGAATGTTGAGCGCAACTTGATAATCAGCGACGGTTCCTTTCGGATGTGTGTCTGCATCAGCTGCACATAGTCCGAGATAACCTCCCAGGCGTACGACATGTCTCCAACCTGACCAAACGTGATGAGCACTTCTTCACGGATGTTGATGGTGCGGATCATGCGATGAAGAAGTTCGCGCGAGTTTGCCAAGAACTGCTTGACTTGCAACGACGACTCAATTTGATGAAACTGCTCTACTCCCTCCAGAGCCGACACCATGTTTTGAATCTTCCGACCTGCCAGAGTAGAGTCTTCGTAGTCCAGTTCCGAAATCTTGCCCGCCATCTGCGCAAACCAGGTTTTGAGTTGCTCGTCCTTGATCTTTTCCGTCAACATCACCTCGCCTGAGAAGTAAGCAGACAACTCGAGCAGACGGTTCTTCACAACGCTCTTTGCATATTCCCACTTTGATCGCTTTTCGCCAAGCAGGCGTTCGAACATGTCCTTCAGCGCATATTCGAACTGCGCAGTATCGAGCAACAACAAGAGCAGCTCTTCGGTAGGAATGCTGATCAAGAACGGCTTCAGTTTCTTGTCCGTGGTCTGCGCGG
Source organism: Andalucia godoyi (assembly GCA_009859145.1). NCBI lineage: Eukaryota > Jakobea > Jakobida > Andaluciidae > Andalucia > Andalucia godoyi. Next base: position 260,302 of record VRVR01000033.1, read on the forward strand.
CATGATGGAGCATCAGCCACCGGATGGTGACGTTCGCAACGCGGAGGACATCCGTTAAATGTGCCGTTCGTTCCAGCGCTTCCGTTTCACTCAAGTTACCTTCGACAAGGTAAAACTGCACGGCTTTTCTGGAATGCGAAAGCATTCCGACATACTTGGCATAAAGTTTCTTGACATTCTCCGGGAGCAGCGTGTTCTTCAATGCATCGCTGGCGGCTTTGTAGTTCATCCAGCAATCGCTGAGATCCACTTTGATTCCCATGTAATAGGTAATGACCCAGTTGTCTGGGAAAAACTTGTCGACGATTTCTCTCATGATTGTGGTCTCCTTGTGCAGAACGTTCGGCACAAAGTACAAGAGGACAAACAGCATGGACGCCTGATTTGCGAGGGCTGTCGAGCGGTGATCTGGGTCCGGATAGTACGACATTTGTTGATAGATATCGTCTGACCTCATGCGCCCAATGATCATCAGGACCATGTTCTGCGGAATTGTGTACCGGGCAAAAAAGTCGTCCGGATACGACTTGCTCTTTTTGTCACCCGTAGCTTTGCACAACTTGCATGTCTCTTCCAAGAACTCGATATCGACGGTGCCCACATAGCGAAAGTATGCCATGAGCATGCGTTCTCGTACGGCACCATCAATGCGAGCATCCATGATCAAGAGCATGACTCCGTACAAGTACAGTGCCTCGGCCAGCAGCTGCTTCCCCTGCGGGTCGACAAGCACTGACGGAAATGTCTGCTGGATAAACACTCCTTCTTCAAGATCTTGCAAAAACCTCTTATAATCGTGAATGTACCTGTAAATGGACTCAAAAAGCTTGAAGAATCGCTCAAGCACTGGCAAGTACGTCTCGCGAAATTGCTGATCGAGATCCACAAGCTCTGGCCTCGATTCAATCTTGTGGTCAATAAGCTCAAACTGGTTCAGAAACCGAAAATCAAACATGAGCGGAGCATGCTCGGCCTTCGGATCGTCAATCGCAAAAGCAGGCGGAATGTACTTGGACAGGCGAAGAAGCTCTGCGATGATCGCAGAACCTCGAGACACAAGCCTCAGAAGCTGCTGGCCACATATGTTGGTTTCAGAAAGAAACGAATAGTCAGACATTCACCACCAAGTACGAGTGCCGTCTGCAAACAAAAAGCACGACGAAAGTAAAAGTTAAAGTCAAAAAAGAAAAATTTATAGGGAAGAAGCAAAGGCAAATTGGTCACAGACTTCAAAATGACTGCCACAGCCAAGGCTCCGCTCTTGATGCCAGAAAGCCAGGGTCAAGGGCAGCCCCAGAGGCCTTTCTGAAACAGGACACAACAAGGCATTCAGGCTGTGAACTACGGAGGTTTGCAAGGCGAGAAACCAAAAAATTGTATGACGGAGGGGGAGCGCCTGCCACACACGGAATCTTTCCATCTTTGTGTTTAACATTTATATATATATATATATATATATATATATATATATATGCTCTTCAAATTTGTAGATGCGGGGAGGATGCGTAATAGTCCGCTTGTCGGGGGAGGATGCGTAATAGTCCGCTTGTCGGGGGGAGGAGGTACGCGCGGTTTTCCCCACCTTTCTTCTTCCGCGAAATGAGCAGATATGAAAGCGCAAATCTGGTGAACTTCAACGCGGAAAATCCGGAACTTCCAGGAGCAATTTTTGTATAAAACACCCCCCACTTCTTTATTTGGCTGGATCCCGGCGTCATCCGCCAACCGGAATCAAAAGACGAAGTGCCCGACGTGCGAGAGAAAAATAAAATTAACTGTGAAAAAATCAAAGCATCGCCTTTTAATGCCGAATTCCAATCCAGAAGGAACTTCTTCTTAACAATGAAATAACGAGAGTGAATGACGATTTTTGAATTCCGCCAGATCGCGAACATGCTGTCCCTCTTTGATCTTCACATGTCGATGCGAATGACGTATAACGCATGAGGTAATGGGCGCGTTGCAACAGTCAACGCTCACATACCAGCTTGTCGCGAGGCATATGAAGAGACAACAAAAAACAAACAAACAAACGCAGCAATCACATCATTCATTCTTCGGTAGACAACGCCTCACCGCCTCTGAAAACAAAAGGCAGTTTTGATTTTCATCTCCCACCCCCCGATCCAAAAAATAAAACAAAGAATAACTCGGAACATGAGCTTCGAAACAGCGAAAATGCGAACCACGTGAATTGCGAGACGGAAATGCGATGGTCGAAAAGGCAGAATCAAGAAACAAACTGATCGGAAAAACGACGATCAAGGCCGAGATCTCGCAAGTCGTGGAAATGACTGGTGCGGACATCCGATTTTGGAGGACTCTCGAATGGACTTCGCAGGCGCCGTGCACAGAGAGACAGCGTCGCTGCCGCGGGCAAGTGCATCCATGCAAACAGCAAGACTGTGAATCGTAAAACCGAGCGATCCGGCAGGGAAAATACAGTTCTCCAATGCCAAAGGGGATAGAGAGCGAGACGGAAAGAGAGAAACAGAAACAAATAGAGAGAGAGAGAGAGAGAGCAAAAAAGGAAAGCCAATGCGAAAGCGGAGGTTGCGAAGCAGAATAGTGAGCTGAGCAACACAAACGAGAAAAAAAATGACTTCAACACGCGTTCTGCAACTGCCCTGTATTCAAGCGTCCTTCACAAACTGGAAAAAAAAATTGTTAAAAATACTTATCCGAGTTCGTTCAATTATCCGTTATCTTTCCCCCACATCTCCTGAAGAAGCAATCTTAATTACTTTTTGCTCAATGCATACTATGCGAGTCTATGAAGCCTACAGGAAACAGCGCCAACCCACGTGAGCAGCAATATTCAAGAGGAATCTACACACCTCGCTTCGGTTCATCCACTCCGATTCCTCCATCTCCGGCGGCGCAAACGCATTATGCACCAGGTGCATCAGCAACGATCCAATATCCTGACAATCCCGGATCCTCGCAATTCGGCGAATATGTCCATCACTACCATCGTGTTCCTCCGCAATCACGTTCTTCCATGTCTCCTCACTCTTCTTATCTAAGCCCGAGCGCTTGGCAGTTTGGAACACCGCCGCTGCAATCAACAATAGGATCTTCTCACCCACTTCCGAGACCATCTGTGCACCAGGGCACAGGTAGCGAGTTTCATCCAATGCATCACTCGTATCATCCAACATTATCATCCTCATTCCCGGTTCCTCCACCGGCGTCGCAATTGTACAGCTCTGCACACCCTGCACGAACCGTTGTCTCGGATTTATCCACACACTTACAGCATGGATATGCAGAATCGTGGGGTGATCAGGGCTCTTCAGCGCCAAACCAAATGCACCATGGAGCACAACATCACGTCCCGACAACGGTGCTTGCTGAACATACTGCGGCGTCCGACGAAAGTATGAAGAAGTGGTATCAGCTGTTTTCATGCGAACGGTGTCGTCTGATGCACAAACGATGTGGAAGAGAGGGGCCACCGTGTCTTCGTTGTGCCGAGACTGGAGAGAAGTGCGAGTACGCAGGAAAGCCTCCTGGCCGGCCTACTCGACTGGTCAGCGACTTTCAAGACCAGCGAAATGACTGGATGGTGAAAGGGTGGCGCGGCCCAGGGACGGCAGATCCTCAAGCGATATTGAGCGACATGCCCACTGCAGCCGAGCCGCCTGTTCCCTCAGTTTGGCATCGAAGCGACGCAAACCAAGTGAGCAATGTCGTTGACCACGACCACGACCACGACCACGACCACGACCACGATAATGACAACGACGACGATGACGATGTTGACAAGGTCGAAGATGATGAGGAAAGCATTCTTTTGCAACGAGCCGCTGCGGATGACGACTTGCCCGCCAAAGCAACGAGGACGGCGAGTCGCCGCGAGAAAGAGCCTCGGCTAAGTCCAGGAGAAAAGCGAGGATGGTCCAGTGTGCAGGATTCTGCACCGAGATCTGAGCGATTACCAGACAACTGGCACCACTCGGATCCGGGTGCCACGAACGCATACAACCCGGCTGATCGCGATGCTGGAAAGAGCTCCAACGATGCTGCCGACAGGTTCAACCGAGGCCATGGGCTCCACCATCTGGAACCCGCTTTTTCGCCTGCTGTGGTCCACCATGAACCTCGTTTGCCTTCTACCGCAGACGTCCTGGTCGGCATCTCCCGGCCAATCCAACGACTGTCGGAACGCTCTGACCGCGCAACTGACTTTTTGTCTGTGCTGGAGCGCTTGTCTGTCGCCTGCTTTCCCATAACGGTGCTGTCCGAGGCGTCTGCGAGCCTGTTGCTGGCTCAGTTGAACCAGATATGCGACACCGTCGAGCAGGGTAAATTGTAAGGACGGATCAGCGGAGTGGAGTGGGCGTCAAAAGGAATCGTGGACGTGAATAAAGGGCGGCTCTCCCGCTCAGGACGTACCTTTATATACCAAAAAGAGGCCGCCTTCTTGAGGCAGTTTCACGGAGGGTCTCTCATCGAGCCACCTCCACCAGGACCGATGGTCCATCAGTGGAGCATGCCATCTGCGCATTCGTCCGTGCCCCGAGATCAAAACAAACGCAAACGCGAACCTTCACTGCAAGTGAGATTGTAAGAATGAACCGAGAAAGCCCCAAGGGAGAATCGACAAATGTCTGGTCGACCTGTCACAGGTATCCTTGGTCATTCCGCATTCAGCAGTATTTGCGATAATCCGCCTATGCTTGCCCCACCGTCACCTTGCATACCGATGGCTTTCTCGTCTTACGGCTCACTGCCCCACAGCCGTGGCCTCCTATGGCCTTCCTATGGCCTTCTCACTGCTCTCCTCCTTCCCTACCTCCCTCCCTCCCTCACGTCTGCTTCCGTTCTCTTCTTCAACAGCCAATCCCTTTCGCAGGTGGCGGCGGTGTCAGGGAGAAAATCCGAATTCATGCTGCCCGCGGATTATTCCAGTCGAACGGACTTTCCCTTCTGTTTAATTGCACCCTCCTCTGCGCTTTTTATCTTGTATCGCTCATCCTGTACAAAAACTTAAAAGAAGAAAATTTGCCACAAAAAAAAAAAAGAAAAATCGAAGTCGTCGTAATATCCACATTGTGTGATTTATTGTTCACATACATTACAAAAAAAGCCGGCATCGCCATCCAATGTTGAGCGCACGCTAGTCGTCAGGTAGAAATCGCTTTCGGTCAAGGCACGGCCCAGATGCGCCATGACCAGCTCTGCGGACTTCATGGGGCACGTGTCTGTCTGTTTGGCGCGGCTCTGCGAAACTCCAATCGTCACTGCTACCAGGGTTGCGTCGGTCTGTCCCTCTGCATCTCGCGGAGTCCTCCCGAGGCCCTATCATCATGCTTCGATTGTTCGAAACGGGATTATTGCTGGGGCCGCACTCATGATGAACGCCCGCCGCTTTGGGTACAACAGACATCTGCTGGAGCTCCTGTCGAAGACGCTTGATCTCTGCATCCTTTCGGTCGATTTCCTCCCGCGCTGTCTTGAACAAGCAGGAAATGTTGTTTAGAAGAATCTTGTTTACGCTCGCGAGCTTTGCGTTTTGCTTCTGCAACTGGCTGTTTCGTTCCTTCAGCTCAGATATAAGCTCTATTTGTGAGGCGAAAGCATTCTGGATAGATCGCCGCAATCTGTCAGTACGCCCACCAGAAAAAAGAGAAAAAGGAAGCGGCAGCAGCAGCAGCAGCAGCAGCAGCAGCAGCAGCAGCAGAAGAAGAAGAAGAAGAAGAAGAAGAAGAAGAAGAAGAAGAAGAAGAAGAAGAAGAAGAAGAAGCAGAAGAAGAAGCAGAAGCAGGAGGAGGAGGAGGAGGAGGAGGAGAACAAGATAAGCGACGTCATACGGGAGCTGGAAAGTCAAGATCCGCGTACAGATCCACTTGCGGTGGTTCGCTCTTCGAGAACCCGGGATTGCCTGTATCCATCAAACCGGAATCCGCAACTTGATGTAAATCACCCGAAGGAAAAAGAGAGAGACAGAAGGCAATCCGAGTGCAAATGAACCCTCTTTTTTGGTGCTGCGACGTTTTTGTTTTGCCGGAGGGGCGGTTTCAGAACATCGGGGCGAGTCAAGTCGAAAAACCAGCGGTCCTCAAAGCGATGAACGCGCAATAAAAAACTCCCGCTCCGTACGACCAGACGAGTCCACTGAATCCACAGAGGGAGCGGGGGCCGCGAGGTTCACACTTTTTTAACAGCCTCGCAAGTTGCCAAGCCCGCGGAGGAGAAGTGCTTCCATAAGCAGGAAACCAATTTCCGAATGGTGGAGAATAAACAAGAAAATACAATTTTATCTTGTCGATTTGCCGGCAGTCCGGGTGGGGGTTTGGCGACTCGGGAGATCCCTTGTCCAGCTGAAAGTCCTCAGCTGCTGTAATCAAACAAACCAACAAAAAAGGCCTCTATTTTACCAATTGTATTTAGCTTGCAGCAAAGATTGAAAGAAAAAATAAAATTACATTTAGCGAGTGCGAGTGAGGGTGAGAGCGTGTGAGTGGCAAAGCGAGAAGCAAAAAAAAAAAAAAAGATAGACAGACAGACAGACAGACAGACAGACTGAGGAAAATGATGGTGCAGCGTATGGTGGGAGGATCGTTGAGGATCACTAGCTTTCGGTGTTTTTCGAGCGTGTCAGAGATTCACGGAACGACGGTGCTTTGTGTGCGTCGAGGAAGGGATCTTGTGATGGCTGCGGATGGGCAAGTGACGATGGGGAGTGTAGTGTTGAAGCCGAATGCCCGCAAGATCCGGACGATGGGCGAGCGTGGAGAGGTGCTTGTTGGGTTTGCTGGATCCACCGCGGATGCAATGACGTTGTACGAGCGTCTGGAGGAGAAGCTGAATGAGCACCCAGGTCAGTTGCAGAGATCCTGTGTGGAACTTGCAAAGCTTTGGCGGACAGATAAGTTTCTTCGCAAACTGGAGGCGTTGATGATTGTCGCGGACAAGCAAGTCACGCTCACTATCACCGGGAATGGAGACGTGTTTGAACCGGTCGACGGCGTCATGGCGATCGGATCGGGAGGCTCGTTTGCATTGGCTGCAGCACGCGCCATGGTGGACGTCGCTCCGCCGTCAATGACTGCCGAGGACATCGCTCGCAAGGCCATCTCCATCGCAGCAGACATGTGCATTTACACCAACCATGAAATTACCCTCAAGAAAATCGAATCAGCACTCGGCGACGTCTCCTCCACGAGCCCCACACCCGGCCAACCACTACAACCTGGTCGCAGCGACTCCCTATAGAATACGTAAACGGTAACATGCACAAAAAATAAAATAAATAAATAAATTAATTAAGAAAGAAAGAAAGAGGACACTTCGGTTGGCCGTCGTAGATGCATGGTACGAAGATACATGCACGTGGCAACTGCGAATACTTTCCTTTGTAGTTTGTTGCATCATTGACGAGCTACGACGATCAAATCGGGAAAACACACACGAAGTTCGGACAGTGTGCCCTTTCAGTCTTCTTGATGACGAATCTTCATTTCATTGTTTCCCGAGTCTAGAGTCTGGAGTCTCGACACCCCACGAAATATTGAAGATCGGCGTGCATCTCCTTTTCTTCTTTATTTTTGTTCAATGACCATGCGCTTCTGACTGGTGAGCAATGAGGTGTTCCTTGGGGCTTTGCATTTTTGCTGTTTTTGCACTCTCATTCGCACTCGCGACGTCTGCGCGACCTTCGCGAATATCGCAGTCTGCGACGGACTCCTCGTCTTCGGAGCCGGTTTCGTTGCCGTCCGCTCCCTCTCGCGTTGTGTCATCCCTGTTCCTTGCACACACTCTGGATGGATACTTGCATGGAATTGATGCGTTTGCGGGAACCGTCCTTTGGTCCACGTCGCTTGGGTCGTCGATAGTTGGCTTTCACTATCACGAGGAGTTTATCAACGATGCAAACGACGTCGTGGTCCCGTCAACGGACGGCAATCTCTTCGTGTATGACAACCACGGCACGCTGCGGCGGTCAGCCGTCTCTGTGGAAGACGCAGTTTCACGATCCCCGTTCCTGAACAATGATGGCACTTTGTTTCTGGGTTCCAAGAACTCGTCCATTGCGTTTGTCGACGCGTCAACGGGAGACATTTCCTATGGTCCTTCGAAGGGGTTTATTCCAGTTGGCCACGCTTCGTATACAATCAAGGGATTGGATGCCGACTCGAAGCGAGAAAAATTCCATTTAACGTATTCGAAGCTCTCCACAGTCGCGTCATGTCCGCTCCCCTTTGAATCCAGCTGGTTTTTCCAGAGCTTTCATTCCAAAGCGTTAGGCGGCGGTGGCGGTGGCGGTGGTGCCGGACAAGTTCCGGCTGCACTGGCGACACTCAGCGGAAGACTTCGATTTTACTTGCATGTCGGGGATGGACGAAAGCCACTGCCGGATGTGCACCTGCATTCTCCCGTTGTGTCTCTGTTTCATGTGGACTCGACTGCAGCAGAAGACGTTGCACTGGTTCCGGTTTCACTCTCAACCCTCGCTTCCGTACCACAAGACGTTCTTGAGCAAGTTTCGCAGTTCGTGACAGCAGGCCAATCTACCCTTGTTTTGGTCAATGAAATTGATGGAACAAGAGTCGCTTTCGAGCGCCCCATGGCGTTGCCGTTCGGTGCAACAGACTCCGCCTTGTCCATTGTCTCTTCCAGCTTTCCAGGTTTGGCAACCTTTGAGTATCCGTCTTCCGCAGAAATCCATGCCGTGGAACTGCCAGCACCGAAACGTGGTGTAGCTGCGGAGACGGTTCTGAACGACTCGGCGAGGACCGCGCTGCCGTATGGTGAGATGGAGGAATCGCGTGCTGCATTTCCGAGGGAGTGGATCCTTGTGACGTGGTTCCTCCTCTTGATCGTCTCGTTGATTGCAGTGGTTATTCTTATGAGCAGAAGACGAGTGAAACGGTCTCATAAGATGATGGAGTCGACGCTTGTGACCAAGCATGAGGCTTCTGTCGCAACGGAGTTCGCCGATGCGGTGGCCGAGAAGGAGAAGTCGCCAAGTCTGGACCCCTCGAATGGATCAAGAATATGGCTGGAAGACGGCGCCGTTCAGGTTGGCAGGCTGCGTGTCTCCTCAAAGGTTCTGGGGCTTGGAAGCCACGGGACAATTGTTTTCGAAGGGTTTTGGGAAGGTCGCACAGTGGCAGTGAAGAGACTCTTGAAAATGTTTTTCCACACTGCAGATCGCGAAATCAGCGCCCTTATTTCTGCGGATGATCACCCGAATGTCATCCGTTATTACGCTCGAGAAGAAGACCACGAGTTTGTCTACCTTGCCGTGGAGAAATGCTCCCAGTCCCTTGTTGATTTCGTTTCCTCCACCAGTAAGAGTGACCTGTTGTCTCGTCCTCGACTCCGTGCGCATCTGCAGATGATTGCAGTGGACATTGTGCGTGGCGTTGCACATCTTCACTCTTTGAATATTGTTCATCGAGATCTGAAGCCGCACAACGTTCTGCTGGATGCCTCCGGCAGAGCAAAGATATCCGACATGGGTCTTGCAAAGAAGCTCGACGGAAATCAGCTCAGCTTTGTGTCCGCGTCCACGCACGCCGTTGGCACCCAAGGTTGGCAAGCACCAGAAGTTCTGAAATCCGAGAAGCAGACGGTCGCAGTCGATCTCTTCTCTCTAGGGTGCTTGGTGTACTATGTGCTGAGCGGAGGAGATCATCCTTTTGGATCGGAGCGTACGGACCGGGACCACAATATCCTGAATAACCACTTGCAGCTGCCTCCTCCGCAGTCGAGCCGCTTCTGCGACCCGTTTCTGCGAGACCTTGTCACTCGATTGTGCGATCCAGTATATTCCAACCGGCCGTCGCTGGTGACGGTCAAGGCGCATCCTGTGTTTTGGGACACTGAACAGCGGATGCAATTTTTATCCGACGTTTCCGATCAGATTGCAAAGGAGCGCGAGGCCAATCCTATATACAGTATTCTTGAATCGTTTGCTGCCGAAATTTTTCGTGGGTCTCGTACGTGGGACATCTATCTCGACGAATCCGTTCGCACTGCAGCGTTTTCATTTAAGCGCTACGACGCCACTCTGGTCCGTGAGCTGCTCCGTGTCATTCGTAATATGAAGGCTCATTATCGCGAGTATCCAGACCGAGTGCAACGGATCCTGCACGCGCCGTCAGGGATTCTCGACTACTTTGTCGAGGAGCGCCGCTTCCCGTCTTTGCTGTGGCGCGTGTGGAAACTTGCAGAGATTTACTTCAAGGATCGAGAAGCCATCAAACGGTACTACTGATTTTCCAGTGTGATTTCTCCAATTTTTTATTTGGCTCGTGAAAACCCGATTTACTATTTATTGTTTAGCGATTTCTAACAAGGCTGATTCCTGATGCGATGGGGCCACGGAGATCATTGGATCTGTTGCATCAGCTGCATTTGTTGGGCCGCTTGTTCCTGCGCATCATTACAATGAAATTTTTGTAAATATCATCATCAAAAAGTGAAAACAACAACAAACTGTGTCAGCAGAATCGCTCTTTTTCGATCAATCACGCAGCGAAAAACAAGGATAACCATAATATACAAAAGAAGGGCACACAGAGAAGAAAGGCGGCATACCTGGACCATTTTAGCAAGCTCTTCAGCGGGCGGAGGAAGAAAGAAGTCGCCGTAGTTCTTGATGACGACAATCGCTCCAACAACAATTCCGATGTTTCTCAGGAAACGCAGCGTCTTGGATCGCTTCTCAGGAATTGCAAACTCGGACTTGATAGCGTCAATAATCGTCATTTTTATTAATCTCCTGCTCGGCTAGCCGCGGCTCAACAAGATGACGGAGAGAGAATAAGACGAAAACGTCAATGCCAGCGAAGAAGTTTTTGCTTTTCGATTCAGAAACTTTTTTAGATATGCAGTTCGCTCTCTGGCATCAAGGCACGCTGCATCAAATCCTCAGTTTCGGAACCCGAAGAACGAATGCTCTGGCTTCTGACCATTCCCCCCCGCTTCAAAACGACTTGGGAGGGGTTCTTCCTCTGTTGTTATTTTATTTTTTAATGGTGTTACTTACTAATTTTATTATCATTTTATAATTATAGTTATCATTTCATATTTACATTTGTAGCTGTTATTTTTTTGCGTGTACTACCGCTTCAATTTTTCCAATAGTGTTTTTCTCCCGTTTTCCCTTTCTTCTCTCTCCATCGAAAGACAAATGTCAGGAAGGCCGGCGTCTGCGGTTTCGTCGCGGTCGGATGCTCCGATCGTCCCGTCTGCGGACGTATCGTTTGGCGAGCCTTCGCGATCCATGTTTGCTCTGGGTTCGGTGTTTCTCGACGAGACGTCGCACATCAATTTCGTTCCTGGAGAGCCTCTCAAGCCCCACATCACCAAGCTTGTGAATTGCATCTATGATGGAGACCTCGCGTCGCAGCGAGATTCGCTGTTTCTGATTGGTAAGGCCATTTCGCAGCCGTCTGCTGCGGAGAATGCAGATGTTGTCAATGTTCTAAAATCCATGGGGATTTGCGAGCCTGTTCTGCAGTGTCTAGAGAGCGATGCATCGTCGGATCTGCGAAGAGCCTCCCTGCGTCTGCTTTGCAATCTGTCCTCGGCTGATGACTCCGTCTCTGTGGAGATTCGACAGTTGGGCGGGTTGTCGCGCGTGTTGGACTGTCTGGTCCCGGATCCCGAACTCGAATCGTTGGAGACAGTAAGAGCGGCTTTAAGAACAATCTGCAACCTGTCGATTAATGATCAAAACAAGGTCGAGATCCGGCTGCTTGGAGGACTGCCGAAGCTGGTGTCAGCACTCGAGCTGGAAGACTCGCGGACGAAGCTGGATGCTCTTCGCGCTGTATGCAATCTTTCGATTGATCCGTCGAATCGTGTAGCTCTCGGGATTCTTGGAGTCTGTCCATTCGTGATCAACGCGCTGCAAGAACACATTGATGACGAAGAATGTACCCGCTATTCTCTTGCTGCTCTGATCAACCTGTCTTCTGATTCCGTTAATGCCTCGCAGTTCATCCCTGCGGTTCCAGTCCTGGCCGACATCTTGCTCAACCCACGGTCGAATGGCATCCTCTTGTTTGCGACTCGAGCGCTGTGCACGCTTGCGTATGCTCTTCCGCTGGATGCTTCTGTGGTGGATGCTTCTGGGCATGTAATGGATTCCTGCGCTCTCTTTGAACCATGCTATGTCCCATTGCTGGGGCTGTCGAAACCAAGGGAGTCCACTGCGGATGACATTGCTTGCTACGCACTTACCACTGTGACCGCCCTGGTTCGCAATCCTGCGATTGCACATCGCCTCTGGAATGCCTTTGGGCTGCCGGACATTATTCTCTCGCAGCTTGGGTCCAAGAACACAGAGATTCGAAGATACGCGATTTCATTGACAACGGCCGTGTCTTGCTTGTATTCCGAATTCCTTTCAGACTTGGATTGCAGAGATTCAAAAATGCTGGCCGTGATGGCAAAGAATGTGCTCTCCAGAGACAGCAAGACCAAAAGAGCCGTTTTGCAATGCCTGCGTGCGTTTGCTGTATCCGTCGATAAGGTCAGGGTGTGCAGAGTGCTGAATGATTTGGGGGCATTTCGTGTTTTGGTGGATATCGCAGGCTCCGAGGCTCGACTGCCCGTTTCAGAGGAGACGCATGACGGTTTTGTTCCATCCTTACAAGATACATGGTCGTACTTAATTCCCGTAGCGTCTTTGCAGCTTTTAGCAATTGCGTATGACTCGGAAAGCGTGTCGGCGTCGTCTCTGCCTCCAGCGATTCTTTCTCTCGTGGAGCAGCCGGATCAGATTGCCGCTATTGTTGCCAGGGAAACCGAAAGAGTCAATGATTTTGTTCTTCAGAAGCGTGGCCAACTGGAGGATATGCGGAAGAGTGTTCGGCAGTCGGCCCCCTTGGGTGTTGCAACGCCGGGGCAATCCAAAAAGGCTACGTATGCCGAACTGGAAGCCGAAAATTACCGGCTGCGTACCCAGCTGTCTGAATGCTCCGCAGCCGGCACTACCCGTGTCGACGATCTCGATATGACGCCACAGGAACTACGGGAATATGTGAGTGAGCTCGAATTGCGGAATCGCGCGCTGATTCGTCAAGCAGAGAGCTGGGCGGCCTTCAAGTCGGAACTGGAGAGTGCGCGATCACGTTCATTAACTGATCATCCCGATTCGAGGAACAGCGAAATCTCAATGTTGCAGAGCCAAATCAAACAGTTGGAAACAGATCTCGAGGATTCTGCCAGCAAGGAGCATTATGCAAATCAGAGAGTGGACGTTTTGGAGCGGGAGCTTGCGCAGGTCGTCGCAAGTCATGCTTCCAGTAATACGGTCGATGGGTCGCGTCATTTATCGAGCGAATCGTCTTCGCAGACTGCTGCACTTTCAGCAAGTTCTAATGGATATCCGTCGACGGAGGTGCTTAAACTGGAAGCGGAGAATGCAGACCTGGCACGGAGGATCGTGGAGTACGACGAACGGGTGCTCCTTCTTGAGAGTGAAATCGAGCGACACCGGTCTGTAGTGTCGAATGAAATTGTTCCAGGAGAGGCTCCCAGATCAGATGTCACTGACACGCCCGCATCTGCTGCGTCGTCTCATATGTTGGTGAGTTCCCAATCGTCACAGGACGCGGAGGCCGAAATTCGACGCCTGCGTTTGGAACTCGATCGTGTTCGATCTATGCGTTCTGCGGAGTCTGTGGCCGCACACGAGAAAATTTCGACTCTCGAACGCGAATTGTCACTCGCATTTGCACAGCCCGGACCAGCTGCTGTGGCGCCGGCTTCCGAGCCCTTGAAGCCGAATGTGTCGCATTCGAGTGCGCAGACACCATCGACACAGGCGCATGAACGTACCCTCGTTAGAGATCACTCCGAAACACTGGTCGACGCACATGCTCGTATCCAGTCGCTGGAGACGGAGCTGCAGTCACAATCGCTTTTCTACGACAGTCAGAGGCTGAAAATGGAGAATACAATTACAACTTTGCAGGCCGAATTGCAGTTGGCACAGGCTCCTGAACAGGCTGTTTCGTCGGAGCCTCCATTGGCTGCGGTAGTTCCATTGCCTCAATCAGGTCACTCTTTCGAGGATACAGTCCGATCTCTTGAGAAAGAGCTTAGTCTGCAGATGGAAGCGTTTCTTGCGGAAAAGCGCGCATGGAAAGAGGAAGAGAAGGGTTTCGAAAGTCAAATTGAAGAACTGCAAGGACGTCTTTTTGCACTCGAAAGCCGGTGGCGAGGAGAGTTCCTCCAGGAGCACGAGAAAGTCGGGGAATTCGGGTCCACAGTTCTCGGATTGAGAGAAGAGCTCAAAGCGGCGGGGGATAAGATCTCTTCCTTGGAATTTGAGATTTCTCGTCTGACGGCGCATTTTTCAGAATTGCTGGCGTCGAAAGATGCAGAAATCGCAGCAATTTCCAAGGAGACTAGTGCAGTTGCAGCTGCAGCTGCCGTTGCACCCGTTGTGCAGAGAGTGGTCGCTCAACAAGCAGATCAACGGAAGAGTGTGGATCTTCGAGAGGCCGAGCGGAAAATCGAGGAATTGCGTTCCGAACTGGAGGCATATCAACATGCAGATGACGCCACTCGGCGATCTCTGCTGATCTCAATGAAGGGAAAGGAAGACTTTGTATCTGCAATTGCGCCGATTGTGGAAGATATTCGATCATTTTTATGCATGCACGAGGAAGAGCCTGTGCAGTTCGTTCTTGTGTCAGCGAGATCCTCTCTTGCTTCTCAGCGAGAAATGATTGGTGACCTCAAACGGGAATTGGAATCTGTCGTTTTGCAGAGAAATGCAATCGAGGAGAAAGTTCTTTTGTTGGAACGGGAGCTGAAGAACCAGATTCGTTTCACCGATGACAACAGCAATTCTTTGAAGGCGCGCATCGAGGATCTTGAGCAGCAGTACAAGGCCGCGACTGCGGATGCGCGCTCTGTGGTGCTTAGGGAGATGCAATCCCAATTAGATGACCTGGAGTCGGATCGCCATTCCTTGGAATTGAGAAAGGAGGAAATCGTGGGCGATCTTAAACGGAGCAATGCAGAGCGAGAGCGGTTGGCACAACTTCTCAACTCGGAGCGGGATCTCCGCCAAGCCGCAGAAGAAAGAGTTCAGTTGTTGGATCGCGAATGGGGCCTGCAGCGCGAGACGTACGAAAAGCAGCTGCGAGCCCAGCACTCTAAACAAACCAACCATGTCGAGGGGAGAATGCATCATGCGCAGCCTGCGCAGCCTGCGCTAACTGTGCAGCATGCGCAAGTGCAGACGGAGATGGATGATAGTGCGATACGCGAGTCGGCATATGTGGACCGGATTAAGATGCTTCAGGACGAACTTGACAAGCAATCATCTCACTTTTCTCGCAGCCACCATGATCATGTTCGTGAATTGCAAGCACAAATCGCTTCTCTGCAAGCATCTGTACCCGCTGTGCCTACGCCGGAATCCGAAACTGTGGTTAAAGAAGATGGGTCTTCTCCGTCTTCTTCCGCATCTTCCCGTGAGGAATTGGTGGATGCACGACGACTGACAGAGAAACTGAAGCTTGATGTTTCTGTGTTTCTTGCCAGCTCAGTGGATGATCTTGCCGTGCGGAAGAATGTGCGCTCTTTGATGGAAGGAGTGTCGAAAGATCCGAGCATCACTGGTGTGTGCAGGTCTTGTGGAGTTCCGCGCATTTTGTTCGATTTACTGTCATTGAAAGATGGCCGCTTGTCTGCCGAGTCTCGCAGGTTTTTATGCCAGTTGATGTCTTCTCTCATGGCAAAGGAAGCGAATCGCGATGCAACACTCGCGTCTGTCATGGATATTGTCTCGGTTGCGCCTTCCTTGACGACTCCCACGTCTTGTGTTCTAGCATCCGTTTCGGCTTCCAGTTTGTTCTTGCACGTTCTGCATGTGCTTCTGGATCTGATTTCATCCGCAGATTTGTCACTGGTGTCCCATGGATTGTCGGTATTCCGCATGCTGGTCTCCCATGAAGACAGTGCCAAGCGATTGCTGGAACTGCCGGTGGAACGGGAGAAGTGCTTCCGCCGCCTTGTGGATCTGGTTTCAAACCCGCTTGATGACATTACCCGCCGAAATGCGGTGAGATCCATCAAATCCTTGGCGTCATCTGCTTGGTCGTCGGAGCAAAAGACACTGCTGCGAAACGGGGATTTGATTGCTGCTCTCTTGCAATGCATCCGAACGACGAATGCAAAGTCAGAGATGGCCGAGGACCTTGTCCGCCAGTCCATGCGAGCACTCATGATTATGTGTGTTATTCCAGAAGTCAGAGTCGAAATTCGAATGCAGAATGGGATTTCTCCCATTGTTGCGTTGCTGGATGCGAGGACATCATCCCCAGAAACCAGGAAAGCAGCTGCGGGAGCCTTGATCAATTTGTCTGTCAATGGCAAAAACAAGGAAGAGATCCGCGCTTGCCACGGAGTTCCGTTGCTGATTAAGCTGACTCAACGAATCGGATTGTCCTCTGTTCAGATACTCGACAAGGAGGAAAAGCTGGATGCAGAGGGCCGGTCGACGTTTTCCTTTGGTCTTGAGGGACCAGAGGATCACGCCGAGGAAGACCAGGAGACGAGACGTTTTTCAATTCGAACGATCTCGAATCTGGTGTTGAATGATGCTGCTTGCGAGGAAGCAGTAGATCGCGGTCTGATACCTGCTCTCGCGCGGAACATAGCGCTAGGGGACGGCATATCGACGCGGTTTGCGTTAAGGAGTCTTGTGCACATTGCGAGTTCGGACCGGGTAGCAGGACGACTCGTGGAGGTCTTTTCTAGTTCTCGACCATTGCTGCGTTTTGTTGTTGCAACTGTTGGTCACAAGGATCTTGAAGTGGCCACCGAGTGTGTTCGTTTGCTCCACCGTCTTATGCTTCGTGAGAACATGTCCAAGTTTGGTCGATTGCTTTCTATGACGTGTGTCCACATGGGGGTGCCCTCCCGATTCTGTAAGCTGCTGTCATTTCCGTTCGGTTCTCCTGAAAGATGCGCAATTCGGTGTGTCATTCCCGACATGCTGGAACTGTGCCTGGAAATGGCAGTACTCTCGGAGGAGTCCCGTGCCCAGTTTGTGAAACATGGACTCATCAAGTTCCTTGTTGAGGCTGTTCTGTTGCGGCCATTGCCTGTCCGTGGATCCGAGGATGTCTTTGATTTCTTCGCTGGCGAACCGGTTTCGGC
This sequence comes from Andalucia godoyi, assembly GCA_009859145.1. Lineage (NCBI taxonomy): Eukaryota > Jakobea > Jakobida > Andaluciidae > Andalucia > Andalucia godoyi. The sequence continues at coordinate 277,444 of VRVR01000033.1, forward strand.
GGCACTAGTTGACCAGTTTGACACGGATGGTTTGGAGTACTTGCCTCCCATGGAGTCGCCTGCATTCTGGAATTCTGTCTTCCTTCCCACGTTTTCATCTACTGTGGATATGGTTTGCTGGATGAGTAATCAGTATCCTTTACGAAGAAGCGCTCTTCGACTGCTGTTTTTGCTGCTCTCCATGGAGGAGGGCAGGGTGGTTTTCAAGGGTCTTCCGCTTTCGACGAAGAGCCTTGTTCGGGTGATCCGTGAGTTCAATGCGCTTGTTCAGGTGGCTACCAGTAAGCGCCCGTCTGCGAGTGTTCCGTACCTGTCATTTGCCAATGTGCTCAGTAGTTTTCAGGAGTTGTCCGCCGGCTCTCCGATTGCAGAGTCCTTGACGGACGCATTCGATCATCCTGTAGTTACTGCAATTGATGCGATACGCGTTCTGGTCCAAGCGTGCACGTTGGAGTCTATCATTTCAAGTTTTTCGCAGCAACTGTCACCATCTGATTGGCAGTCGCTCGTGGGGGCTCTTACTGTATCCCGGGTGCACAACGAGCATGCACTGACACGTTCTGTGTTGCGACTCATGCACATGCTGACGGCGGAGGACAAGAACGAATCGGAGCTGTTTACGGACGGGTCTTCGCTTTGGGATGTGCTGGTTGAGATATCTGGATTTGACAGCAGCAGCGCAGCCAGTGCGCCGTCTCGCTCTGCGACGTCGTCTGAGAACCACGAGATCTTTGATTCGCGCAATTACACGTCAGCAGTGGACGACGTCGAGTTGCAGCGTCTCGGAATGGGCATCTTATGCAACGTTTCTGTCAAGGATGAGCACAAGGCGATGCTTGGCTTGGATCATTCGGGCATCAAAATGATTTTGTCTGTCATCCAGTCGAACGGCGATAAAAAGGTTGTCCGAGACGGTTTACGTGTGCTGCGCAATCTGTCGTATGACAGCGAGTGCCGCAAGGAGATTAACAGTCGTGGTGTGCCGCTGCATGTTTGCCGATTGTTGTGCGGCATCATTCTTCCAGTCCTCCAGTCGTCGTCTCCTGGGTCTTCCGTTTTCACTTCTCGAGACTCGGATGATTCTCTTTCCGTGCGGTTTGCCGTCCGAATACTCTGCATTCTGTCCATGGACCAGGACAACCGTGTTTTGATTGTCGACGATCGGGACTGTCTGGCGTGTGTTATTGCCGTCCTTGGCAGATCTGCAGATTTCGAAGCTCGGCGAGCATCGGCCGGCGCGCTGATTAATCTGTCCGTTCACAAGAATCACAAGCCGAAGGTGAGGGCAGCAGGAGCGGTCCCTGTACTTGTTCAGAGCTTGGAGCCAAATATTGCCGGGGAGTTTGCTTCGTTTGACGCTGAGTCTGCCAAGTACTCGCTTAGGGCGCTGTACAATTTGAGCATTCGAGATGACGTGAAGGCTGATCTCGTGACTCTTGGTGCATCTGTTCTTCTTCTCGATTGCATGCGAACGTCTCTTCGAAAGCGCCCATCCGAAGTCTCCCCATGGGATGCAGACTCTAGATTCTTCGCGGTGTCGATTCTCCTTCATTTGTCTCAGATTGCCGGAGGCCGTCAAGACATTCGAAAGCGCGGCGGAATCCACGATCTAGTGGATGGCGCAAACAAGGAAACGGATCGCCGAGTGAAGGCAACCATCTGGCAATGTTTGTTGAACCTTGCGAGCATGTCCTCCACGGAAGAGGTTTCACTGTCAGACGAGGGATCCTTGGGACACGTTCGGTCGTCCTCGTCGTTCAGTTCTCTCAATTCGCTGTCTTCTCTGCTCAATCTGAATGTCCGGCCGTCTCCGGATCTTGCGCAATGCCATGCACAAATTCGGTCGGCGGGAGGGCTGTTGCTCATTCGGTTTACTCTGGCGCACTTTTTGTTCAACATTTCTGTCGCTGTCGGATGCCCTGCGAACCAAGCACGATCGTCTATCTTGCACAGCGTTCCTTCTCTCGGGGGTACAACATATGATGTTCTGATCCAAGACAAGGAGTCATGGGAGGTGTTTTTCATGGCGACAAGACTGCTCAAACTGTTAGCGTACGACGCACGATTTGAGTTGCGCGATCTGGGCTGCCTTCCGCTTATTGTCGAGTTGTTCCGTATTCCTCAGGGTGCCGTGACGGATGCTTGCAGCAATACCTCACAGTCCCTCGTGCCGCTGCCTGCGGAACTACCCGTGAAGCGGTTGATGGACAGGATTGTGGACGAGCTGGAGCAAGATCCCAGCACACGAGCGGAATTGCAGCGCCTGCAGTCTGTTCCTCGCGTGGTGTCCATGACCGATCCCAAGGCTCCGAAGGGTAAGAAGGTCTAGTTCTTGCTATATTCTTCTTCTTCTTCATGCTCCTTTCCTTCTTTATTTCCTTCTTTCCTTGTTTGTTTCAGTGTACCGTTGAATAATAACACGTCATTGTCATGCATACGGAAGTACACATAAACAGACACGGTCAATATCGGCCGACACTAGCACGTTTGTTTCACAGGGAATTCGTGCTTACGCGTAGTCATCTATTCTATCATTCGTTCAGCGCACTGCCAAGAGGCGAACTTCCAAGACACGATCTCCAATCCCCAGCACGCAGGGTAGCCAACCCCAAGCAGAAGCCTCAGGGACCGTCTCTTGCAGAACTCTTGGTTTTCTGCTACGATGCACCAGGCGCAGTCGCAGTCGCAGTCGCAAAACCCCACCGTCTTCCTACTGCCTCTTCCTCTCGTATCTCCAGGTGCATCAATCGCTGCAACTGAGGACACGAAAGTGCCTGCTGCAAGGGCCGTCAGAATCCAAATGCACCCTTCTCAGGAACAACGTGTCACGCTGAGAAAGTGGCTCACCGATTGATCGAGATTGGGAACGGAGCGCGGAACATCTATCTGAAGAACGCCGAGAGTCGTGTTGGGGGGCCTATCCCCTTCGCGGCAACGGGATGCAAGACTGAATATGCATGTCTATTCGTATACATATGCATGTTCAGTGTATGATGCAGGCGTAAAAAATGTTGTATGCCATATGTCCAGCGCCGATGCGTGCGGATACAAGACATCTTTCCCATTTTTTATCTGTGTTTTTTATTTTTTAATTTTTTATTATCATAAAAAAATCTTTAATTATTATTCATCATGCACGGAGCTCTAGTATCTTTTCGGGGGTTTGCCCACTTCTGGTCGCGCAGTGTACGGGATGAAGGCAAGGAAGCGTGCTCTCTTGATTGCCGTGGCTAGTTCTCTCTGCTTTTTGGAGACCACGCCCGACAATCTCTTCGGCATCAATTTTCCCGTTTCCGACACGAATTTCGACAGGAGCTTCACGTTCTTAAAGTCGATTTCTGGAGCGCCTTGTGCAGACAGTGGGCAAGAAAGATCTCGTTTCGGTTGGATGAACCGTTTCTTCGAGGTCTCTGGGTTAAGCTCATCAGGCTCATAAAACTGACCAGGATAAAATGGTCGAATTGCATTCAGTCGCTCTGGCTGCTCCGGTGTAAATCCCGTCGATGGGGTCCCAGAGGCAAAGCAGCGCAAGCCAGCAAATCCAACGGACCGGGTCGCAGAGCGGAGCACACCAGTCAATAGCATGATGCGCAAACCAGTCCTTTACTCTATTACAGAGACAAGACAAGACGAAACAAAACAAAACAAAAACTGGATAGCCGAAGAAAAATAATAATCGTGAAAACGGGTGAGAACGATTTTAAAAGGAATGAAAGAGAAACAAGAAGAGGGCGTTTCGTCGCCCTTTTCTGATCGTCTTGTGTCCAGTCTCAACTCTCAACCCAAAGAGCAGGATTTGTTTTTGGTTTTTTTTTTACGACCGGTTGAACTACAGAAGCTCGAGGAACTCGTCTTTCTTTCGAGACCAGACGAACACCTGTGATTTCCTGGAAATTTCCCATGTTGTGATTTCGTTCATTTTCATTCTTCTTTCTACTCCATAGAATAACTCTAATTGTTACGTAGGCATTGCTCCTGTTTGTCGATGCGTCTCTTTTATTTTATTTAAACTTTTTAATTCTATTGGCAGCAGCATGGCGGATGTTCTCGCGGATATATTTGGAACAGAGAAAGACAAGGTAAACTGTACGTTCTACTACAAGATTGGAGCCTGTCGACATGGCGAATCGTGTGCCCGCGTGCACTTGAAACCCTCCTTTTCGGAAACCATATTGTTTCCACACCTGTATCCGGATCCGATCGCGTTTGATGCCAACCAGGATGCGTCGAAGTTCAGTCCGTCGTTTGTCCGTGAGCACTATGAGCTGTTCTTTGAGGATATTTGGAGAGAGTGCATGAAGTACGGGGAAATAGACGAACTTCATGTATGCGAAAATCTGGCAGAGCATTTAAGAGGAAACGTGTATGTACGCTACTATGACGAGGATGCTGCGGCTGCTGCATTGAAAAGCATGAATGGGAGACTCTACTCGGGGTACGCTCTCCGGGGCGAGTTTTCTCCGGTGAATGATTTTCGGGAAGCACGGTGTCGCCAGCAAGGAAGTGGAAAGTGCGATCGAGGCGGATTCTGCAACTTTCTGCATGTCAAGGAGATTGATCGAGAGCTTGTGCGCTATCTGCGGGGGGAGCAGGAGAGGTTGCATGGACGCGATCGCAGTCGCAGTCGCAGCGATGGCGGCGGCAGCACCAGCGCCCGGCGTTCGCGCAGTCATCGTGACAGCCACGATGTAAGAGAAGATCGAGATGACCGTGATTCTCGTGATGGTCGGAGCTACCGAGATAGCCAAGATCGCCCGTACAGCCCAAAGAGAAGGTTCGAGCAACGACGCTAGAACATACCTGCACGCACACGCCCATATAAAAGTATACAGGAAATGAAACGTGAGAGGAAGGAATTGCCATATTCGTTTACTTCTTGGAATAGCGTTTTTGGATCTTGCGACCCTTTTCACGACGCACATCATTGGCCTGTTTTCGCTTCTTCTCGACATCTGCCTGCTTCTTCTCTTCCTTGCGCTGCTTGCGTATCTGGTCCGCGCTCTTCAGTTCCGATTTGAATCCCTTGGATTTGGACGAAGACGCAGCAGCGGCGTCAGATGGAGACGGATGCCAGATTCCCTTCCGTCGCGGACCCATTCTCTTGATCATTTGGCGCGCATTGTCGACATCCTGCCCTTCCTTCTCACCAACCTGAGGAATTCGCATATGGTGCTTCTCTCTCCAGTCATTGTATGTGTTTTTCGGTTTCTTGTCATGCTCCTTCCGTCGTTTCCCTAAGGGGTCCACCACGGACTCTGCGCTGCCAAATACCTTCACGTAATTCTTCTTCTTTGCGTCCCAGACAAAGGTAGCCTTCTTCTTGACCAACGAGTCCTGGTCCTCTCCCTCCATGTCCATCACCATGTCTTCAAGACGGTAATTCGTTGTGCGATCCTTAATCGCCAGTGCCTGCTCATCCGCGACGTGTTGTTGAGTGTACGGAATAAAGAACTTCTCATCACGCCAACTCTCTGACGCTTTCTTTGTTTTTTTCGCTGGCCGAAGGTCATCAGAGGCCGCGGCAGGCCTCTTCCGGGGTAACGCAGCATCATTTTTGTCCGCTCCTCCACGTTCCTCTTCTTCTTCCTGCTCTTCGTTTTCGAACTCGTCATCTTCTGCATCTCCGTCGTCGTCGGCATCGTGGTCCTCCAGCATTTCTGCGCCATGTTCATCAGCAGAAGGATCATAAAACTCGACCTTGATTTGCACGGTGTCCGTGACCTTGGACTGATCGGATTTCCTCTTCGCCTGCATCATTGCCGCCTCTTTGCTCAGCGGATCCTGTTCGAACGTCGTTGTTTTCGGACGGAACGTCTTGATCTTTTGCATCATGTCCAGAGAGTCCAAGACGATCTTGCCGCTGTCCGCAGACAGTTTGGAAACAATGTTTGGATGGATCGCATCGGTCTTCATAGATTTTGAAACGAAGACGCCCTTTTTCGACGGAGCAGAGCGAGTTTTGAAGTACATCTTGTACGCGTTGTCCATCGAGCGCTTCAGAACTGCCCATCCGTCTGATCGAGTGCAGAGCGTTCGTACCGAATCATCCAAGTCGTCCACAATATACTGGGGAATTCGTCCGTAGACAGAGTTCTCCTTTCGCGGCCTTGCGACGTCTTCCAAACGGCAGCTGAGAGAACGATGTAGGAACATGTGCAAATCCAAAACATATGGCATCTCATCCGCCGAGAACAGTGAATACGCAGTTCCCGAGCGTCCAGCTCGAGCCGCTCGTCCCGCTCGATGAATGAAAAGCTTGGGCCGAGAGGGAAAGTCAAAATTAATTACGTTGTTGAGCAGCGGGATGTCGATGCCACGAGCAGCTACGTCCGTGACCACAAGAACCTTTGCCTCTCCTGAACGGAAGCGGTTGACATGATAAACGCGGCTCGTCTGCTCCATGGTTCCGTACACCATGGAAACCGCGAGACCGAAGTGCTTCAATGTTTCCGACACAAACTCGACATGATGGCGCGTGGCAACAAACACAATCGTCATGTCATTCTCGGGAATGACGTTTCGCAGCAAAAAGATCAGCGCTCCCAGCTTGCTTTCCGAATTCACGACGAAAAACTCAAGAGCCAGGTCATCGGAAATCTTTGTTTCCGTGTCCAATCGAACGATAGCAGGTCTCTTCAATCCCGCCTTTGTGAAGTCCATGAGCATGGACGGCATCGTCGCGGAAAACAAGAGCGTTTGCCGCTGTTCAGCAGGAATCCTGGACATGATGCTTGAGATCTGCGCTGCAAACCCCATTTCAAAAAGTCTATCTGCTTCATCAAACACCACCATTTGCACGAGCTTGAGCGACATATCTGTCTCATCAAGATGATGCATTAATCGACCTGGAGTGGCGATCAGAACATCCGGATTGGAAGCGAGAGCCAAATACTGTTCTTCCATGGAGTCTCCTCCTACAATGCATGAAAAGCGCAAGTCTGTGTGTTTTGCGATCGCTTTGGCAAAAACCAGTGTTTGAACAGCAAGCTCTCGAGTGGGAGACAAAATCACTGCACGCACTCCCACGATATCCGAGTGTTTCTCGAGCTTATTCAGCACAGGAATGAGAAACGCAGCGGTTTTACCCGATCCCGTTCGTGCCATTGCCACCAGATCACGGCCAGAAAGCGCAATCGGAATCGTCTTCCTCTGAATGGGAGTCGGAACCTTGTAGCCTTTGTGTAAAACACCCTTCAAAATAGGCTGATGCAGGGCCATTCCCTGGAACGACCCCGCTTTCTTTGTCGCTTCTCCATGCTCTGTCATGTCCACTTAAAGAACCTGAAACAGAAAAAGAAAAAAGAAAAAGAAGGAACCCCAATGAAATATACGTATCCACTCTATGCAGCGTCCGTGTAAAAGCTCAAAAAAAAACAACAACAAAAAATCACAAACAAACAGAAAATCAAAAATAATCAATGATTCTGTTTTGTTGTTACTGTTTTGTTGTTGCTTTTGTTGTTGTTGTTGCTGTTGTTGTTGTTGTTGTTGTTGGGTTGTTTTGGCACGAACTCCTTTGTCGTCGGAGAAATCATAAAGGCGAAACTCTGCTTCTTATCAGACAAAGAAAGAGAAGGCAAGTTCTTTTTGACGACTGTAAAATTGAAATCGTCAAAACATGCTTCTGAGTCCTTGACTCAATTCGTTCGAAAAGTGGCCGTTGCTGTCTCTTCGATGATTTCGAAACCACCCTTTTTTCCGTTTCTCTTTCTCGTCTGCTGTTTTCTTCTTCTTTTCTTTCTGTTGAGAGTGACTGAGTGACTGAGTGACTGCTGGGATTTGTGCCTGTGTGTGTGTGTGTGTGTGTGTGTGTGTGTGTGTGTATTAATTTTTTCTGCATTTTCACCTGAGATCTATTTTCGATGTCGGGAGCTGCTCAGGCGTCTTCACAAGGAGCCTCCTCCCTTCCTGCCCTGGATCCCAACTTGTCCAAGGACGACCGCATCTCGAAGCGACGAGATCGTGTTGAGACTGCTATTTCGGCGAAGCGCGAAGCAGCAGGAGAAGCAGATCGTCGGAACAAAAGAGAAGCTGAAGATGCACTGAAGCTGACGAGAGGCGAGACACAAGTTCTCGAGTCCGAAGAGAGACTAAACGAAACCGTCGAATCAGGATTGAGTGCAATTACGCTTATTCGCTTGCAGGGCGATCACGGCGAGAATGAGCGCCGCTTGAATGAAGAGATGAAGAATGAATCGCGGCAGCAAAAACTGATGGAAGAGGCTTCCAACGCTGCGAAACGCAATGCAGCCATTTCAATGAAATGGTCTACGCTGTATGATGTTGCGGTTCCCCAGGATCTCCAGCAGGAGCTGGACACCCAGAAAGAAGCTTGTGATCGGGTTGTGGCGTCCAAGGACAGGCTCATCGCCGAGTTCAGGACCGAGTTAAGAGCCAAGGACCAAGAGTATGTGAACGCTCTTCGGAAACAAGCCGACGACATTGACACGATGATCCACAAAATGCATTCTCACACACGGGAGATGATGGAGTCCTTTGAACAAGAATTGAAGGAGATTGAACAGGCGTTCCTGCAAGAGAGAAAAGAACTGTTGGATGCGAATCGAGAAAAACTAGATCAGATGTATGAGCAGCGCCGTCAGCTGGAAAAGGTTCTTCTGGAGAAGAGACTTCGAAGGGCAGAAGAGCAGAGCGAGGAACTTGACAAGATGCGAGAAAGCGATGCACAGAACTATAGCAGGTTGAAAATCGATCTCCAAAAGGACATTCAAGAACTCGAACAGGAAGCAGAAGAAATTCGGGCACGGTATCTTCTCAACTCCGAGAAGCTGGATTACAATTTTCAAGTCCTCTCCGAGCGTGTGGTGGAAAACAAGTTGACCATCACGCAGCACAAGCGGAAGCTAGCGCGACTTCAGGACAACTTGTCTGTAGTGATGGTGAAATGCCAGAAAGCCGAAAAACAGTACAAGGCCGAAAACAACGAGCTGACAGAGCAGTACAATCGTGTGACGAAGCAATTCAAAGATTTGCAGCTCAAGTTCAAACAGTTTGAGAAGCAGGATCTCGAGAGGTTCCGAGAAGTGTGGCAAATGAACGAGGAGATTGCATTCGGGCTTATCGAGAAGCTCATGAGCGCGGACAGAGTCATCTCGGAACAGCAATTGGGGGTGGACTGGAATCCGCCTGCGGATGACCTTTTTGTGTCTGAATTTTCCAAGATGTCACATGATGGAGCGGATGCGAGCCGTCCAGAAGCAATGTCCGCATCCTCGGGAACAGGAAGTTCAAAGCTGGCGTCTCGCGCCGGCCGAACAGGAACCGGTATCAATACGCCGGGCCGACCATTGTCGGATAACGTTCGCAAGATGTTGGAGATGCTGTGTGATGAAGCAGGGTTCTTGGTCGAAGATCGCGTGACTCAGCTGACGCAGAGTCTTCCGGAAGACGAACGGAAGATGATTCGCGTAGATTCCATCCTGAAGTCATTAGGCGTTGAGTCGCAACAGGAGGTGGAGTCGATGCTGCCGTACTTTGTGAAGGCTGCGTATGGCGAGGACCCCAATCGAGCACAGATTATTTCGCGAGAGGATGTTGTTCGAGCTGTCCGCGCTTTTGTCGAAGATCAGCAACGACAGGCGGCTCGGATGGCGTCGACAGTGACTGTGAGTCTGGAAGAAAAGGCGGAGAAGAAGCGACGAGATCGCGAGAGGAGTTTCTGGGAACGGCTATCCACTGCGATTCCTGAAAATCGTCTTCGGCTTTGGAATGCTCTTGAGTCCGGGTTAGAGCAGTACAATCAGGTGTTGACGGTGCGCTCGAATTTGCTGGACGACACGGAAACCCTCCGAATGCAAAACCAAGAGCTACGCTCGTTGCTCAATCAGTACCTACATGCGAAGATTAATGAGGAACTGTACGTACCCCCAGTCCTTGGGGGACAGCAATTGTACAGAAATTAAATTAGTGCACAACATTTTTAACTTACACATTCTTCTTGCGCTTTCCGGCGACTGCTCGCAGAACACGATTTCCTAGCAAAGCCAAGGGAATGGCAACCATGCCCAAATGCCGCAAGGTTGTGAAGAAATCGACTTCAATCCAGAAGCGGTACAGGATGTACACGACAACTGCCGACAAAAAGTGAAACGCCAGTGCAAGAACACCGCCCAACCCCGAAGGAAAAAGACCGAAATCGGGGCGCAGTGCGAGAATTCCGATCATCAGCACTGCGGCAGGAACGAACGAGACCATCGTGAACAAATACGCGAGGTACGTGTTCGGACGGGCAGCCTTTGGCCGAAACTCGTGTTGGATATACGGCTTCTCGTCGTAGTAGTTGGCGGTATCCACCGGTTCCGTCGGGAACGGAAAGTGGTGCTGGAATCGTGGAGGTGAAACCGGAGCGGGGATGTTACCCTCGAAAGCAACCTTGAGAATCTTCTCCCAGACAACGGCCTTCTTCAAGTTCTTGTCCGCAAGAATAACGTAGACGTCGTAATTGGAGCCATAAATGCCAGATTTCTTTCTCCCGGACACCGTGTTCTTGAACGAAAACGTATACTTCCGACCACCTGACGGCTTCAAATCAAACGACACAAACTTGAGACTGTCGGCTGGATCGACGAATCGGATTTGGGCCTGAGAAAGCGTTGACAAGGTCGCGGAGTCCTTTGCAGACACCGATACGCTAACGTGGAAGAACTCGTTGGGTCCGACAGATTCCACTACAGAAACAGACTTCGGAAATGAAATCGCCCGTACTGCTGAAACCGCGTCATCGACGGAATTGATGTCCGATGCGGCAAATCGAGCTTCAACACCCGAAAGCTCAATGTTTGCAAACGACAACGCAACGAAACTCAGAATTGCACAGAGTGCCAATGCCCGCTTCATTGGTTACCTTGCTTGCTCTTCTACCGTGTTGACAGGAACCTTTTCCACCTAACTTTTCCCTTGGTAGTTTTTTGTGGGGCAGTAACGAATATACACTTAACTATGCATCCCACACGCATTCTGCTTTTGGAATGCAGAGAAGTGTCTTTGGGGAAAGACCAGCGTGAAGCGCAGCATCAAGCACGAGGCTCGTACACTACAGCCGTTTTCTGAAAACTTCCACAAAAAATAAAAATAAATAAATAAATAAAATAAACTGAATAAGACAGCCAAAAAGCTCGGCGAAGACGTGAAGACTGGAGTGCACACCCAGCACACGTCAGGTAGGTTTGGATGATTCACGCCGTTGGAATGACTTTACTTGGATGCACCTGTTTTCTTTGTTTTTGTTTTTGCTCGAGTATGCAAAGAGGGACCATTGCGTTCTCGGTCTGCCAGTGTTTGGGTGTCAAGTCTTTTTTACATTCTCGGAACAGCAGAGCTTTCCTAGGACGGATTAAACGTAGTCTTTCGCATGAGCAGTGCTCCTCGAGACAGCAGCTGGCGCTCCAATTTCTCCAGTTTTTCCTTTTCTTGTGATAACGAGTCGTAAGCGTCATGGTGGGCCGCCGAACTGGGTGAAACCGCGGAGACACCGCCGTTTCGAGACCGGGGTGCCCTGGTACGACTCGGTTTGTCTGCTACGCGCGATTGTGAAATGGAAGGAGACGGACACTGCGCCTCTGGCCGCACAACATGCCGGTGATACGAGGAAGGTGCAGAAAATTGGTGCGGACTGCGTCGCTGAATGGCTGGAGACAAGTCTGCGTCCGGCTCTCGAAATCTTTGCGATTGGCCGAGAGAGCCCGTGAACTGCTCTGCGAGAGGTGGCGGACGAAAAGAATGTTCCGGAGAGTGGGAGTGTGCTTCCTGACGGTTGAGGTACCTCGAAGCTAGTTCCAGTCCTCGTTTCTCCTCGTCTACGAGCTCTTGTTCGGCCTCAAGACGCACTTGCCAATCGGAGAGAGAATTCTCAAAATCAATCAGTGAATCACTCCTGTCGTTCAGCCTTGATTCCTCCAGCTCAAGATAGCCAAGACGACGCCGTAAGTTTGTACAAGAGCGAACGAGCATGACAACGACACTGCTGATTCCGGACAGAAGCGAAACCGTTTCTGCCCTCGAAATGTTCTCCGTGTTGTCTTTCATTTCAAGAATTGCAATCCCCTTTTGCAGTTCTTGCAGTGATGAATGAACTTGATTAATCGCCGCGTTGTCATCGTCGACCCCCTGCTCTTCAGTTGGCGAGCACACATATTCTCTTGGCTGTGCACTTTCAGTGTTCGAAACGGACATCTCCATTGAAGACTTGGCACGTATTGTAGCCAGCGGAGATCTTTGGGGGGAGGAATCCGACAGAGTTGAAGAAGTCGTGGCTGCTGAATTTGACACGACGGAGGATCTGGAAAACCGCGGACGTGCAGCAGCAGTTCTTGGACGATTGCGAGCAGCAGCAGCTGGAGAACGAGGAGACCGCGGGGATCGAGAAGATCCAGAAGCATCTAGGAACTGTGGAAATGTACAGAGCAACGGTGGCATCCCCTGAATCGACGATATACTCATCAACAAGAACCGTCCATCTTCTCCACGAATGAAGTTCATCTTTGATCCAGTTGGAGAAAAAAAGAACGTGGCTTCAACGTGTCGATGAACGTCCAAGACAAGATTTTTCAGTTCACTGACAAAAATCTCGGGAACCGTCGAAGATGGCTCACGAGGCCTCGAAGGGGCCTCCTCCGGGGACGCTTGAACTCCAGCACCGACGACACTTTCCGAGTCATCATCGTACACAAACGTGGCAATTTCATCATCTTCCGTGGACTGCGATGACACTGGTGAGGACGCAATCGGCTGCAGCGGCTGGGATGCAACAGGAGTCTGAGAACGTGCAGCATCGAGAATCCCCACGCTAGCTCTACCACTGCGAGGTTTGGCACTCGGAATTGCACTGCTACTTGTGCGATGTGAAATCCAGTGTCCCCGTTTCTCCGATTGCACTTCAAAAACAATATCTACTTCCGATTTTGAGCCTTCCGGACCCAACAACGCAGGCCTTTCTCGACGGCGGTGGGATGCAGTATAGACAAGATCGTCCGCAGAAGGCGCATACATTTGGAGGACAAAGCTCGCGTACATTTCATCAGAGGCAGACGGGGCTGATTTTGAAGCATATGCACCTAGCTTGTCCACCAGTATCATGAAGTCCTTCTCGGACAAAATGCGGGACCCGGGCTTGCGAAACTCTGTCGCAACTCGAGTCAAGGGTGCTTTCGTGTTGCTCGGAAATTGCGCATTGCTGTAGGAGACGCTTTCCTGGGAAAATGCATCCTGAGCATGTCGGAGAAACCTGCGATGAACATTCTTCAATGTATACAATGATGGATCTCGGGAAGCCAATTTTCCGTCATCTGCAGTGTATATCCAACTTGTGATTTTCCCTTTCTGAAATAGCACGGTTTCCGGAATGCGGATCCGCGGTCGGTGAGCACTGTGCGAACAGAGAACGGAAAACAAAAGCGATTTCTCATCACCTATCATGTCTGGACGCGAGGTCGATAGAGAGCACGATTGGGGGGCAGTATATTTTAGTGAATTTCTTCTTTTTTTCTTTTTTCTGGTGTAACTCTAACAGTCTTTGGAAAGAAAAAAGAAGAACCAAAAGAAAATAAAGAATAAATAAAGAATTAATAAGAATGCTATCGCAAACGTCTGGCGGGTTTCTTTTCTTTTCTGTTCGTGAATCGTTTGTGCCTCAAAATGGAAAAGTACGACATTTTACGACGGCTTGAGAAACAGCAGGATCATATTCGACATGTGCACGCCTACATTGGACACTAACCACGGATAATCATCGCCGATCACCCATAATCAATGCTGCAACCCAGCAACATGCATAATGCAACGCGGTGGCGTATTTACATAGGGATTTCATGATCAAAATGGGGCGAAACGAATCGGGCATCGTATGACGGAGTTGCTAAGATAACAGACGCATGGCGCATGGCGCGTGGCAGTGTTCCTGTTTTGGTGCGCTTCAGATGGCTTCATCATATCGAAAAAAGAGGCAGCGGTACCGCGCTGCCCCGTGCATGTCTCGTTATTTCTGCCGTCGCTTGCCAAAACATGAATCATCATTGATCATCGGCTCAGCTGTGATCGAGGACAGACCCAATCCATGTGCCTTTTGTTTTTACTCTACATCAAAGAGTCATCGCAGCCAACATATTCCCCCCATACGATTCAACATTCAAAAATTGAAATGTTGAAATGTTGGAGGAAACAGAATGTGGCCGGCGGCGCTGCACATCGCATCCGCAATTCTCACGTGCGCATCGTGTGGCTGATTTTCAATACGGTGTGACACATCGATCACATCCTCGTGATATGATCATCCGCAGTTTGATCAACAAGGTGCGGCGAGAGGGAATCAACCGGTTTCTTGGTTCTCGGTATCCTCGGGCATGGTCGGTTTGCGTTTGCAGAGAAGATTCCTCTCTGGAGCCATGGGTGTTTGTCCTTGATGAAAGGTGCCGCTTGAGGGTTCGATTACAAAAGACAAAACAAACAGAAGGAACATCAGAGAGAGAACGAAAAGTGGACTTGACTACGGTAAGAGAATCGCGTTCGGCGGGGGGTTGGGTTTAGGTGTAAAAAAAAACTTTTGGTTTGATGTTGTTCAATGATGATACACAAAAAAGGGTCAATCGTGCGTGCGCATTGCCTCCTTGTATGCCGTGTGTGTTTTGCGCAAGAAAAAGATGGAACGGTCTGTGCCTTGTGGAGCCTATATTTTTCTTTTGTTGCTGTTGCTGATGTGTTTGACCGTGATTCACGGTCTGGCCTCAGCATCTGTACGAGAGGTGATCTCGGCGCTGCATTCGAGGGTTTCGGAAGCCCGCTTCAAGCGCGATACACAAGCAATTTTCCCTGTTCAGTGGCTGGAGATGAAAGGACTCTATCCGTCCTTTGTCCATTTCAACTTTGCCGGAAATGATGTAGATGCTTCGATGCTGCGACGGGACTTCAAGATTCTTGATAACAACGCGTTTGTCGCATCGTTTGTGCTTGATGCATTGCTTCAGGCACATGCCCTTGGCACCATCACTCTGCAGGAAGAAGAAGAAGTACTGCCGACCATACAGAGTATCCTTTCTTTTAAAGACAAGAACATGCCGAATCCGAATGTTCCCCTCTTTTCATTCTGGCCACAGAAGCTGCAAACATCTGGCAACAAAACCGCATTTGCTCCGTGGGCTACTAACTTGGCGATCGGTTTCCAAGAGGAGGGATCCATTTCAGGCGCAGTGCATAAAGTACTGATTGCTATGGGGGCCGCAAATCTATGGGAAAAGTATTTTGAACCGCTGCAGGAGAGCATGGAGAGCATGCGAGACGCGTTTGCGATTCCTGCCGATGCAGATGACTCGGGATGCAATCTGGCCCTTGGCTCAAGAATCTATGCCTTGGGCAAGGCTTTCCCTTCCTCATCTGCGCTTTGGAGGAGTAATACGAAGGATTGGGCGCAGATGCTCCAGAAGATTACGGACGTCGCATGGATCCCGCAATCGTCAAAAATTGATCCTCGATCTTACTTCTTGTATGCAAAGTACCTATCCGAGGATCCCGATACAAGGAGATCGTGCAGGTATGTCTCAACCTGGGCGATGTCGTTTGCAGAGGACGCTGCTCTTCATCCCGTACTCTCTATGCCTTTCCAAGTGAACAACGTTGATCTGGCTGTGACATCCAACTTTCTGTTTGGTTCCATTTCAAGGATCCTCGATGAAGACGGCTGGGTCGATGTCACTAACGACACATTGCACATGATTGGCTGTTCTTTTGACTTGGTATCGTGGGCTGTTCTGAACAAGGTCCCCTTGGAGCGCCCCGATTTGGCACTGGTATACTATCCGTCGCTCTTTGATTTTTACTATTTTCTCGGTCGTCTTGTCCGTTTAGTATCCACGAATCCTTTGTTTTTAAAGGCACCGAGCTCCGTCAAGTCCGCTGCGTATGCATTTGCCGATGTTGCGCGCTCCGTCATTGCAGATCAGCTTGCGGATTCTCGAAAGACCCCGTCCGAAGGCTTCGCATGCTGGGATGACTTTTTGGGGAATGCAGACACACCGATTCCCCACTATGATGATCGGTTGTTCTCCTCTGCACTTGCGCTAAGTGCGCTGATCGATTCGTGGGCAGTGTCGGACGCTTCTTTGCGCTCCGATACACCAGAAGTTGTGGTGCAGATGATCAATCAGTCGGCATTCTTTATACAAGAATCCGTCCTCTCCGGATCATTAAAACTCGAAAATGCGTTCTTTTCAGGGTCCGCAAAGGGTATGAGCTCACTGCCGTTTTGGTATCCAATGACGTATTCGGCATATTTGAACGGAACGCACATATCCCCCGAGGACATCTCCAGCATCACAGACGAGTTGGTGTGTGCAGTGGATTCTTTCGTGTCGTGGACCGATTATTCGGCGCTTCTCTCCAAGGAGTGGTTTGGTCAGCCTGTTCCATCGGCCTTTCCTGGTTACAACAGCGATTCCTTTCCTTTCTGGTCTTCCCCTGTGCTGACAGAGGCAATTTCACTGATGGCGCTCAGCAAGTACGCCGTGCTCGTCGACTCGCACCACAGCACTTCCCTTCTGCGTCAGGAATAAAAGAGGCTGGTTCATTCAATACCCGAATACGGGATTCATAAAAAAATGTCATCTTGTTGTTGCTGTTGTTGCCGTCGCTGTCGACTCGTCGTCGGCGATCATGCGAGGGGCCCCGAGGGCTTTTTTCGGAAGGAGCGGGGCCGGGCAAACACGAGCATGTGCATCGCAGATTTTCTCAATGAAACTGCTTCTTTTGTGATTTGTGCGAGCAAAAACAGCCTGCGTCTCAAGAAGGGCCACGCAGAATGTCGGCACATTCTTGATGACGCTGGACATAGTCAAAAGCCACCATAGCGCTGACAGTTCGTTGCAAACCGGGTGCACGTGCATGCAAAATATACAATAGCGTGCGCACGGATCCGCATGCTGACAAGCAAAATGACTTGTCAAGTTGAAATTGCATGCGATCAAATCGAACCGAATGCGTGATCGGGTTCACGGTTCAACCTTCGGCAAGTCTTTGTGCCTCGTCTCGAAAAATGAAAAGTTCACGGGACTTTCCCGCAGGATCACAATTCAAAAAGGGTTTCTTTTCGTTTTGGTTTACTTTTCCAGTCGACAATCCATATTTGATAACTCTGCAAGCACGTTCTATTTTTCTTTTTCTTTCTTTTTAATTTTTTTTTTTGGGCGAGCGGATCTCCGACGTTTAAGCTTGCATAAATGAGCACAATGAGCGGTCCTCACGGGAGCAGCGGCGGCACTTGTCCGTTCGCGAGCATGGGTGCTGCGTTTTCCAACTCAAATGTGCCGTTGTTTTCCTCTCTGGGATCAATGGACTTCAAGAGCAAGATTCCTTCGCCTGGAAGTAGGCAGGCCCAGACCTGTACGTCTCCAACTCCTTCTGCTGGAGAAATTCATGTCGCGGAAGACTTGGGCTCCGGGTTTCTCACCGTATTTCACGCTGTTCCTTGCCCTGTCTTGCTTATCTACAACAATGTCGTCGAAGACAACCGCGAGATTGTTCTCGCCAATAGGTTTGCAGAACAAGTTTTTGAATCTCGTCGCGGTTGTCTGGACCCTTCTGAGCGCGCCGCCAGTCTCGTCGGACACCGTCTCAAAGATGTTATTTCAGTTCTGAACCCGTCCAGCCATGCGGAAGACCAGAAGCTTTCTTTTGTCTCCATTCCTCCAGATGCAAAGTACATGATCGTCACAATTCCCGACGAAACGTGGAGGCTGCGTGCAGAAGAGGATTTCCAGTTGGCGGTGGAAGCTGCACCGAATGCAATGATCATGGTCGATCACGAAGGTCGCATATTGCTGGTAAACTCGCAAACGGAAAAGGTCTTTGGTTGGCTTCGCGATGAGCTGCTTGGGAATTCGATTGAAATGCTCATCCCAGTGCGATTCCGCGGGGATCACCCGTCGTTCCGGCAGCAGTTTATGAAGCATCCATCGACCAGGGCCATGGGAGCAACCAGGGATCTCAGTGGCTTGCACAAGGATGGCCGAGAGATTCCAGTTGAAGTTGGGCTAAATCCGATTTTTCCTCACGACGGATCTCGAGATGGAGTTCGTGTGCTCGCTTCCGTTATCGACATCACCGAGAGAAAACGCGTCGAACAGGAAGAAGCCCGTGCACGCAAGGCGGCTCTCGAAGCAGAGCTTGCGAACGCAAGAGAAAAGACGCACGCAGAGTTTCTTGCTCGCATGAGTCATGAAATCCGCACCCCGTTGAACGCGGTGATCGGCCTTACGGAGTTCCTCTTGTATCACACAGAATTGTCCGCTGAGCAAAAGGAGTACGCGGAAACGGTACGCGGAGCTGGAGCAGCGTTGCTGTCCACAGTCAATGACATTCTGGATTTTTCGAAGCTTGAAGCTGGTAGCTGTGGAATCGAGATTGTCGATTTTGATGTTGCGGCTGTTATTCAGAACGCTCTGGGCTTGATTGCCGGTCGCGCCCATATCAAGCATTTAGGTCTTGTCCAAATAATAGATGCGCGAGTTCCAGTTCGTGTTCGTGGAGATCCGTCGCGTCTCCTCCAGATCATTTTGAATCTCGTCGGAAATGCATGCAAATTCACCGACCAAGGTGGCGTGACAGTGACGATCATGCGAGATGTCCATCCGGAGGACAATTTCCATGCGCCGTTGAATCTCCGGCAAGAAGATGACGAGAAGGTTGATCCCGCAGACGTCGTAAGCTCGATTTTCCAAGACCCCTCTTCTGTTATTTGGCTTACGTTTACTGTAACCGATACGGGAATTGGAATTCCAGGTGATCGTCGTCAGTTCCTCTTTAAGCCATTCTCTCAAGCAGATGTTTCTACCACAAGAAGGTACGGTGGTACTGGTCTCGGGCTAGCGATTGTGAAGCGCATCGTGGACGCATTCCACGGAACCGTTGATGTGGAAACTCCCAGTGGTCCCGGTACCTCGTTTGTTGTCCGTCTTCCGTTTCTTTCTGCGGGCGCTTCCTCGGACGCCCCCGCCTCCGATTTTCCCAATGATAATGCCCGCTGGTTCATGGATGGTGAGCTTTCTTGGGAAAAAGCGATCTCGCCTGCCAGGACTCTCCGTCTGTTCGTGGCGGATGATTGTGAAATCGATCGTATCGGTCTCGTTGCTCAGCTTTCGAAGCACTGGAAAATCAATACGGATTCTCGTGGGGACCTGAGGTCCGATTTGCAAGGAACACTGGAGTATTTATTAGCGAGGGCGACTGCGTACGATGTCATCATCATAAGCCCCCCAGCACTTGATTTGCAATCCCCCAAAAACGACGGTTCTGCATCTCCGGAGGCGGAAGACGGCGTGAAGCACACCACATTGCCTGGGAATTTTGGAAGCGTTGACGTGGACTGGAATGGGTTCCGTGCGAGTCTGAAAGCGGTTAATGGATCTTGTATTGTTGCGTGGCTTACCAGTCTGTCTGATCCCTCTCTGTGGGTCCCGCTGAATGAGGAAATGGGCGATCGAGTGTTTACCAAGCCGCTGCAGCCAGAGGCGTTGGCTACGTTCCTCGTCGGAGTTGCTAGGAACGCTGCGCACCACCCTGAGCGTGGAACACCGAGGATTCACCATCATAGTGGAAAAGGAGATGCCCAGGAAGAGAAAGCTTTACAGACGACCATTCCTTGTCGTCGAGGAAGAATACTTCTGGTGGAAGACAATCCTGTCAATCAAAAGGTTGCGCTGCTTATGCTCAAACGCATCGGATATGTGGGCGACGACCATATCATTGTCGCCGAAAACGGGGAAGAAGCGATTTCCAAATTGCGACAGGAAAGTTCTACGTTTGCTTTCGACGTAATTCTTATGGATTGCCAGATGCCTGTCATGGACGGCTTCGCTGCAACGCGGGAGATTCGTCTTTTCGAAAGGCGGCATGGTCCTTTTTCCTTGGCCAGCGACGAAAACGTGACAATTGGGGTGCCAATCATTGCGATGACTGCACATGCTCTGAAAGGTGATCGTGAGCGTTGTTTGACGGCGGGCATGGACGATTATCTGTCGAAGCCTGTGGACGCAAAGAAACTGGAGTGCTTGCTCAAAAAATACGACACTGCGCTTCGAGAATCTCTGGTCGAATACATCAAGAATGTGATCTTGGATGGAGATGTGGATGCTTTTGAGGAGGTTGTGACGTCGTTTTTGAACAGCACTCCTGCAATTATGGACCAGCTTCGCAAAGACATTGCCGATCGATCTGCAGGAGATGCGCCGAGAGGGCAGAGTATATTTTCAAGCGTTCACTACATGAAAGGCTGCACATTGTACGTCGGGGCTTGCAGATTGCATGCGTTGTGCGCTCGAGCATGCTCGCTGATGAGGAAGAGTGTTTCAGACAATGACAGTGCTTTTGAAGTTCCTGAAGCTATGTTTCAGCTGTGCACGCAGATCTGTTTGGAGTACGACATTGTATTTCGAGCAGTTATGGAGCTTCAAGGAGAATCAAGCTAGTACTGTCCAAATTTTCATCGCGATGGATTCGTTCGCGACAGTATATCGCAGGCGAAACTCATTGCGGGAAGACTATTCCTCTGTTTCCGAAGAATCTGCGATTTTGCTTGTTCCTGAACATGTAGCCGCTTGCATACAACTCGACAATTCATCATCTGCAGTCAATGGTTTCATCTTCAATGCTTGTTTTGTTGTTTTCTTCCTGTTCTTTTTTTTGTTAATTCTCATCGATTGCATTCTGCCAATCCCCGAGTATTCTAATATACCGGAAAAGGATGCTGCTTCAGCGAAGCATCATCACTTGACGTCCACTCTCCCTCCGTCCCGTCACACAGTAAAATGTGCGCGTGCCGAAGTTATTTTTATTATTCTATTTTATTATTATTTTTTTGCTTCGCGTTTTCGAAGACCATGTTTGCCTTTCGGATGTCCCAATGCGCCCAACCCTCCTGGTGCAGACGATCCAGCTGTTTAATGACGCTCATAACCTGCGATACAGCCCGGGGGAAGTGGGCGCACTGTGGCTTGCCAAGGAATCGATACGCCAAGAAACCCGCAAGAGCGCGTTTCCCTCCCCGACGCTGCACCGGGTGGTCGACATGATCTGGACCTCTGGGGGTACCGACTCGGCATCGCGCAGCGCACGGAAGAAGGAGCCGTGTTCATGTGCTTCAAATCTCCGCACACCAACCTCCTGGCGGACATCCCAAGCAACGCACAGGCGCCAGTGGGATCCACGCTCTTCGAAAGCACATGCTCGATCGTCTGTCGATACCGCTCCGCATCTTTCGGGCGATGAAGAATGCATCGGAAGGGCTCTTTTACATTAAGCCTATCGGCCGTTGGCTAGCGGGCTATCGATCGACGATCGACACCGGTACTCTCACTCTGCGCGAATGTTAACCGCTGTGGGTCTTTGGTCGGTTAGAATCGCAGTATTCTTGTATAGCATTCGACTGCCCTATTAAATGAGATGGAAAATGTGCAGGAATGAAACGAAAGATGGCTGGTTGATTGACTTTGACTTTGCAGCTCCGATATCTGCAGGCCCAGTGTATCCGGTCGGCTATGCATCCTCTCCGAAGTTCATTCCGGAGAGACATCAGAATGCCGTTGCGCAGCCAGCAATATGCGTGGAGCACGATGTCATTCCTTGGTGCATCTTGTGCGAGGGTTTTTCGAGTTTGAGCAAGCGCTTGTGCTACCCGAAGGATTTGCTGACGAGGGTAGGACCCGCTCCAGAAAGGGCTTGACCCCCTTGAGTTCTGCGATACCGACAGCTCAGGCCCACCTGAAGGGTGATGTTTTTCTCCACCAGATTCTGCATCCTCTGCACATGAGCAGTGCAACGGGGGAGCCTTGAGTCGAGAGATACTCCTCCAATCGACGATAGTGTCTCTCTCTCTCTTTCTCCCTCTTTCGCGCGTTCCGATGCACGGTTTAACAAGTGTTGGATGCGCACACGCCCGTTTCAGCAGGAGCGTTGGAGCACTCCTCAGCAAGAAAAAGCGTCCTGTATGCAGCTCCGCTTCTGATCCCACAGCGACCCGTAATATAGTGCTCACCAAAGCAAAGCAAAATTCGCTTTCTGCAGCGCACGGCCCCATCGCATTTTAGGAGCTGCGGATACGCCGGAATGGACCCGGAGTAGTGAATGCAGCAACCGGTTGTTCATTCCCCAGATTGAGACGAATCGTCATATGCCCAAGCATGGAGAAAATAGCATAAAGCCAGCGTCCTCATGCCGATTGCAGCGATACACGAGGGAAGCACCACTGGACATCCCCATTGCACCGCATCCGTGACGCGGTCGTCTCGTTTCCATGAGAATCGCACAGTGTCTCTCGAGGCAGCCGGATGCTTCCTCAGAGTTCCATGCAGATCAGCTTTCAGAGTGCTTTTCTACATCCTCGACAGCCGATTGAATCGACAGCGACTGACCGTGCCCACTGAGCCCAGCCGAACAGAATGCAGGGAGTGGTGGCAGGAGGGGTTTCTTTTGTCGCTGCAGGCAGCTCCTTTGACCGTCCGCTCCCCCACCAACGCGTGGTGAT